>OZ005655.1:89772859-90127859 GCA_963930645.1 Salticus scenicus | reverse complement strand
TACAATAAACAAGGAGAATAATAATAATAATAAAAAAGATAAATAAACTCAATTTATCTCACAAAAGAAAAAGTCAAAGAGGGCCCAACCGGTACCCCCCCCCCCCAAGTAACCATGTCCCTGTTACCATGTAAATGTGTGTAACAATTTTTAAAGAAACTACAAAAGTCCAAAATCCAAAATCCACAGAGTTCTGTACCTCAGAGGTAAAGAACACCGTGTCTTTTTTTTTTTTTTTTTTTTTTTTTTTTGTGTGTGTGTGTGTGAAAAGAGTTAGCAACCTGTCCTTGATGTGCATTTTCTTAGTGCATTAGAACATTGTGGCATTATGTGTTAAATTATCACTAAGCGTTTATTGCTAGTTGCAAAAGAGTATATTTAAACATGCATTTAAAGTTGCAGTAAAAAATAAATAAATAAATAGCATTAAAAAAAAATGCTCTCCTCAAAACAGTAGATTTTTATGACATTGTGTCCTTTGCACCTTTGGAGTGCATATATATGAAATTATATGTTACTTAATTGAACCAAACTTGGTATGTGAGATATATATTATGAAAAATTACGTTGATTGAATTTATGTGTATATCAGCCGAAAAGTTTTGCTGCTTTTCCTTTCCTCAATATTAATATTTTATACTAGTTAGTTGTAGGGCGACTAAGGCGCCCGTTAAAAAATGATCATTTCATTTTTTTTTATTTCTCATTTTAAATAATTCATTTAGTAGCATGCCCGTGCGAAATTTTCGCACTTTATTTATCTATTCGTTACCATTAAAATTTAAAATTATTATTTTTTTTTTTTTTAGACGTCGTTTTTTCATATACCTGAGCAAATTTAATATTTTATTTTATTTTATTTTATTTTTTTTTTTTTTTTTTTCACGTGAAAGCATATTTCAATTTATGCTGAAAAAAAAAAAAAAAAAAAAAAAAAAAAAAAAGAATGGCAACCATTAAAAATTTAAATGTCTATTTTAAAGCTGTTATTTTCATATTTTAATTAATTTTAAAGACATCTAATCAAAAATTTGTTACAAATATGTTACCAATTGAAAGAGGTGATTTTTATGAATCCGTCGGACTAAACATCTTACCGATCAGACAATTGGATTTTTTTTAATTAACTAAATTATGAAAATTAGGAGACAGAGTACAAGGAAACCTCTTGAGCCTATCTCTTAACCCTAAAGCGTGACAGAGTCAGACATTCATGAGCGTAATTATATATGCTGATATGAAATATGATGCAATTTTCCTGAATATATGCTAAGATAAATCCAATTGGAAAATTTCAGAAATTAACAGCAGCGCCACCAGTCTGGCGACATACGCCCCCGTTAAATTCGCACATTTTTTTATGATACGTATATATCGCACACCAAGTTTTGTACCATTTATATAACACAGGAGCTGAGATATAAATTTCTTGTAAACGAGATTAAATTCCAGCATAGCAGCGCCATCTTTTGTCCGATACGTACCTAAATTTGATAACAATATTCATTTTACACATCAAGTATTGTATATTATATAATATATTGTATATTATATTGTATATTATATTATTGTATATTATATATATCGTATTTATATATTATAGAAGTTGAGACATTTCCTTCTTATAAACGGGATTGTATTGCAGCACCTGTCAGCTTATATGCATAAAAAATAAAGCAACATAGCTTTTATTTAATATCTATATAATATACCATTTTCGATGCGGTTATATAATACAGAAGTTGAGATATAATCTTTCTTTAAAGGAAGAAATTGCAGTAAAACGCCAACATTTATTGGTCGATATATTTAAAAAGCTAATTAGCATTAATTTAAGTGAAATTTTGACCATGTATCAAGCTTAGTTTTCCATCTATTGGTTTGTGTGATTCAAGTTTTTATTTACTCATCATGCACGTGCATAGGCAGATAGATATTTTCTAAGAGTAGGTTGAAATTTTGCCAATTATGGTTCGTGAGATATCGACCACAAAGTTTTACTGACACTTACAGACAGGCATTTTCTAAATATGGCCAAACCGTGTTAAGAGCATCTCAAAATATGTAAACTCATAGAAAACCTATAATCGAAAATTTTCACGAATCCTATATTTTCTACTTATCAATAAAAACATACTAAATTCACTTTCTAAAAAATAGTCACTTTTACAGTTATCTAAAATGCAACATGCTTTACATTAAAAGTACCAATGAAAATGTAAAAATTACGCAAATTACACACACAAACAAAGATAAAAAATTAAATGAAAAATGTACGAAAAAAAAAGAACTTTCATATATATATATATATATATATATATATATTTAATTTACGTTTTACTTTAAGAATATAAAATTTTGATCCACCATCCATTCACTCAACAATTATTTCTTTTGTATCACCAACTTTAAGGCTGTTGCCAGATTCCCCTGTTGGAATCAAAAATCTCTTATCTAAAACATGACAATAAAATTTAAGTAAAAAATCCTTTTTTAAAGTAAGAAGCTTTTTATTGTGAAGCCCTAAAAAGCATAAAATAAAATGTATTCTGCAAAGACATGCTACAAAGAAATGAAAGTTTCAACACTAAGAAAATTTTAGAGAAAAATATAGGTCTTTCCTTTTGCAAGAGATGAAAATTTTTTAATGTTCAAAATATTTTAAAAAGCTTTCGAGACCAATATTCTTAGTTATTAGTTATTGTAAAATCCTTCATTAGGCCAGAAATCTCAAATGTCTCGAAAGTTTTTTAAAATATTTTGAACATTAAAAAATTGTCATCTCTTGCAATAGGAAAGTACCTATATTTTTCTCTAAAATTTTCTTAGTGTTGAAACTTTCATTTCTTTGTAGCATGTCTTTGCAGAATACATTTTATTTTATGCTTTTCAGGACTTCACAACAAAAAGCTTCTTACTTTAAAAAAGGATTTTTTACTTAAATTTTATTTTTTGCTTTTTAGTTATAAAAAAGGAAAAAGCTTTTTAAGAAAACTAATTAAAGTTTCTTAGGATATTTTGTAGACAACGGAAGATTTTCGTTTATCAATTGACATTTTTCTTCTATTATTTATCTGCAAAAAAAGTACTATATCGTCTTTCGAAGACCGAATCCGGGACCATCGCGTTATCAGCATGACGCTCTAACCAAAAGTCTAAGAACTGTCAAGAAAAATCATAGAACATTCTAGAAAAATCTAACAAATACTTATACAAAAGAAATATTGTTCTCGAATGCTTTTTAAAATATTTGGAATATTTAAAATTTTTCATGTTTTGCAAAAGTGAAATATCTATATTTTTCTTTAAAATTCTCTTGTTGTTGAAACTTTTATGATTTTATAGTATGTCTCTGCAAGAATAAATTTTAATTTTAGGCTTTTAGGGCTTCGCAATAATAAAAAACTTTGAGTGTTATTTTTATTTATTTATTTACTTACTTATATTTTTATTTAATTATTTATTTTTATTTTTATTTTTACTGAAATTTTTATTATGTGCGTTTAGTAACTCAAAAAGAAGTTTCTTTAAAAAACTATCAAAATTCCTTAGGACACTGTGTAGGCAACGAATGATTTTCTTTTATCAATTGACATAGTTTCTATTAATTATCTGCAAAAAAGTAACACATCGGCTTGCGAGGATCGAACCCACGAGCATCGCGTTATCACCATGAAGCTCTAACTAAATGCGCTAACGAGCGATGAAAAAGGTTGTTTAAATTTACGTTATAGTGGAGGCGCCTTTTTTTCAGAATGACACAAAGACACGATGATAAAAATCCAATTTCAATAAAAAGCTTCTAAAAGAATATATATATATATATATATATATATATTTAACTTTATATTTTGTGTTTTTTAGTATCTAAAAAAAGGCTTGTTTAAAAAAACTCATCAAAAATTCTTAGAATAATGTGTAGACAACAAAAAATTTTCTTTTATCAATTGGCATATTTTCTATTACACATTTCATCTGTAAAATTTAGCACATCGATCCTTCGGGGATGGAACTCACCACCATCCTATTAGCAACTTGACGCTCTAACCAACTGAGCCAACGAGTGACTATAAAGACTGCTGATATTTACTTTAAAGTTGAGATGCCTTATTTATTAGCGTGACATGAAGACGCGATAACAAAATACAATTCCAACAAAAAGCTTCTAATAAAATAAATATTTATTTCTTTATTTTTATTTAAATTTTTATTTTGTGCTTTTTAGTTGCTAGATAAAAAGCAATTTAAATGAAATCTTCAAACATTATTAGGATACTGTGTACACAACGAAATATTTTATTTTATCAATTGACACTTTTTCTATTAATTATTTGCAAGAAATAACACCTCGGCCCGGCGAGGATCGAACACACGACTCTCGCACTATCAACATGAGCTGTAACCAGCTGATTCATTAAAAGATACAATGAGTTGCTTACATTTTTTTTTTTTTAATATATATATATATAATGGAAGCGTCTTGGTTTTTTTAACGTGACAAAAAGCCGATGACAAATCCAATTTCATATAATAGTAATATATAATATACATATATACATATAAAGCTTCTAAAAATATTTTTTTATGTATTTTTTACTTAAAACATTTCATTTTGTGCTTTTTTAATATCTAAAATGTTTTGTGTTTTCCAATATCTAAATAAAAAAAAAAAAAAAAAAAAAAAAAAAAAAAAATGAAAACGCTTCTTAAAAAAAATCCTCAAAAAAATTCTTAGTGTAAGCAACGAAAAATTTTCTTGTATCAATTGACACCTTTTCTACTAATTATCTGCAAAAATTATCACGCTGGACCTTCCGGGGACCGAACTCATGACCACCGTGCTACTAACTGGACGCTCTTACCAACTGAGCCACAGAATGACAAACGGAATAGCTTATATTTACTTTAAAATGAAGGCGCCTTGTTTACTAGCGTGACACGAAGACACGATGACCAAGTCAATTTCAATTAAAAACCTTCTAACTTCTAATGATAGATCTATATTAATTACTATATCTATGGATTTTTTTTAGAAGGCAGGTGGTGGCAAAATAATTAAAAAACTTAAAAAAATTGCGCAATAGCCTTCAAAATTCGTAGTATAGGTTTATTGTGAATGAAGAATCGATTGCGCATAATGTCGAAGATGTAAAATGCTGATATACATTTATAAACATTAATGAATTTAATTTTATCGATCGATTTATATATAATACATTTTATCTGTAATATAATGTATATTAGAAAAATATTCAAAATGTAAAAAATTTCGTATTTTAAAACGTAATGTGTTTCAGCTTTTTAACACTTTCCAACAAGGTTGAAAAGTGTTTATGACTTCGGTTTGTCTGTCTCTCTGTCTGTCTGTCCGCGCTCTAACTCCCGTAAATATTTATGGAATTTCTTGAAACTAACATATGTTATTCACGTTCACTGTCGGACGATCCCTATTGAAAATGGAGTTTATACCTCTACTGGTTTGTGTACAGGGACACCCGAAAGTATTTCAAAGCATTGCGTTCTATGAGAGGTATTTCTATAAACCATATTTTCATACCTTTACTCTAGACATATCTTAATGAAATTGAAATATGTTATTCAATTTCACTATCGGACGTTCCCTATTGAAAATGGAGTTTGTACCTCTACTGGTTTGTGTACAGGGACACCCGAAAGTATTTCAAAGCATTGTGTTCTATGAGAGGTATTTCTATAAACCATATTTTTATACCTTTAATGTAGATATATCTTAATGAAATTGAAATATGTTATTCAAGTTCACTATCGGACATTCCCTATTGAAAATGGAGTTTGTACCTCTACTGGTTTGTGTACAGGGACACCCGAAAGTATTTCAAAGCATTGTGTTCTATGAGAGGTATTTCTAAAAATCATATTTTAATACCCTCACTGTAGACATATCTTAATGAAATTGAAATATGTTATTCAAGTTCACTATTGGATGTTTCCTGCATAAAATGGAGGGAATGCCACCATTGGTTTATACACAGGGACACTCAAAAGTATTCCAAAGCATTGCGTTCTATGAGAGATATTTCTATAAATGAAATTTTAATAACTTTAGTTTCCACGAAATTTTAGGAAATTGAAATATGTTATTTATATGCAAAAAAAAATATGCTTTGAGTAGAATATAGCATAATTAGCATTATATTTACAGGGTGGCACAAAAATATCCAGTTAAATTAAGAGCTATTATTAAAAATATTGCTAGATATGTACTCTCGTTAACGTTAAGCGTTTTTAACACTTTCTAACATTTTTAACACTTTCCAACAAGATTGAAAAGTATTTATGACTTCGTTTTGTCTATCTGTCTGTCTGTCCGTCTGTCTTTCCGCGCTCTAACTCCCGTAAATATTTATGGAATTTCTTGAAACTGATATATGTTATTTAAGTTCACTATCGGATGATCCCTATTGAAAATGGAGTTTATACCTCTACTAGTTTGTGTACAGGGTCACACGAAAGTATCTCAAAGCACTGTGTTCTATGATTGGTATTTCTATAAACCATATTTTCATACCTTTACTGTAGACATATCTGAATGAAATTGAAATATGTTATTCAAGTTCACTATTGGATGTTTCCTGTATAAAATGGAGGAATTGCCACCATCGGTTTATGTATAGGGATACTCAAAAGTATTCCAAAGCATTGTGTTCTATGAGAAATATTCTATAAATCAAATTTTAATAACTTTACTTTCCACGAAGTTTTTTGAAATTGAAGTATGTTATTTATATGCACAAAAGAATGCTTTGCACAGAATATAGTATGATTAGCATTAGATTTACAGGGTGGCACAAAAATATCCAGTTACATTAAGAGCTATTAATAAACAATTGCTAGAATTGTACTTTCGTTTACGTTAAGCGTTTTTAACACTTTCTAACATTTTTAAGTGTGAATATGATTTCAGTTTGTGTATCTGTCCATCTGTCTTTCTGTCTTTCTGCCCGCGCTCTAACTCCTGTAAATATTTATTGAATTTCTCGAAACTGATATGTTTTATTGAAGTTCACTATCGGATGTTCCATATTCAAAATAGAGTGAATATCGCTTCTGGTTTGTGTACAGGGACACCCAAAGGCATTTGAAAGCATTGTGTTCTATGAGTGTTATTTTTATAGATATTTTCCCTATAGAATGTTCCCCATTTAAAATGACATTAATAGGTCCTGTATAACTAGTTTGTTTACAGGGACAAAAAAAAAAAAAAAAAAAAAAACACTGCATTACGTTTTAGGAGAGAATTTTTTGAAAGTTCTATTTAAAAATCTTTCTACTGTAAAAATCATAAAAATATTGAAATATATTGTTAATAATCTAAAACAATGCTTTGTACAGAATATGATATGATTACCTCTCTGATTTACAGGGCTACACTAAATCATTCAGAGAGATCAAAAGCTGCAATTATAATGTAACGTCTGCATTTTCTTTTGCGTTAAACCTTTTTAACTCTTTCCAAAATGCCTAAGAGTAATTTTAAAATGAATTAGTCTATCTGTATACTTTTCAGTCATTCTGTCTGTTGTGTGATAACGTAGGCAAAGAATATTAAAAGTTATTCGATACAACTATTACGTACAGTTGGAAAGTGTTACTAATCAATGAGTACTGCATGATTTTTCTTTCCTGTTTTATGATCAAAAGAATATTCAAATTATTCATAATCACTAATTTAAATCGAAAGTTTTAAATTTATTAATTGTTTATATATTCCTCTCATGAAAATTCAAAGCATATTGTAAGTTATGCTTACAAAAAACAAAATACATCAAGATATTTTAAAATATACTAAAAACGAATATTTTATAGTATTATTTCTGGCTATTAATTGTCATTTTATGTTCTTTTGTACAAATTATTAAAAAAAAAAAAAAAAAGAAAAAGTTAATTTTTCCAGAAAATATATAATTCTTAAAATGTTATAAAGCTTCTAGCAATTTAAATTATATTAGTATTTTTAAAGTACTTCTAAATAAATATCCTTTACAATTTCAGACATATCAATTGGAAGTAATATGAAATTATTTCTAATTAATATTTTTTTAATGTCTGTCTGTCTGACTCCCTTGCAGGAAATATTTTATGTTTGTAGAAATAATTTAGGCAAAGTAAAAATCTAAATTTTCTCGTAACTTTTTAAAAACTAAGTTTTTTAAATATGAACTGATATTAACAAAATAATTAATTGATTTATTAATTGAAATAACCTTTCTAAACATATTATACATAAATTATATGTATCCGACTGTTTATATTTCCATTATTTAATTAGGATTTTTATTAATCTAAAGGAAGGAATTTAAATTCAACGCATTTAATTTGTTCCTATAATAATTTTGACAAATGTTTCAAGCAGAGTGTGAAGGATAATATTCTTTCTTTATTTATTTATTTATTAAGTGTTTTATATAATGATAATTGTTAATATGTTTATCTATTTTTTTTTTTCAAGTATTATATATTCGAATAGGTACACTATACAAGGGATTCTGTAACGGTTGTTTAATGAAACATCACTGGAAAAAAAAATCATGTCCCTACTATTACTGTTTTCCTTCTGTAAAATGTTTGTTTTCGAGATTATTGAATGGGCAGGTAAGCATACAGACATACAATCCGAAAACGAGCAACATTTTTGACATCACTAAATAGCATACCTCATAGATGCCAATATTTTCATTTATTACAAAGTATTTTTAGCCTCGTCTTTATTTCACACCACTTTATTTAAGGTAAACCTAGGGGAGATTACACACATAGGTGATCGGCAGGAAGGACTACTATGGGCGCTCTGAAACTCCAGGTAGTTCTACACTATCGATAACGGAGTGCCCAATTAAATGTGCATGTTCATTGCTTGAACACTCTAAAATTAAACGTGGTTAATTTGTCTCGTTTTCGAAAATGTTTGCTTAAATTTTCAAACCTTTTCTAGAAATTTTTGTAGAATGGTAGCATTACAAAATAATTTCAAATGAAACTATTTTTCATGGACCCGTTTATAAATTTTACTTGTGGCAGGTGGCTGCATGAAATTTGCATCATTTATAACAACGTGTACAACGATCATTGACAACGACAGACTAGGTCAACAAACAAGAAACCATTCAAACTGAAAAGGAACTTTATTAATTTTAAGTTAAATATATTATCTAGTAACTAAATGTTAATTTTTATTATTTAGTCTCGTTAACATTTTTTATTGTTGTACCATTTTCTGTTTTTCATTTTTTATTTTATTTTTATTTTTTATTTTATTTTTTTTCTATTAGTAAATTTAATTATCTACTTGTAATATAAAAATATTTATTTACAAAAACTTTATACCAATGCCATTTAAGTGCAATTATCATTGTTAACAATTTAATTGTAGCTAAAATCAAGCGCATTCTCTCCTATCCATTTGCGCAACCTACCCTATAAGGAAGTAGACCAAATAACTCTCTTGGTTTTATAACAGCTGTTGCTATAAATCATAGGTATAAGAACAAAATAGTAATGGAAATGCGTAGAAGAAGGATCACTTCAAAGCTATGCACCAATAGTTTAGCAAAAAAATAAAATTTAGACTTTTTTGAAACTTTTTTTGAGTTGTCCGCAAACTCTCTTAGCTTCACCTTACAGAAAAATTTTCTCCAATATATAACTTTGATAAAATATGAAAAAAAAAAAATATCCTTAAAGTATAAGTTGTATGAAAAAAAAAAAAAAAAAAAAAAAACGGGGCTAAAAATACTCCGGAATAAATTAAAAGGTTGACATCTATGATACCTGCCAACCATCTCATTAATAAGCGTAAAATTGACTATGACAATTCATTGAAGATATGACTATTCATTATGATTATTATACATGCCATAGAAACCGACCATCTATCTGATTTTAACAATACTAAAATAATTATATCTAACTGTTCAAATTATCTTTCAAGAATTTTCCTCGAGGGCTGGTATACGAAGTAACAGTTTCCCCACTTAATGAGACATGCGCAGTTCCCGCTGAATACACTGTACTCTGTTAAAGGAGTTCTACTCAACGAATTACTTTTTGGTGTTTTACTGATGAGGAGCCTGTAAAAAGCTCGAAACGTTTAAATTTATGTTTTGTGAATTTTAATGTTTTAAATTGTATATTTTTAATGTATATTGTCTCGTTTTTTGATGTGATTAAAGTTAAATATAATCTAAATGTCATAAACATTTAGACTCGGAAGCCATGAGACAAATTTTAAATATTACACTAAGCTACAAAATTGACTTATATCGTAATAGGTTAGTAATTTAAACAATTTAAACTGAAATAATTAAATTTATTTTGTTAAATATAGTAAAAATTTAGAGGAACGCTGAAAAACGGGGCTTGTGGAAAATAGCTTCGTCTGCTATCCGTGAATGGATAACTACATCATAGCAATATTCGCAGTTAGACATTATGTCAAATAATAAGGAAAGTGATGTGAATATAAACAAATGAACAAAATATTAACCCCTTAAATTTTACTAGGTATTTTCTTTTGAAAATTGATAAATCAATTTTAAAAATGACTAATAGACACATCGTTAATTATAAACGTATAATATATATATATATACATAATTTTTTCATTTTTTTTAGTTTCACAGTAAAACTATTGAACGTTAACGACCTATCCCTCTCTATCTTTAGTTTTATTTATTTATTTTATTTTATTTTTTTCAATGCAAATCCAATAAATGATTCCCCAGAATAAATATTGATATGTTAGACAGTTTTTCCATAATATTGAGTAACTATTAGGTCATTTTTTTTATTATTATTATTTAAATCAATACAAAAATAATATTTATCAAAATATTTAATCAAATCAAGTAAATGCAAATATTTAGTTAATATAAGTTATTTCTCGATATTTTATAAGGAAAAATATATAAAATAAATACACAGGTTGTAAAGGAATACTATTTAAGCGGTTTTAAAAACCAATAATTCAATAATTACTAAAATAAATATTATAAGGAAAACAAATTCACATGTTTAATAAGTAAAAAATGTGAAGAAAATAGAAAAAAATTAGGAAGACTAGAAATAAATGCAAAAAGAAAGAAAAATAATCTTAGAAAAATTAAAAGAGAAAGCAAGACGAAAATAATGATAATAATAATAAAAGAAATTTAAGACAGTCGTGTGTTTAGTGTTTAGTCTTGTTAACATTATTTATTAATTTAGTTTTTAGTTTTATTTATTTACTTATTTTCTTCAAATTTTTTAAATGTTTAAGCTAATACAGTCGAACCTCTTTACAGTGAACACACATAACGTGAAATACTTTTAGTATGAACTGTTTCTACAATCCCCGTTAAAAAGATAATAGTGATAGCATGAACTACTGATAACATGAACAATTTTTTTCTTCCCCTACAGTTTTATGTTACCGAGGTTCGATTGTATAGATAAAAGTCATTGTACGAATGTATGTATGTATGTGGATATAGTACGTATGTTTTACAACTCCTCCCAAACCACTGGAGTGATTTGAACCAAACCTGACACAGTTATTACTTATGATCATAGTTGAAGTAGTATGAATGCTTCAAATTTCTAACGCGTAAGCAGTGGGAATGGGTGAGGAAAAAACCCTTTTGAAAATTTCTTCAGTATTATTGTAGCTAGAAGCATCAAAATTGATATGTTGGTTACTTCTAATGTACATATTCTTTCTAATAAGAGGTTGAAAATAATTCGAAACTAAAAAGTTGTAAAATGATTAATAAACGTTCTAAAATTATGCATTCATAAAAATTTCATGCCTGCGATTTTTTACTGTGAATATTTTACTGTGAATACGTGAAAATGACTTAGTGTCTTAGAAAGACGTCACATTCCCCAAAACACTGAAATAAAGTAATATCGTCTTTAAAAATGGTGTCATTTCTCAGAAGTTATTAGATAGAAAAAGTGCATTTTAATATAGGTAACCGGTATGATTTAAACGCAAAATTATTTTAGCACGGCAAAAAAAAAAAAAAAAAAAAAAAAAATAAATAAATAAATAAATAAATAAATAATAAAATAAAAATAAAAATTGAATGCAAAGCTAATGTATTTGACCTGTTGGCCAGAGGACATTTATTCTGATTTTTCATGAAGTCAAGGTGTTGTTCAAATCTGTTGAAAAATTCTATTAGAAAGAAACCGCTGCGATTTTCCACGTATGAGGAACGGGTAAAAATGCTATACGCCTTTTTATCCCCTTAAGTTTTAAATTTGTGTCGTTTCTTATATGTTACCTTAATTAGGGTTTATAAGGAGACATTTTTCTAAATTTCGAGCTTCTACGGGAAACCACTGCGATTTTTGCAGTGTGAAGTACAACTAAGACACCCCCTTTCACACCCTTAACCCTTTGCGGCGCAAAACAATTTGAAACATTTAAATTATACTGCCACCGGAATTCATGAACTAAATTAAACTAAAAGAAATTTTAAATTTTAAGGTTTAAAAAAACCGGTCTTTTCTGATATGTTATAAACGTGAATTTTTTGCTAAAAAATTTCCGGGATGAATTTTTGCAGCTGGATCTTAAATTTTGCGTCCTCGCAGCGAGGACAGCGGGAGTTAAGGGGTTAAGAGTTAAAATGTGTAAGACTCTAATGTTTTACTTCAATCATGGCCTAAGACGGAGGTCGTACTCTCCGCCCTTTTTTCAGGACACACTCAGAGTGAGAAATTTCGGCATTTATCTACCACTAATTTCATACAGAAATACTTTTGGTATATTTAAAGTAATGTGGCATAATTATACAGGGTAGAGATTTTATTATAAAAATAGTGGTTGCAATAAATTTAAGAATCTCTCATTCATGTGAGTGTCCTAAAAATGGGCGGAGAGTACGACCCCTGCTAAAAAGAAACAATTTGCTAAATTTAAAGATTTTGTTGGGAACCACTGCGATTTTCTACGTGCGAAGAAGATATTTTGGCACGATACATAGATATAGGAGAAGGTTTTAACAAGTTAGAGATAAATATTTTACTCATCTAAAAAACTAATACCAGCTCTTTTTTTTTTTTTTTTAGAACAACAATTTTTCTTTTTAAAAAGTGTTGCTGTTCGAGAGTCATGTTTTAAAATAAATTATTTTTGAAATAATTCATTTGTAGCAGCTTATTAATTAATGTAAGACTGAAAAAAAATTAATATATTTATATATATATATATATGCAAATATATATATATATGTATTTGCATTCTGAACTACAGTGGTTGGGCTCTTTTCTCTTGGTCAGATGTGTTGGGCTAAGATACATTTTATCTTTAATAGTAGTTCTTGAAACAGCTTACTATATGTACCCAGGATTAAGGAACTCTCCTCAAAATGATCTTAATAATTTTTTTATTTTTTCGTGTGTGTGTGTGTATGTGTGTGGTCAATTATATTTTTATCTTTTATTCTTTTCTCTCTGATTTTATTTAGAGTTTTTTTTTTTTTTTTTTTTTGAAGTTTTTTGTCTGTTAGTATAAATGATAATTGTAAGAAATTTTTTCAATCTCTATAAAACTCTTCCTTCGTATGGCAGTATTCGACTATTGCTAGAGTTTTTTTTTTTTTTCCTGTGAAACCAAAGATGTTAATTAATTTTTCTGATGCTTCGGTTAACTTTTGTAAATATTGTTTTAATTTGTAATTGCCTAAATGACACCATCCTAATTATGAAGCGGAAAATTTTTAAGACACGCCCTTTTTCCACACCCTTTTCTTAGAGTAATTATTTCCAAATGTAGTGACCATTAAATAAGCATAAAATCGCTCTATAAAATGCTAGTGGCAAAGAAAGGGCGGGTACTAACGATCTTCTGTTTATTAATGAGAGGGTTGGCAAACATGAAATTGAGATGCTTTATAGAAGGAACTTATGGCATTATTGAAAATAAATCATATTTTTATTAAAAAAAAAAAAACAGTAAAATTTAAGGAAGTTAATGTGATTTCATCACGAGGCTTCGTTTGAAATACTATACGATAAATTTACGATTAGTGTTCATATCTAACTAACCGATAACGAACAGGAATTTAAAAATCGATCAAAACACGGAAGAATGTTGAAAAAATTTTGCATAAACACATTTAATGTTTGTTTTTCGTGAGAAACCAATTAACGTTAATGTTTAAATAGAACTTTCATTGAGTGAATAGTTTGACTGTATGTAAAATGTTTATAAAATTAAAATTTTAATATGGGGCGTTTAAAAGCAACAGCTTTATTTATATGATCCTAGATGTCATAAAAGATGAAGGATGGGGTAAATATTTTAGTTCTACGCGAAGACATAATACACTGCAACTGATCGTAAGTTTTTGTTAAAATTCACCATGTTCTTTTAAAGAAGGTTGTATTGTTTTAAAAACTTAAAGAAAAGCAAGAAAAAAGTAATTCTTGAGGTATTTTCCGTACATGAAATATTATGTTTAACGAGGATCAAACTCGAATTTTCTTGCGTAATTCACAATACGGTTTATTTCGGAATCACTAAAGGAGTGCTTCCTTTATTAGGTGGAGTGTTTTCCTAGAATAAATACTGCTTGTTATATATTTAAAATTCAAAATAAATATATTATATTTATAAATCTTCTCTTCAGCCTTTGTACTTAAAAAGTATGAAAATAGTGTTTCCTGTAAAGGAAAGGAAAAAAAAAAAAAAGGAAAAACTTCACAGGTAAAAGGCAAAAAATTCAGTTATTAAGATAAAATCATATATTTACTTTGATACAATGTTTAGAAATTTAAGGGAATGGTTGAAGAAAAAAATCGATCTTAAACATAGCCGTTTTAGAGTTCTGAAAGTTTTCATATATATGGATTAAAATGTAGAAACATGTAAAAATATCAGTAAAATTTATCAAACATTATTTATATACAAAATTCAACATTTTTTGTACAGAATTTTTTAATTAATTTTAAATTTTTCGATAGATTTTACAGTTTATCAACATTTTCCTAAAATATTTGGGTATTACTTTGACTGCTGATTTATAAGTTAACTTAATATATATATATATTCATGTTTTACTTCTAAAATGGTGCAGAAATTTAAAATTTAAAAATAAAAACATTTATCAAATATATAATCAATAAATCCACAAAATTATATGCAAATATGATTTGAATAAATTAGTAAATTATAAGAATTTAAAATCAAGGGAAAAATTTAAAACCTAGGTAAAATGGAGTATTAAAAATATATTAAATAATATTTGTTTTATTTTATTTTTAATAATATTATTGTTTTAATTAATTAAGTTTTTTCGAGAAATTTTAATGTACTTAATATTGATGCATTTCAAAGCATATGTATTCAAAATTTCACAAATCTAATAATAATTTCAAAGACCGATTTCCAGCGGCCGACATTCTTTTATTCTTTTCATATGTATAAAAAAAATGACACTCCCACTAAATACATTAAATTACTTATATATATTTACTCAATTTAGACAATATTTTGAGTACTTTATACATTCAACTGTTTAATGGGAAATGTTCAATATTCATCAGTATTCTCAAATATTTAGGGGTGCAAAATTAAGGATTTTCCAATAAAGACATTACGTTGAAATGCGTTCAATTTTTCTTTCTTTTTTAACACGTTGAGCGCCATGTCAGCAATTCTAGATTCTAGACATTTTGTCATATATTTCTAAGTACTGAAGGAATCTTCTTGAAACTTTAGGAGTGTGCAAATCATGTTATACTTCAAACAATTCAGTGAATGCAGTGAAAGCAATGAAAACAAAATAAAAGCAGTACCAATAAAAAATTAAACCGTTTCGCGCCCTGTCAGCCATCGGTGGCTGACAGTGTCAAATATGATATAAAGCCACGTCAACCATCGGTGGCGGATATAAAATAGGATATAAATTGAAAATTTATTAAAAAAATGTTTAATTTTTATTTATTACAGGAGGAATCATTATGGAATTTTAATGGATTTTAAGAATTTTCGTGGCGCTCAACGTGTGAAAACATAAAATGCATACATTTTGGACTAATCATCACAATAATTTTACTTCGATTATTCACTATTAGATATAACAGTAAAGATATATAATAAAAGTAAGATAATAAGTAAGATAATAAAAACCCAATTATAGTTAAATATCTATGCATGCACATCTTTTTTCAAAGTAGTTAATAGATGCAAAAATAATGGAAATATTCATCACAAATAATACATTTTTTTTTCGATCATTTGAAAGCTGGTTATTTTAAAGAGCAGTTCAAGAAATTTAATAAATATTTAAAAACATAGACATTTGGAATTTGGATATTTTTTCTTATTGTAGATACTTACAATATTATTTAAAATATAAAAGAAAAAATCTGGAATGACTGCGCTCGACTTTCTTAAATAACACTACTCGGCATGAAAATTATCCCCGACACCGTTTTAGCATATTCGTATGTAAAATTACTTCCTGAATCCCAGTCTGTCCCCCATTTCACCCCATCACCCACCTTTATCTTGATACGCCCCCCTTTCCCATTTGTATCATTGTTTGATAATTTTATACCCATCAGTTTGATTTTGAGAGGAACGATGATTATTTCTTAAACACAAACATTTGTAGTAAGGAGGATATTTGTAGGGCTTGTGCACAGAAAAAAAAAAAAAAAAAAAAATCAATAAAAGCAATTAGTTTCTGTTTCTTTCTTTCTTTTTTTTTTCGCAATATTTCTCTTAATTTTTACATATTCCAGCTTCCAGTTTGCCATTTTCTTACCAAAACACCCCAAATAATAAAAATTATACAGATAATTTTTTTCAAAATGTTGCTGAGTGGAGTAAATGTCTAAAAGCCCTCGCAAGAAAGTTTGACTGATTCAATGTACGACGTTTGCTTTCAATAACTTCCACGTTAAATGTTTTGGGAAGTAAAACATGAACAGTAAAATTTCCTGCTTCGACACGTGTTAAAGACCATTGCTCTTATCATTGTAGTCGTCAGTCGTTATCTACCTTTAGCACACGTTTTGCGATAAGAGAGTGAACTTTATGGTGTTCTCGACGGTGGTGATATTTTGTGGTGGTCTTTAGCACGTGTCAAAGGGGGATATTTTACTGTTCATGTTTTACTGCCCAAAACATTTAACGTGGAAGTTATTGAAAGCAAACGTCGTAAAATGAATCAGTCAAACTTTCTTGCAAGGGCTTTGAGATCTTTACTCCACTCACCAACACTTAGAAAAAATTTACGCTGTATAATTTTTATTATTTGGGGTGCTTTGGTAAGAAAATGTCAAACAGGAAGCTGGAATATGTAAAAAATAAGAGAAATATTGCGGGAAAAAAAAACAGAAATTGATTGTTTTTATTGCTTTTTTTTTTTTTTTAACCTGGGCACAAATACCCTCAGATAGCCTCCTTACTACAAATTTTCGTGTTTTAGAACTTTCTACTTCTGTAGCTCCTCAGGTCATAAGAAATTATCGATTAAAATAATAATCGTTCCTCTCCAAATCAAACTGTTGGGTATGAAATTACCAAACAATGATAAAAAATGGGGGAGAAAAAAAAATGGTGAGTGATGGTGCAAAATGGGAGCAAGATTCGGATTCAGGAGGTCATTTAACATAAGAATCTGCAAGAATGGTATCAGATATCGAAAAAAAGAATTGCAGAGCAGTGTAATTAACGGGTGAATAAATAAAGTAAGAGAAGTTGTTAAAATGTATTAATTATTAATTTTAAATATTTAATCATTTTAGAAAATATTTTGGATATTCTAAACATCCATATTGTTTTTTGAGAATTTTTTATGCAGAAATAAAAATAAATATCTATAAGTATTCACTTTCTTTTGGGGAGTGGTTTTTAAAATTAAGAATCATCCATTAAACACGTTACATTGCATCGCGTACTTTATTTTTCTTTTTTAAAACATAAAATGCATACATTTTGTACTACTTAATTTTACTTCGATTATTCAATATTATATGTAATACTAGCAGGCTACGCCCGCTTCGCTGGTCACTATTTTTAAAGGAATCACAATAATTAATGAATTCTCAAAATTGCATTAATTTTTTATCGTGTTGTTAAAGAGAGAAAAAAAAATTCTGATCGGGAAAAATGTCGCACTGGGTCCCCACTGCTTTCGGCAGCGTAGACTCCTGTGCTGCGCGCGCGTATCCCTTCACCATCCTTATGACTTCTCAAAATTCCATGTTATTACTCATAAACTTTCATTCTTAAGAAAAATAAAAAAATGATAAATGATATATTAAAAACGATATTAAAAAAAAATAATTAAAATGATATAAAAAAAAACGATAAATGATATATTAAAAAAATATATCATTTATCGTCGTGTAAAAACTCACACCGTGACCCCACTGCCTTAGGCAGCGCAGATCCATGCGCGCGCACGTGTGAGGATATACGTGCGCTGTGCACGAAAATTCCTTCTCAACTCAAACTTTTAATATTAAAAAAAAAAAAAAAATAAATAAAAAATAAAATAAAATAAAATCATCGGGTAAAAACTCGCACCGGATCTCAAACGCATGCGCGCTGCCCGCGCACGTGTTAAGATAACGTGCGGTGCGAGCACATATTCTGAAATCAAACTTTTATTCTTAAGAAATGAAAATTTAAAAAAACATTTCTCATCAGGTAAAAAGTCGCACCGGATCCCCACTGCCTTCGGCAGCGCAGCCTCGTGCTCGCTGCGTGCGCTTATTCCTTCCCCACTCTTCCAGCCCCTCCTAATTAACCTACATATACCAATTTTGAAAGGTCTAACTCAATTAGCTGAGATGCAAAAGAAAACCTAATGAGGACACCTTAAAATTGTAAATCAGGTGAAATCTCGAATTCCACTTTCGATATAATGTAAAAGAACTTTAAAATATCTTTCGAATGATGTATTAGAAAAAATTTAATCATATTCAGAATTCGAAATATTGAAATTTAAAAATATTGCAGCGCCATCTGGCGGTAGATATTTCTGTAATCTGTTGTTCCATTCCAGATGAACAAAGCTTTCAAATGATGTATTACTTAAGAAATTAACTTAATTAGTGGCTGAGACACAAAAGAAAACCTAATCAGGAAACCTTAAAACGTGTAAATCACGTGAAATCTCGAATTCCACTACTTACGGTAGTCGGTTAATGGAAGGTGACAGAAATTTCTGGCGTCTACTCTTGAAATTCAATTCAAATAAGTTTCAAAATGACATATTACTTATTAAATTATGCTAATTAGAAGCTGAGATACAAAAATGATATAAACACTGTTATAAAACGATTTATGTCTGACTTTTTCGTGGTTTTCTCCGTAACTTGCGTAATTCCGGGCTAAATACTGTTAAAAATTCATAGTATGAAATGTGAAAGGAGTATCAGAATTCGAAACTCTGCAAAATATAAAAGAATAAAGGCGTTCTGGGTTTTTCGGTGTTTTCTCCGAAACAACCGTTCCTTTTCTACGTTTTTGCCCCTTCCCCTCTTTCCGTCCCTTCTAATAATTTTACACTTGAAAATATCCGATATCGATTTATCTTACCTTAAAATGTAATAATAACAATTTCAAACGCTGTAACTCTTTTTTTTTTCTTTTTTTTTTTCTTTTTTTGCCCCTTCGCCCCCCTCCCTTCCTCCTCAAGCAATTCCTAATAATTCCACACTTTCAAAAATATTCAGAATCGAATTATCGGGCGTTAAAACCAAATATTACGGAATTTCAACGGCATATCTCAATTTAAAAATAATATAATACAAAATTTAATCTAATTTTTTTGTTTATTCAGATATTTTCATGAAAATTGAACAGTAGCTTTATAATATGCTGTCTAGGCCGAATATTAATTAAAATGTAACGTGAATGGAAATTTGAAAAAAATTGAAAATTGCAATTTTTCTCCCCACTACAAAAGAAGTGACATCTTGATCGGTTACAATCATTTCCCTTTTCATCTCAGACAGTAGTCTGGCGTTTGAAATGATGTTGCCACAAAAAAATCATACTTTTGTTCATTTTAAAAAATGTAATTGTTGTACCGATAAGCCACTTGCACACTTAGATTCAGAAAAAATGCCCCTTTCATTTGGTATCGAAATCGTAACGATCGGACAAATATTTCTAATTTATTTTCCAGTTTTTCTGCTTTTAACTCCGTTAAAATATCTATTTTTATGCAATCGCGCTGAATTCTCAGTCATTGAAATCGCTTTCTGATTAGGCATGATTCTACATTTTAATTAATATCTCCACAACTAATTAAAGTTTTTAAATTCTGTTTTGAAGAGGACTTCGGAAAGGCTCTAGAGCATCCGTATGTCAATTCTTGTATTTCTGCGTTCAATAGGGGCTGAACGTATAAAAGAACAGACAGACAGACAGACAAACCTTTCCATTTATTATTATAGATTAAATATATATTGATGATAACAAAAAAAAAAAAAAAAAAAAAAAAAAGATAATAAAAACTCTAACATATTTAAATATATATACGTGTACATCTTTTTACAAAGATGTTAATAGATATAAAAGTAATGAAAATATCCATCACAAAAAGTACAAAATATTTTTTTCCAAGCATTTTGAAGCGGGTTGTATTAAAGAGCTCTTCAGGAAACTTAATAAATAATTAAAATCGTAGACATTCAGAATTTTCGATTTATTTATATTTATAATATTATTTGAAATATATAAGAGAAAAACCTTTAAATACCATTTGCCTAAGATCATATTGTTATGAAAATTACAAAGCTTGTTGTCAGATATATAGTATTCTGCTATTGTCAAAATATTTTTTTTTTTTTTTTTTTTCTTTTGCACACTTTTTTTTCCTTTTAAGAAATAGACATATTTGTATATGCATGTTTTTAACAACTCCTGATGATTTTTAAATATTGATACTGAACTGTGAAACAAAGTAATAGAATTAATAATAAAATAATAATAATAATAATTATTATTATTATTATTGTTATTATTAAAGGATTTAATTTTAAAGAAAATAAATAAATATTTATTTAATTATAAATATATAGAAATAAAAAAAATATAAATCGAATTTATTTGCATAATCATTCAGCAGATTTAAAAAAGAATTGGTAAACAAATAATATTGAAAGGAGAATCGAATTTACTCAGTGATTAAACGAAAAGAAAAAATACTGTCTCAGTAATTGTTTAAAATGTTATTAGAAATAAAAAAGGTAAATTGTAAAAAATATTCATTATCTGAACTTAAAGTATTTTAATTGTAAAAATTATTCATTTTCTGAACTTAAAACATTTTACTAAAAAATCTCTGTACTTTACCCCTGAATTAATTTCGTTATTAAAATGTTTTGCCATAATTTTTAAAACGCGAAACAAGACTTCTCACAATCGCCCATATTGAACGAGCATTAATTTTTCTTGTACTGAGTTATACTACATTTCCATAAAGGGCACTTAATGAGTTTTAGATAAACCACTTTACATACATTTTACAATCGTTTTGGAATTTGAATGTAATGCAATTTACTCTAGAAAAATACACAATTTAAAATGTTGATACTGAACTGTGAAACAAATTATTATTATCATTATTATCGTAATAATCTTTATGAATTATTTTGTTTAACACACTAACTTTTCTTCTTCTTCTTTTTTTTTTTTTTTTTTCAGTTAAAAAGTTTAGAATTTTTTATTTATTTATTTATTTATTTTTAATTCTAGTTCTTATTTAATTGTTTTACATTGCGTTTTTCTTAATTTGTCTATATATATAGCGTCTTTTAACAGTGAAAATACATTTTTTTTTCTTTTTGTTTAATGTTTGAAAAGGCTAGAGATAATACGGATTGCACAATATATTGTCCATCTATTTTATGCATATTAATGCATACTTGTCAATTTAAATCTATTAAGGTAAGTTACGTTAGGCTATCTATGGAAAACAAAAATTAATTGAGTATATAAATTTTGTAATAGCACATTATTTCCCCCCCCCCAAATTTTAAGTGCTTCATTGAAAGTTTTAACTAAAGTATATTTTCAATATAAAGTGTCAAATTCAGTTGAATGAAAGAAAAACAAAATATGAACTGTGTCAAACGTCCTTAAACTTTTAAAAACAATCTTTTTAAAGAGAAATAATAGGAAAGGCGTTTATATTAAAAACTCAAATTTTAAATACTTTAAATAGTTTTTTTTTTTTTTTATCCGTGAAAATTTAAATTCGTTAATGGCAGACGTTTAAAGCAATATTCCTGTTTGTGCGACCTTAGCTGACATCCAAAATGATGGATGATAGGGGAATTTTAACAGTATACGTAAGCATATATTACACTTTTTTATCATATGTTTTAAAAATATCTATGTAAAGTCTTTCTTCTTTTTTTTACCTTTGTATTTTATCTGAAAGAATATCTGAAAATCGACTTTCTGTTTTTTTTTTTTTTTATATCTGTATAATATTAATATTAATACTATATAAATGTATACAAACGTACACACACAGGTTTACAAGACGTGTAAACAGCGGACCGTATGTGAATACCTACGCACCGTGGACGTCTATATATAATAATATATTTTATAATGTTTTTTTTTTTTTTTTTTTTTTTTAATCTGTCATTCATTTCACCTATTTATGTCACTTCAACCCGAAAGTTTCACAAATATTAATTTTTTTATTTTTTATTTTTTCAGATAATCCGGGGACCAGTGCATAACTAAGACTTTACTTTTCTTTAACACCTACAGACTGGGGACTTAATATAAACAATAACGCAGAGAGGGGGATAACAAACTAGGGCATATCCTCGTGACCTAAAATTGAAATGTGATTTGAGTACATAGTTTAAACTTGAGTGTAAAATTTTTGTGATAGGGCGAGACAAAAACAAAGTTATAAAAAATTTAATGATGAATGCGCAAAGATTAGGTACAGAAGAGTTGTTCGTTGTTCAAAACACACGCCTGCTCTGTAAAATAAAGGAAAATAACTTATGAAAAAAAGTATTGATATCAGTTGTGTTATAGTTAAGGAAGTACTCCAAAGACCTAATCCTAAGAAGAATGCTCTTCATGGGGGGGGGGGGGTCTTTCTAAAGGGTAATAATTCATACTTACTGCTAGGAAAAAAAAGATAACTATAGGTAAATATCAGAACGTACCAATAGTTAGAATCTCACAAAGACATATTATACTCTCTTTAAATTTAACTCAAGTTTTATTATAAAGAAAATACTTCTATAATTTTTCAAACCAGTGGGCACTGAATTTTGATAAACATCCCAATCGGATTAAATCGATTTTTATTATTTAAAGGCATTTTTTAAAAAAATTATATTGTTAATTGACGATGTACATATTGTATATATATATATATATATATATATATATATATATTTATTAAGATAGATTTATTAACAGTTTACAATGTGTATATATATATATGCATGTGTGAGTGTATGTGTATAGCTATATAAAATTTAGCTCAGCAATATATCTTTACGATCTTCCTCTCTGTCGGAAACGTTACGCGTCTTTTTTTGTCTCCATCCATTAGGAAATCAATGTCTTTCTGCAGTTCAGTGATTTATTTATTGATTTATTAAAAACCATTTTCTGGAAAATAAGTCTTCTCCTTCCGATGAAAATAACCCACAAAAAATAACCAAACAGCAAACTAAAATTATCAAAATCTATAGAAAAAAAATATCTGCCAATTAAATATCAAAGTAAAGACGTTGATTCGCTGTCGAGAAAGTAGGTTTATTTTATTTTTATTTATTTTTTTATTTTTTTCTGTACTCTTTAAGCGCGGCCGACATTTTTAAAAATTTGGCGAATCGTACTGAGAGAAAACAATATGCCGCTTCCATATAGAACGAATAAGTACACACTTTTTTTGATCCTTTAACTAGAAATAAAAAGTTACGAGCCATGCGTATGAGGTAAACAAATAACCTAGACAGACGAAATGTTTGAAAATTTCTAGTCTATGCTTTTCTAGACGCGAAACAATATTATGAATATTATTAATCCTTTGTATTGCGTCTGTTTCATCTACCTCTTGTAACCTGTCTTTTATTTCAGTTTTAAAAACTTACAACGACCTTCTGAAAAAGGGATTTGACATTTTGTTTTACTGGGTTCCTGGCCATGTGGAAGTTAAGAACAATGAAGCAGCAGACAAAGCCGCAAGGCAGGCTTCTGCACTTTTAAACAGTCTTGTTCCTTAATATGACATGAAGCACACACTTAAAAGCTATTTTAAAAATATTTTGCAAAAGGAGTCGAATAATCAAAGCAATAATAAATTGCAAGAAATAAACCTCAAATATCCATCTGACCTACACTCACCCCTAGAAAGTACTATGTAATTATTTCTAGACTAAGAATCGCGCATTCAAGACTCACACATAAATACTTATTGCTTGGACAACAAGCACCTGATTGTCCGAAATGTCATTATCGTGCACTAAAAATTCCCCATATGCTTAATGGCTACCCTTGCCGTCGTCATCTTTAACGACAATATTTTAATTCATCTTCACCAAATCTGATTGGCCTTTTAGGTATTAATCCTCATCATCTATTGACATTTTTTTTTAAAAAAAAAGAAGCTGGGTTTTATTACATCTGATTTTATTATTTACACTGTTCACCTGTTTTTATTATTAAACACTTTTCACCTGTTTTCAATATGTAACTGGTCACAACTTTTTACATCGTTTTATTTTATACACTGTTTACTCTGTTTTCTATTATTTTCTATTATTTTTCTTTTTTATACATTAACTTTTTACCTATTCTTGTTTTAACTTTCAGTGTGTTTTTTTAATGACCTTCTGGATGGAAGTCCCCATCCAGAAGCTACATTTCAGAGTTTATATAATTGTTTGGCGCAGCATGTCCCACTGCGGGGCCTTGCGCCCCAAAAATCACGCCAAACTAAACCAAACCTTTCTATTGCGGGACAATCTCGCTGGATTTCCTAGAATTGAGACATAAAACAAGATTATTGATACAAAAACTCTCCTGTTGAGTTCTTATTCATTTATAGCAATTTTTAAATGAGTTTGACCCCGATAACATAGAAAATCGATCTAGAATTCTAACAAGGGCTTTTAGAACTTGTTTGCAAAGGAACTAGAATTTATAAGGGTGAAAAAGCATTATTTTTATCACAGACATAATTTTGTTTCTAGATGCCAGTCACAAATTTATTTTTTTCAGTGCGGATCGATTAATAAACTTTGTTAAGAGCATGGTACGAGATATGTATACATCAAGGTTTAAGAAAATAGCTACATAATGACGTCATATGCGAGTTTAAAAATTGCAAGTATCCGCCAATAGGATAAAAAATGGCACGTCGAGTTTTCCAATGGATGCCACTGCAGAAAGTGTCTGTTTCGAAAAGAATTAAAGTAATATTTCATGCAATATTAAGTTATAAATATTATTATCTGCAACATAATTTAATTATCAAATTAATGCATAAACTATACGCATACACTATATTTCTAATATGTATTTACTAATTATGTTTTTTTAAAATGTAGTATATATTATATGAAAAATTTTAATGGTCTTTTTTCCTTTCGTTTAATTTCGTTTTCTCAAATCCTTTCATTTATTTCTTTTCGAGAAATAATGTTCTTTCTTTCGTAATGCAAAATGATTAATATAAAGTGAATTTTGTTTTTTAATTTAGTACGATTTAGTTTTTTCCACTCGAACTTTAAAATAACGTAAATAACTGATCATCAAGATCTTATAATTATATATACATGACAATTTCTAAAAATCCTTTTCAAATTATTCTGTATATATAAAAATGAAAATGTATATATATATATATATATATATATTTGGACAAATGATTATGGTAACCAAAATATTTTGAATAGCGAAATATTTCAAAAGATGTCAGATGCAGGTGATTTTGGTATATATAATAGATAAAAATTAAGCATCTATTGAATTATCTTTTCTTTGAATTTTATCATTTATTTTTGTAAACAGAATTATTTCAATTAGATTAAATGCGTTTTTAGAAAAACGTCTTATGAAATAAATATACGTTCAACTATCAGAAATTTAAGAATTTCTAGTTTAATTGAAACATTTTTCTACTTGGTATTTTAAACATTGTGGTAAAAATGAAAGAAATAGTGATACATTTTCAATTTATTATACATTTTTAAACTTATAAAGAATCTTTTTTCATTATTTACAGTAAATTCTAAATTGAAAATTATATTAAATCATATTATAAATTCCATTTACAAATAAATAATAACACTTCAGGATTCCGAGACAAGTTTGCATTAAATAGTTACATAATTGCCTACGATAAAAAGTATGTATAAATTAATTTATTCTTAAGATCATACATATATCTTAGTAATTAGGAAGCGGATTGACACCAAATTTGTTAAATGATGCATTAAGGGCATCCACTTGATAGAGCTAAATAATTATTTTAGTTCGAAAATTCCCACTTCCAAATTCAACAAATGCATTTCGTGGAAAAATAGGAAGCATAACAAAGAAATTGGTTCACCAGGAAAACATAAACAATTAAAAAAATGTATTGATTAATTTTTGTTCTTATATAGGTCATACAATTTAATAAGCCTCACTTGTGGCCTAGAGATCCTAGTATTCAAGTTGGTAGGCAAGAAGTACCAGTTTCAATCCGGGCTTATCGGTCCACTCGTTTCGAGTTGTGGTTTTCTTTGAACTCGTGTAACTATGGGCTAGGACCCATCAGTAAATCCCCCACAGATGCTACTCCACCCAGGTATCGGATTTTACCGTAGTCAAACGGCCTTAACTCCTATATCCATTTATCCATTTATTAAATTTTCAATTTTTACAGGCTAAATTGAAGCTGGTGGATAATTTTTAAAGAAAAGATATACAGTTCAATGAGCGATTCTGTAACTTATGTTTTATCAAATTTTGTGATAATCCGTTCCCTTTTTTAGACTGATGTTTGCTCTTTTAAGTGAAAGTTTAATTGAAATCATCCTGTATATGTAATGTATATAGTTTTAATGTTATCAACATATCATAGTCTCATTGTTTTGAGTCATATGTTTAAACTATGATACCTTCTTAAAGTTTCACCCTCTAACGAAAGTTAGAGGTCGTTACTCCCATTACTCGACTACCAAAGGTAATGAAAACAATTTGGTAAAAAAATCACTGCGTTTCCTCCGGATTTGAATGTTTTAAGTAATGTTAGAATCAGATGATCTTTAAAAGTAGATTTTGGAAATCGTTCAGTATGCATATAGTGTATACCTAAATTTTGGGGGAGAGATTTTCTTATTATCATATTTTCAAAGCGAAGGCAGGTAGAAGAATGGATCTTTTGAGCTAAGACAGGTCCTGAGTACAGATGGCTTCAGGAACATTTGGTAAAAAGCAGAAAAACCAGAAGTGGGAAATGTTTGAACCTCAAAAACTGTTCTATCGATTGTCCACAAATTTGGTTTGTAAACCTTATATTGGATGTCTTTTTACGTATCAATTTGTTACTTCAGGAACACTGAAATGCGTCATGAATATTTAATTTCCGGTCTTGTAGGTGAGTGTAGCAGGTATATATTTTTTCTTGTTTGAACAGGATTTAAAAATTTTCACTGAGACAAACTTCTGTCATTGACATCTAGAATCTAAATTGTGTCTCTAGAAAAAATAGTTCCCTGTCATCCCTATAAATTCTAGTCCTCTTTTAAAGCGATTTCTAGAAACCCCTATTAGAATTCTAGAGCGTTTGTCTATATTCTCGAGGGCAAAGTTACTTAAAAATCTCTGTAAATAAATGCGAATACAAGAGACAACTATAATCTTGGTTTATTACCCAATTCTAGAAAATCAAGCAAGAATGTCTCGCAGTTCAAAATATTTAAACATTCAGAATATTGTTTCACCATCTAGATATGTGTAGACTAGAAATTCTCGATCATTTTGTCTATTCCGTTTATTAGCATGCCGTATACGCATAGCTCGAAAATATATATTTATAAATAAGTGATTTAGGAAATCACCACTTATTCATTTTAGATGAAGGCGGTATATTTTTTTTTCTCAGTGATACTTAAACCATTTGTCAAAATTCATAATTGCAATTTATAAGGAAGCATGCAATTTTTAAACTTTACATCAGGTACTGTTTTAGTGTTTTTTAAATCAAAATAAAGAATAGTCTTTAAAACTTCACTCTGAGCAAACTATAACATAATAAACGTAATTAAAAACAAAATACTTCGATCATTCCAAACTTTATTATTATCATGTATCATATTTTTAATTTAACTAATAGACGTATAAATTTTCAATCTTATATATTATAACTATTCCATGCGTGTGTCTCACACTTTAAATTATTCACTGTTATCAGCCCTTTTGTTTTCTCTGAACAAAAACTTTCTTTCAAATTTCTCTAACCATCTAATGAATAATTTTAAATTGCATATTTAATAATTCTCCCCGGTTTAATGTTCTCTTTATCGCATATAATAATGTTTTATAACCATGTGTTCAAAACGCTTTTAATAAAATCCACGTCTTATCTTGCATGTCATAAAAATATCTTTTATGACATGCAATTTTTAATAGATCACAGTGCATCAAAGAGAACACTTTTTCAAAACATCCGCTTTTTAATGAACGTTGCATTAATCTTGAAAAGAATATAAATTTGGTGGAGAAATTTGTATCTTTTGTAAGATATTTTATTTTGTTTTTTTTCATAGACGGATATAGTTTATTTGAGTTTATCACTTTACCAATAATGTTTACTCTGTAAAAAATAAATATGCCAGATTACATCAAAACGTGTGGAGTAAAAAAATCGTCAGAATTTTGTGCAGTAAATTTCAAATGTGTTGTAAACAAATGTGTGCTTTAATTTTCAAAAAGGGTGTTGTGATTTTACAACACGCTGTTTCTTTTTTTTTTTTTTTTTAATTATTCGAGGGAAAAATGGATTATATATCATTTTTGTTTTTATTTTATTTTATTTTTTATTTAATTATATTAAGCTGTATGCGTTTTAATTTTTATTTCTTTTAAATTTACATTTCTTTTAATTTCTTTTATTTAGTTCACCTTTTTTTTCATTATGTCAATATAAGTTTGAAGATATTTTAATATGAAGTATAATCTTTAACAACTTTCAATAAATTCTATTTCATAAATGGATATGAATTGCAATACAGTAACGATTTCTTGTCAAAATAAATCCATTTAACCATTTATATTAAAAGAAAGTTTTATTAACAACGTATGTTGCTATAACTATTTTGAAAAAAAGGATGTATCAATTTTTAATTCGCTGAAGAAATATAAAATTAGTCAAATCAGGAGAATAAGTACTGCACATAAATAAAGCTTTATTTGTAATTTTTTAGAATGTATGAAAATTAAAATGACAGTTTTCAAATGCTTTGTTAAACTATATTTTGCAGCATACATGTATCTGTACAATTTTAGAAAATATATATTAATTTTACAAAAAAGAAAAAAATATATATATCAATACGTTCCACGTAATAAACTACAACGAAATTACCTAAAGAAGAGAAAAAAATATATTAAAAAAATAATAATAATATAATATAATATAATATAATATAATATAATATAATATAATATAATATAATCATGATACATAAAATATGTAGTATATAAAGTAAACTCGAAATTGAAAGAAACAAAAAAATATTGTAATAAAATACTAAAAAATACACAAAAATTTCGTATTAATAATTTATTAAATAATGTTCTTATTTTGAATGACATAATATTTTTCAGAGTTAAAAACTAATACATCATTTTTTTTCCTGTAAGTAATAGTAATTAAAATCATTTTTAAAATAAATAAGCTTCAAAAAGTTGTGGTTTAAGAGTTTTATTTCGGGAAAAAATAATTACTCTGTTGTAACTTTTAATACTTATAATTCAAAATGGAGATTCATGACAGCTTTTAATTAAGATTAGATTTCAATAATAAAACGTAGACACTAATTGAACTTATATTGACAGAGATACAAAAGAGCAGAAATCAAATCAACAAATTAAAACCATTAAAACTTACTTGTTACTTTAAAATTTCCGTTGGTCATAATATATATCTTAATCATGGCTTCAATTCTCTCTTTTTTTTTTTTAAGTTTACCGTTTATGGTGTCTGTAGGTTTATTATAGCGGAAAGCATAACAAACATTTAAAAGTTTTAACTTATCTTTGAAGCTAATTCGCGCATCTGTATCATGCGACTGTTTGACGTCATAGTGAATGTAAGAAAACAGCACGTTCTGCTTGAATTTTTTTTTACGACTCTGGTGCTTCATTTTATCACATCACAAGATGAGGGACATTCGTTGTAATTTTACAAAAAATGTTTTACAGTGTGGCCTAAAGGTTTGAAAAAAAAAAAAAAACATATTTGAGATTTGTGCGGATGGTAATGCAAAATATTTAAAAATTAAAATATTTAGATAAGGATTTCAAAATTCGTGTTTCAAAGTTTTTAAGAATAAGTTTTCAGAAATGGTGTCAGGAATCGTTTATGCATACTTTCAAAATTGTAAAAAGTATAGGAGACAGATGTTAGGCAAAAGATTTCAAATAATTAAAATAAAGCTATGCCTTGAAAATTCGTGTTTTTAGGAGAGACGAAGCAAGCGGTCGTGTTTACTTTTGAAAGTGTAAAATTATTAAGAGAGTGCGAAAACCATAGATATAGTAATATATATAGATCTATCATCCCCATGTTATCGAGCAAAAATTTTTTAAGCCAAAAAAAAAGTTTTGGAATCAGCCATTGGAAAGTATTGAAAAAAAAAAGAAAAAGGAAGAGGAAATTGAATCTGAAACAGTATTTGGATTTTTTCATTCACCTTTAGTAAATAAATTATTCAGAAATTTTATTTACTAAATTATCCGTAGCAAAAATTTTTTAAGCCAAAAAAAAGTTTTGGAATCAGCCATTGGAAAGTATTGAAAAAAAAAGAAAAAGGAAGAGGAAATTGAATCTGAAACAGTATTTGGATTTTTTCATTCACCTTTAGTAAATAAATTATTCAGAAATTTTATTTACTAAATTATCCGTGTGTATTCCTGTGTGTTATTTACTAGGGGAAAGACAGCCATTACAGTGACTTTTCCTGAGTAAAAAGAATTTTTTTTTTTTTTCCTTTCAATCAATCTATGTCCTATTACTATATCTATGGTGAAGTTAGAAGGCCGCAGGCGCCACCCAATGGAAGTTTTCTGCAGTCAAAATTTTAGAGCCGTTTTCACCGTGAGCAACCAGGATGTTTCAATGGGAGGGGGCAGATGCGTGCGACGAAATCGCCACTAAGCAGGATTTTGCTACGATCAGAATTCTCAAAAGTCGTCTGTAGCGTAAGGGAACGGACCTCTCCAAATCTGAAAGGGGGAAGTCGGCTGCCGCTGGCGCCACGAGCGGAAGTTTAAGGCAATCAGGCTTTTCATGGATAGCAAATCAGTTGATTGCCAAAGACAGCTAGTATAGTAATGCAATATATATGTATATATAGAGAAATAATAATATTGGGGATCATTTGCTGTCCTTGTGCCAGTGGCGTCCGGGGCTTCATAGACCACCTTGCTTCGCCTTCGCTACGCCACTGCCCACACTTTAAGCACACAAATGCCCACACATGCACGGATGTGTTGTTCCTGTCAGTGTTATCGCTGACCACCCATTGGAAGGAGTAGCCGTTTGTGAAGGGTACTCCTTCACATGTGGCCATCAGTTGGGCGACACAATATTTTTTAAATAAAATATGTGAATAATTTAAGAATATATATATATATATATATATATATATTACATATTTAGTGAAAATTATGTTTTCATTATTTATTGTTGGATGAAAATTTTAAATATTTTGTTTAACAGTTGTCAGATTTCCTGTTTTTAGAGGAGTTGGCATTAAAATTTAGCACAGAGAGAATTTTTCTAAAAATGGTTTTCTAAATTACAATCAGTCTATAACTCCAAAATTTCGAATTATGGAGATAAGTGTGCTTTACAAAGCTGTTTATCTCGATGAAAAGCCAATAAATTTTGAAAATTTTAGCCATGTAATGAATGAACTTTTCAAATCGAATTTGTAACTTTAAGCCATGGTACGTACACTTTTTCCCAATGACTCTTTCCCCAGTATTTTTATGTAGTATAATTCATTTTAAATTTCAACGCATTTATCATATCAAGAATTGCTATATAATATTAGTGGTGCAGAAAATCAAAGAACTCCAAGAAATGTATTCTTTAACAACATTTCTTGCGACCTTGAGATCATCTGTGCAAGTGCGGACTGAACGAGTTTAGTGTTAAAATAGGGGTGATAACCTTGTCGTTGAGATAAAATAAGCGATAAAGGAACATCAAATGTACTGGATGTTTACAAAACCACAATCTCTCTGTTAATTTTGCACCCCACCAAGCTTCTAGGTTTATTGTAACTGCTTGTCTTAGGAAAGGTTTTTACTCTATACGAATTACGTTTAAGCATAATTTTCATCTTTATATAAAAAAAAAAAATCCATGTTAATATATTGCTATAATGAGTATATTTATTAAAACTAAATGTTTTTCATTTCAGTTAATTTTTTATATTAAATTATTGATTAATTTAATAAATTAAATACTTAACGATTAACAATTAAATGTATTATTATTATTATTATTATTATTATTATTATTAAAAAAAAAAAAAAAAAAAATCAGATGTTTTTATTTCCATAAACATTGCGTTCTCTGGGATGTTGCAATCTGAGGTTCTTCCAAAATTTTTAGCTTTTGAACAGTTCCCGATAGTATCATACTTTCTGATTTTAACGAATTTTATTTCTAAACTAGCCGCCTTCGGCGACCAGCTGGTTCGCGATCCTTGAAAAATCCGAATTTACGAAACTCCCGCTCGGTGGCGCCTGCGGCGCCTTTTTCCCGTTTCAGGTCTAATAACAGCTTATTGATATATCGTGAAAATAGCTTATTGAAATCGCAGTAAATTCCCGTGCGGTAGAGCCTTCGGCGTCCTCTTCCCTTTTCAATATCTGAAACATCCTGTTCCCTCACCATGTTAATATCTTTCAAATTTCTGACTTTAGCTAAGTCCCGCTCGGTGGCGCCTGCGGTGCCTTATCCCCGTTTTAGAACTTACAACACCTTCCTCGCTCATTAGAATTTGAAATATTGAAATTTTAAAATATTACAGCGCCATCTGACGGTAGAAATTTCTGTAATATATTGTTCAATTCCAAATCAACAAAGATTTCAAATGATGTATTAATTATGAAATTATTTTAATTAGTTGCTGAGATACAAACCTAATCAGGATACCTTAAAACGTGTAAATCAGGTGAAATCTCGAATTCGAATTTCGATAATATAAAAATGAAATTATACTAATTAGAAGCTGAAATACAAAGATAATACAAATTTTTTTAAAAGATTTGTGTCTGAATTATCTGTGGTTTTCTCCAAAACTTGCTTAATTCCGGGATATATACCGTTAAAAATTATTAGTGCGAAATGTTAGCGAAAATCTGAATTTGAAACTCTGTAAAATATAAAAGAATAAAAATTTTCTGGGTTTTCCGTAGTTTTCTCTGAATGTTCTGTACAGAATTTGAACGGCTTATATCATTTTAATAGCCTGCAATAAAAATACTTTAGAATATCTTTTGAATGATGTATTATGTATTACAATGATATATTTTTGACGGCGATTAACGATTTCTATTGAAATCCGTCTAAAATTTAAGAATTCCAAAACTGCTTTTTTACAACCGAATTCATAAAAAAAGGAAAAAAAAAAAATCAATATTATTCTGTTAAAAGTAACTTTTGGTGTCATTAACAGATGAAATAAAAATGAATTTAAATACATAAATATAATATGTCTATTAATTTTATTTTTAAAGCTATACTTTAGATTTTGTAACTGCATACAGATGAGCCATAATGACAGGCAATTTCGAAGTTCTGCTTTTGATCGATTTTAAATTGAAAAAATTCAAAAACTGCTTTTTTTATTTCCAATACTTTGTCACGTGTTCGAAAAACGAAGAATATTTTTTTTTTTAGACCGGAAGAATAGTGAGCCAGCATGTCTAGCACCTGGCCCTGAAGAATCTTTGATAAATGAAATAACTTTCTGTTGCCAACTAAATTTAATACTTTAGTTAATTTTAAAAAATCTAATTGCTGTAGAGATAAGCCACTTGCACTCTTAGAATCGGAAAAAAATCCCCTTTCATTTGGTACCAAATTCGTAACGATAAGGCTAATATTTTTAATTTATTTTCCATTTTTTTAAATTTATTAATTAGTATTTTGGAAAAAGAGAAATGTTTATGTCTTGGTAAAAATTTGCAAGAAAATGAATGTTGTATGATTTTTCTTTTTGATATTTTTTCTTTTAACAATATCGTAAAATCATTTTTTTTATAAGGTTCTATTAAATAGCCAAAGTAATATTATATTGCATTTTCTTTATTATGTGTAGAATTCTCCTTATCCGTACTATTCTAATTGCAGAAATGTATGAAAATAAATTTATTACGCTTTTTCATTATTCCTTTTTCCAGACAAGAGATAAAATAGTTCTACGAAATTTATTCATAATGTGTTAATATAACTCATTACATAATAAGTGCTTATTTAAAATATTTACACTGAGATTAAATAAGTAAATCCTTAATATCTTAAGCGTAAATATTTTATTACGTATTCAGTAAAATAACCTTTATATTAACATTTTTTTTTTTTTTTAATACACGCAAAGTATTTCTAGAAAATATACACAAGCGTAAATTCTTATGAAAACAACATAAAATTCTTAATACAGCTTTCTAGACTACGCATTTCTCACATTCCGAAAAAAAAAATGATCCTAATTTTATAGTTAAGTTAATTTGGAAATATTACTGAAGGTAGACTAGAAGTTTTATTCAAAAGAAAACAAAGTAGAAAAATAAAAGGGAATGTTTCTTTGTAAATTACACTTCTTTGAAAATAAATTGTATCCAAGAAAGATAATTATATCTCATAACTCAAATGTTTTAGAATATTTCTGTAAAAGAAATTTCCTTAGCCATAATGTGTTTTAACGAAGTAATGCAACACACATATTTTTAGAATAATTTACCTTATAATGAATATAAAATGAAAACTTAGTACATGAATAATATGTTTTGCAAGTAAAAAGAAAACACTTTACAAGTTGCATTATGAAATCTTTTACTGTAATGTAAAACTATTAATCCTTTAGTTTTAATCATTTTTTTTTTTTTTTGTTATTCTGTGTTGGCTACATAGTGTATGGAGATACACAATTTATGTTTTCAATTTGAGGAAAATAGAATTGTTTCATAATACCTGAGATATATGTACAAATATATGTATATAAAATGTAAAGTATAATTTTATTTTAATTTATAACTTAAATATAAGTGTATGTAAAGTAACACAGTACAAAAATTCTAATTTATATTCCTGTAATATACATATATATATATATGTAACGAATATTGGCTCAATCATTCTTTTTTTAGCAGTCATGTTCAAGGTAAAAACGGATAACTAATTAATCCAATCATTTAACCAGTTAGCTTTATTTTAAAATATAAGGCTGGGTTTTTCCACGTAGGTGAGGAACCAGTACAATGCTTTAAGTAGCTACATGATAAAAATCTTAAACAATGTGGAAAAGCTATTACATAATTCCCTTTAGCAAAACTAAAACGAAAAAAGACCATATTTTAATGATGCAAGTACTTCTACATGAGGGAAAAAGGAGATTGACGTAATGTCACGTAATCAAAAAGGATGTAACTTAGTGCTTTTCAATTCTTCTATTGGTTTCTCAAATCTGTATTCTTCCAAAATCATATCATTCCAAAATCATCTCAAATCTGTATTCTTCCTGTTTTCCAAAATCTGTATTCTTCCCTTTCAGACAGGGCGTTGACCAAGTCTAAAGGGATATTTTTGATCTGGGGGAAAAAGACATTCTGGAAGAAATACGTTAATAATAATAATAATAATAATAATAATAATAAAAGATTAATTTTCCTAGCGGTTATTTTTAATAAAGCAGAAATGGAAGTTTGGATTTACAAAGAACAAATCTGAATCATTATTAAAGAATATATTAATTAATATAAAATGACCTAATTAGAGGATTTTTATATTACATCCCTCCCGCCAAGTTTGGGAAGTAGAAAAGTCCGATCTTTCTTCTCTTACAACAACACTTATGGTAAATGTAAACAATAACACAATACACCCTTGTGCTCTCTAAAATTTCTGGAGTGAGAATCTCTCTCCTTAAAAAAGTGACCCCTATTTTGACACCAATAAAGGTGAGAAAACACTATTATCACTCTTGAAAATGTGACATTTCTCACTTTTTGTGAAAGGGTGACGTATAGTCACTTTGCCACAAAGAGTGAGGCCATCATGTATTGCAAGATCAAACTTTTGTGGAGTGAGAAATAGCTGCCGCCATCTGTTAATCATAATTCGAATGAAAAATGGACAATTTCTGAACGATCTGTTGCATGCATTTGTTATTTGTTTAACAGAACTTATTCCTAGACTTATTCCTTATAACTAAATTTCTGATGAATAAAAAAAAAAAAAAAAAAGGAAAATAATTTTGTTAAAAGATAATTCGATAAATATTTTTTTTTTCTTTGTGATTGACAAAATCGAAGTAATATTATTAGTGAAGAATCGAAAATCTCAAGAAACATATCGAAACTCGTATTGGAAAGTAAATAGTTTTATTCAGAAATATATAAAGTATAAGAGAAAATATCAGTGCAAATATTTAATGCACTTTATTTAACGCCTTAAAATCTATAATTACTCATATTTTTATTATATTCATTGACAGCTAACATATGTGAAATATTAAAAGAAATGGGTATAATTCTTTACGAATATTTAAAATCAGCAGTGAGTTTTATACTACTGAACGGAAAAGCTTTTCAGGAAACTCTATAGATTTGTATGCGAAAATTTATTTATTTATTTTTTTAATATGTACACTTGAGTAACTTCTTTTCCTTATAAGCTACTTTAAATGAATGCTTGTATTAGGAAATTTGTTTTCAAGTGCACATTTTCTTTTAAAATAATTCTAATTTTAGCAATTTCAAAATAATTATAATTTTAAAATATCCATTAGAATTCTGTAATTTTATACTGTTGATAAATGAAGTAAAAAATAAAATATGATAGATCACCTATAAGAATGATTTAATAATGTAAAATAAGCAACAAGTGTATGTGCTCAGTGGTTCAGTGGTAAGACACTCGCTTGCTACGAGGACGGCCTGGGTTCGATTCCCGACGAATCCAAACTGCATTATTTCCACCGTTGAACTAGAATTCATTCGCAAGGCGAAATGAAACGATATCGTCTAGTGTACGCAATTTTTTAAAGAAAAATAATCAGTCATATTCTTTAAATTGCTGCGAATAATCTCACTCTTAATAAAGAGTGAGAAATCTCACTCTTTCGAATAGAGACTTTTCACTCTTTAGAGGTTGGCTCCATTTTGGCATGTTCAAAGAGTGATATACCACTCTTTTAGAGTGAGATCTCACTCTTCATATTTTAGAGAGTGCAAATTAATTGAAACAAACTATTTTTTTTTCGTGAATTTTAAAATCATTCCTATTATTCTTCAACAATCATACTAAATATGTTAAAATGTGGATGGGAGAAATTAATCCGTTGCCTAGTAACAATTTCCTCTAAACAGAGGGGTTCTGAGAGCGCATGCGCAGGAACTTCTGTAATTGAAAGCTCGAGCTATGATCACATCAGTTGAGAGTTCACGAAGATTTCGAATATCTTTGGCGTTAGTGTTGCAACTGTAAGCCGTATTATAAGACAAAATAAAGAAACAGGTTCTATATCTTTAAAGTGGAGAGGGAAATGTGGCCAGAAAAAGAAAACAACGCCAAGAGATGAATTTTTTCTACTTACGCAAAGTAAAAAATATCCTCAAAAACCTAGTGTTGCATTTAATAGAGATTTAAAAGGTCATGGAATAAATATTAGCTCATCTACTCTTCGGAGGTGTCTTCTTGTAGCCTATCGGTCTATGAAGAAACAGCTTCTGACCCAACCAATGAAGAAAAAGCGTTACTTGTGGGTGTTAAAATATAAAACCTAGACAGTCGAAAATTGGGAAAAAAAGTGCTTTTTGCGACGAAAGCCACTTTTTTGTCCAAGGCCAGCGAACACAACACGTGCGGAGATCGTCAGACGAAAAAATTCGGAGTTGTCATATTAACCAATTTGTTAAACACCCTCAAAGGAAGATGTTTTGGAGTTGTTTCGATTACAGTGGGGTTGGTTCTTTGAAGCCTGTTAATATTATGATGCCTTCTGAGCAATACATAAGTATATTGGATAAAATGGTTATACCAGAGTTGGAAAAACGATACCCTGAAGGAACGGGGATTTTCAATAGGATTTAGCCCCGTGCCATACGTCCAAAAGGATCGAAATATTCCTGTCTGAGAGCCAAATTCAGACATTGGAATGGCCTGGGAACTTTCTTGATATCAACCCAATGGAAAATCTCTGGGCTATATGCAAGAATCACCTATTAAATATGGACTGTACAAGTATAGAGAAGCCAATCACGGCGCTAATTCATGCGTGGTACAAGGACACAAATGTTATAAATGGCTGTAAAAAATTGGTAGAACCCATGCCAAATCATGTCCAAATGTAAATAAAGAGTTGTAGAGACCATATTATGTTCTAAAAAGTTTTGATTTTGTATAAATGTATATAAAATAGCATTATTTTTCTTAGTTATCTCAATTTTTTGAGTTCGTTTCAATTAATTTGCACAAGGGTGTATATGAGTATATAGGAATCATCAAAATTCGCTAAAAAACTTCAAATAATTTAAGTCAACAGGCCATAATGAATGAAAACGTTAGATGTCGCAGATTACAAATTATTTTATTCTAATGTAAAAGTATTAATATTTAAGTTTTAATAATTTTATTTTAATTTACATGTTAGGTTAATAATTTATGAATGCATAGTTGTTTTATTTTTCAATTTGTGTAAAGACAAAAAAAGAAAAAAAAAAGGATTTTTTCATAATATCTGAGTTATACGTTGAAATATAAGCATACAGCAGTGCCTTATGTTTACCCAAAACTTAAAAATTAATTATTCCCCCTCCTTCATTTATTGGAAAACCATTAAACACACGAGTAAACATAGATATATAATCTAAATAAAAAAGTAATTGAATTTTTCTTACGGATTGATAAAACTATTTTTTTTTTTTTAACTTCAAATTCCAGTTAACAAGCTGGGTCCTGAGATGAGTTGAATATTATTTTCCATAAAATCTATTATTTATAAAAATAAGTATATATATATATATATATAGACAGGGTGTTCGATAAGTCTGTAGACATTTTCAAATTTCATAACCATTGAATGAATTGATAGAATATAAAGTGGTTTACGAAAAAACCATCCTTGTGAAAAGTTTTTTTTTCTTTTGGTAAAGAAAAAATAGATGAGCTGTTTGTCGCCGTGTGCAACCAGATCACACATTTTCATGAAGAACTGTAAATATCCGCAAGCAGATATTTACAGGCATATGATTCCTATTCTATGTGTCCGTCGTCTCAAGAGAGAGATCTCAAGAGGTTGTCCTCAGGGATCCTGCATCGGACCAATGTTATGGTTAGTCATAGCAGATAAATTATTAAAAAGGTATAAACTACATGATCAAAATATAATCGCATACGCGGATGAGTTTTGCATATTAATAGGGGAAAATACAAGACAAAAATTAGAAATCTAAAGTAATCAACTAATAAAAACATTTTTCGATATATGTATTTCATTAAGCCTCAATATTTCTCAAGAAAAAACCACAGCAATGATGTTACGCATTCTTATTTTTTAATCAAGACCGCCTATCCTTAATATCAAAAACCAAACTATTCCAGTCAAATCGAAATTGCAATATTTAGGCCTGACTCTGGATTCAAGATTTAATTGGCTTCAACAGCTTCAAGAAAATCTTTCGAAAATATTGAACTTCATAATTAATATTGGAATTGTTACAATAAGAAATAAAGGTCTCAAACTTGATATTATTAGAACATGGTACAATTCTGTCTCATTAAAAATAATAGTATATAGTTTGGTTTGAGGACCTTCACTCACATGACTATCGAAAGCTCTCCTCCAATCATTGACTTGCATTATTAAACATATTAAAGCCATACTAGAGTATCTCTAGAGAGGCTTTATGCTTTATAGTACTCCCCCAATCATAAAACTTTTAAGAAATAAATTTAGACAACATAATATTTTCAAAGGTATTTCCACAATCAATATTAATAATACTATTATTCACAACAATAGTACCATGAAAACAATTCCAAAATACGAATTTCAATACTTAATACAACTTTCATGGATAAGAGAACGTGTAGGTGCCCTTGGCAACAAAACAGAAGATGAACTAGCAAAATAAGTATTATAATGGAATTTCACTCGATAGTACATTTAAGAACGAACTCTGGAATCCTATTATTTAATATTTTAATTATAATAAAGCACAGTTACAGTAACTATATACATCGCGTGCAGTAAATAGAACATAAATGTAGGATACATAAGACGAATATAACTTTTTACAGGCCACTGCCTGTGGCCCATGGCCACACAGGCGTCTTACACGAAAAAGTCTACATCTTTCAACAAGAACAAACGAACTTCTGATTGACTTCTGAAAACAAAATGTTTTCACTTCACTTTATGGATTGGCAAAATATCATTAGATATTTTGTTTGATAGGGAAGATGGCTCAATATCGATAGGCTATTTAATATTTTCGTATGAGTTTGAATTTAGCGCTACAGTATTAATAAATATTTCATATAATCATTAGATCCCTCAGAGATACTTACGCAGTTCTTAAAACAGCTAATCCCAATTTCATATGCCCAAATAAAATATTTTTATATTTTATCTCGGGGCATGGTAGTTTCTCTACTTTCCTCTTTAAGAACAATAAATTACCAAACGCACTTTGTAAATGTAAAAAATTAGGTAGCCCTTTTCAATATATATTCGAAAAATGTTCATTTATTAAAAACAATTTTAAATTTATTAGTAATAAAACAATAAGACAAAACTTAAAAGCAATATTATTGAATTCAGATAATTATAATAAGTTAAAACATATTTATAATACCTTAAACGAACATTACTCATTTATTAAATATAAATTTTAACACTTCATCCGTTGACTTACTTTTCTATGTTAATGAAATGTAATTATTATTTTTTTTTTCCGCTTTCCTAAAAGCAATCTTAAATACAATTTCCTATATATCTCCTAATAATAAATTTAACTACGGTCTTCTGCTCTCGCAGGTCGTAGACATATTTTTTTTTCTCCTGTGGGAACAAAACTCCCTGTAAGCACGCGGTTCGGGACCCACAATGAGATACCAATGTACCAATGTGACCGTCGTCACAACAAACACAGTTTGCAAATGAATTATAACACATCTACCGGCTTCTTCAGTCTACGGTTCCTACCTGAGGGAAAACGTCTTACCCAATAACGTTTTATCCAATAAGTCAGCATCGCAATTAAAACCTGTTAGTAGTCTCATACCGGTCTATTCGCCGCCCATCGCTTATAAAAAATTCCTCATACAGATCACCCCTTAAAAATAAAGTGTGGAAACTCTATGTAACAGACATTGGGTGGATGTCCTCTAACATAGTATGTTTTCAAGTCATTCCTGCTGTTTTTTGAGCAGTTAAAAACATTTTACTTTTCAAATCGATCTATTTGACCACAACGCGACCAGTAACGTTGGTTCATTTTTCGGCGAAAAATAGACCACGCGACTACTAGCGTTATAAAAAATGACACGACTGCTTTCGGGTTAAAACTTCATGCTTGTACAAGTAGGCGGCAAAATAAGAAATAAACTGTTTTGATCGCAAAATTATGCAATTTATGGGACTTTCATTGGCATATTTTTCTTTCACATCCGTGAGAAAAAAATTAACTATTTGTCTAACTGTTATTGACAAAAAAATTAACTAAATATTTTTCTTTACAAAAAAAAAAAAAAAAAAAAACTCTGCTTAATTATATCAATTCATACAATAGTTATGAGTTTTTAAAGAGTCTAGATTTATGGGACGATGGGACACCCTGTAGGTATACATATGATAGAACGAGAAATATATTTGTTTTTAACCCTTTAACGATCATTGGTTTCCCAGCGAAACCAAACATTTGACATGATTTAATAATTTTTATGTAGCAGTTTTTTTTTTTTTTTTTTTTTTTTTTTTTTAACGTTTCCTCCTTGCTTTAACCAGTTTTTAAACTTTTGTTCCTTTTCTGTTCGGTAGATAGCAGCACTATTCCAAAATTTAACAAATAATTCTTCAAAGGAAGCTAAATGCATAAGTCACTTGAAGTTTCTTAGTAGGCAAGAATGCGAATTGCTGGTTTTAAGATGCACTCATGTCTACTTTTTGTCATTTAATGAAGAGCTGAACTATTATTTTCACCTGAAACAACTTTTACGAGTTTTTGTAGTGAATAATGTTTACTTGCAAATTGTTTTATTTATTAAATTAAGTATTATTTGAATTTAATAAGGTTAATTTATAGATGTTTCAAACCAATAATTTTTCGAAAAGGGACAATGCTATTTTTTTATTTTTGAAAAAATTATGATTAGCTATGTGTATAAAACCCATATACAAAATTAGTTTAGTAATTTTTAAAATAAAATAAGTAGCGAACGTTGAAGGGTTAAACCTGAGTTTGTTTGACATTTCTACTGGTAGCATTTACAATTTTTTCGATAAATCTTTATTTTTTTACATATTTTTTTTTTCTTTGTTTAATCTACCCAGTAATATAAATAAGCATCAGCAAAAAACTTTAAGAATATTTGTATATTTTTCAAAATATTCTTTACCATATCCTTAAATAGATACTTTTCTTACATTCAACATCTGCTTTAACATTTCATCTTTATCTGATACATTAAAATATATACAGGGTGATTATAAAAAAAACTACCCCAATATATGAGACCATAACTACTATACCGTTCCGAGAAACTGAATAAAAATTTGGTGGAAGGTATTTTGAGGTATGCGCTCAAGAATTATATATAAAAAAAACAGTTAAACTCGAACAGTTACGGTTACAGTGACAAAATTTCGAAAATTTCAAATGGCAACACCTACTTTTTTTATTAAAATGGAATCCCCATAGTAAAATAGCGTTGGAACGGTACCTCTAGCAGGAAAATCACCGACGTTAGGCATACTAAGAAAAAAAGAGAAAACAGCTGTGATGTGCTTAACAGAGCACGACCTACATTTTCTTAATGACTTCACATTTCACACTGAGTCTTCGACTCTCACTAAAGTCTGCTGATTCTGCTTCGAAACGAGAAGAATAGACCTCGGTATCCTTAATTTCATGTAGGTCTACTGAATAAGGGTTTTAATTTCGTTGTTACTATTAAGACACCGTGATGAGTGACGTCATCACACTAAGTGAAAAATAAGGCATTGTGAAGCGCGGGATGTGTATCTTGCTTTCTTGCTCTGTGAACAATATGCCGCTTACTGCGGAACATCATTATCATCATCGAAATCGGTTTTGATTGCCATTTTACAATGCCTTGTTTTTCACGTACTGTGATGACGTCATCATGACAGCCTCTTACGAGTGAAAACGAAATTAAGGCCTTTATTGAGTAGCCTTACATGAAATTAAGGATACCTTGGTCTCTTCTTTTCGTTTCGAAGCAGAATCAGTTGACTTTAGTCTGAACCAAAGATTCAGTGACATCAGTGATCACGTGACGTCATTAAAGAAATGAAAGTGGGGCTCCGGTAGGCACGTAACAGTCGTTTTTTTTTTTTTTTTTTTTTTTTTTTTTAGCCTGCTAGCGCTGCCTATTTTCGGGCTAGAGGTACCGTTCCAACGCTATTTATGGTTTTTTGCTATGGAGATTACATTTAAAAATAAAAGTAGGCGTTGCCATTTGAAATCTTCGAAACTTTGTCACTGTAACCGTAACTGTTAGAGTTTAACTGTTGTTTTTTTATATAATTCTTGAGCGCATACCTTAAAATATGTTCCACCCATGTTCCACCAAATTTTTATTCAGTTTATCGGAACGTTATGGCAGCTATGGTCTCATATATCGGGGTAGTTTTTTTCTAATCACCCTGTATATTTTAATTTGTCTTCACTTTTGTTTAGAATATGTGAAACATACTTTATTTGCTCATTTTGGTAGTTTATGCTCAATTTTGGCGTATGTCAGTTGAAATTATGCGATTTATATATTTTCTTTCCTTAATAAAGTAGTGCATTATAAAATATTATTAGCATGATATATAATTTTTTTTTTTTTTTGTATTCTCTTGTTTATATATAATAAGATATTAAAACAACATTATGGGATGTGAAAATTATTTAGTGATGTTCACTTACATAAAAAATTCAAAACTAGTTGGCATAGGTGGACTCTGCTCAGTTCCCCATCATATTTATGTTCTCATAAATTTCTAGTGCGAGACATATTATAATCATGTTAAAAGAAATGAATTTGACCGAAGCTTGATATTATGACAGAATGAAATCCCCGCCTAATAGGCTATCCACCGTTCACTTCGATATATATATCTTATTCTAATCTATTAATTTATTTTATCAGGGTCAATTCCGTTGTTTAGTTTTCATCCTACTATTTCCAATGCAATAATCCTCAAAATTAATATTTATATGAAAAATTTACAATTTCGCTATGTTGATAAAATCGTAAATTACGAATGATTTACGAAATTTTCCTATTAGAATATTTGTAGTTAATCATGTTCAAACAAATATCATACATGTAATTTTGAAGTTGTCTAATGTATTTACGATCCTCAAAATGGAAATTTATGCTCAATTTTGCCTTATCTGACATGTTAAGTAAATCGTAAATTTCAAATAACATACGAATTTTTAAAATTGGAAAAATCGTAGTCTATGATATTCATGCCAGTATCCTAAATAATATTTCGAAAGTGGTTTGACATCTTTACGATGAAAATATCCCTCAAGATTGACGTTTATGTGAAATTTTGCTCTGTTCAGCCATGTTAAGAAATTCGTAAATTTTCAATAACTTTACGAAATCTTTATATTGGAAAATTCATAGTCATTAATAATCATGCCAGTGTCCTAAATAATATTTCAAAAGTAGTCTGACATCTTTACGATGAAAATATCTCTCAAAATTGACGTTTATGTGAAATTTTGCTCTATACTGCCATGTTAAAAAATTCGTAAATTTCCAATAACTTGCGAAATTTCCAAAGTAGCATATTTATAGTTACTGATGTTCATTCCGGCATCAAAACGGATATTTTAAAACTGGTCTGACATTTTTACAGTAAAAAGTTTCCATTAACTGCACGTTCAAGTGAATTTTTGTCCTATTCTCCCATGTTAAGAAAATCGTAAATTTCTAATAACTTACGAAGTTTTTAAATTCGAATGTTGTAAATGAATAGGGTTCTTGCCAGTGTCGAAAGTAATACTTTAAAACTGATCTGACCTCTCTGCGATCATTTGTTCGTGAGATATCGTGTTAACAGACTAACAAACTAACGGACTAACACACTAACGGACTGACACACTGACACACTGACACACTAACAGACACCCTACAGACAGACACCATAGAAATTTTGTCATTTTCGGATTCCTCACACCTGAAAACGTGTAGAAAAGTCAAAAAACCGAGGTCGAAAATTTTCACGATTACCTAAGTTCCCCATACCTATAGTATGATGGGGAACTAAAAGTTCAATTCTTCAAACAGTCGTTATCTAGGGCGTATTTTAATTATAAAATTTAAATGAAAATTAATGGAAAATCTTTAATACGTATTTTGCGTTTTAACTTGAGAATAAATCAAGTTCAAATTAATTAAAATATTTTACTTCTTCCCCACTTACTAATTTAATTAATTCAAACTAATTAAATCTTTTACAGAATAAGACAAGAATTTATACTAAATTTTATATAAATTAAATACATATATATTGGAAAGGTATTACTTAACCCTATACCTAACGCATTCAGATACAGAGAAGAAATATATTTGAAACGTATTTTATTAATTCGTTATGTGTTTGTTTTTTAAAGATATCTGCAATAAACAATATGCATATCATCTCATCATAGTAATTGCATTTCTCTGTTGGTACTTCCGTGTACTATTGACACATAGAGGTAGAAAAAGATATTTGGACCTTAAAAATGTGTAAGCATGTATTTACTTTTTATATTTAATATATATACTAGCTGGAACCCGTCAAATTCGACGATAACTTTATTGACCGTAATGTTTCAAAAATCGACGCATCATTATTTAAATGTATTTCATGTTACAACATCTAATATAATTTACGACATTTCACTTAAAAAAAGAAAGTCGGAAAAATGCTTATACCTAAGCGACAAAAAAAAAGCCGCACTTGGATGTTTTCCTTTTCACCTTTTACAACCGCCAATTTTATCGTTTAATAAGCAAATTTTCGAACAGATTTTACTATGTTGTCCTCCACATACACTTTAGCTTTGAGTCCAGTGTTAAAAACAAAATGCAATTGTCAGGAAAATTGTAATTTTTAGAATTTATTTAAAAAATGGTAAGAATAAGGCGGTTAACGATGCCACAAAAAGTATTAATTTTTGAATGAAAATCAAAAAATATTTTAATACGTGAGTCAGGAAAATAATTAAATGTTATCGAAATATTGTTAAAAGGGTTTTCAGCAAGATATAAAAGTTTTTGTCCGTTTAAACTGGAAATTTGGTTTTAGGTGGCCATACTGCTCATCCAAGCGAGATGACCGCAAGTTAAAAAGCCATTGCTTATAAAATCGGGTTGCATTACAATTAGAACATAAAAGAGCTTCAGAAAAAAGTGTTTAGTAGCATAATTTCTTTAACTACAGTACAACAACTATTAAACAAAGCAGGTTTAAATGACAGAAAATTTGAAAAAATCCCATTCTTAGTGAAGAGAAGTAGGAAAGCGAGACCTCAGATGACTAAAAAAATTAAAAAATGATTAGTTAATTATTGGGCTGAACTGGTTCTCTCTGATGAGTCAAGTTTAACTTATTTCGAGCTAAATCAAACAAGTAGATCTGACAGCGACAATATGACCGACTTAATGAAAATCGCACTTTTAAAACTGTGACACATTCTCCGTATATTTTGGTACGGAGGTGCATAACTTTTTAAACACTCTGGAAATTTTTTATGCTCAAGGGATCAATTAACTCGAAATAAAACACAATCTGCATAAAAGTGGTGCCTGATCGACTATTTTGGTGGTATCTTAGACATTTCCGTAAACAGCATTTGAAGATAATAAGGCACCTTACTACACGGCGTCTGTGGTAAGTTTATTCACTTCAAATTCTCAAAATTTCTTATACATTCCCATGAGAACCTATAATTTTGTAAGTAATCATATCTTTTTTCACTTTAAGTTAAATACCACAAAGGATATAGTAGAATTTCATGGAAATAGTCAAAATCGCGATCCGCTCGAAAATGTTTCGTCTATAAAAAAGGGGGAGAGGGGAGAAGATTCGAAATTTGCAGCCTATAACTCTGTCAGAACTAGAAAAAATTATTTGTGATATTTGGCACATTGAAATTTCTGAGATTTATATTAAAACACTGTATAAAACTATGAAATTGCGTATTAATGCAGTAATTAATAAGAATACATATAATTAGCATATAAAGGTGGAATTGACCCAATTCAGAATACATATTTTTAACAAAAAATTGCTTAGATCTAACAAATAAATAGTTTTATTTCATATATTAAAATATAACTTGTTTATTTCACATAATAAATCACAATAGAATGCAAAGTGTATGGTTATTTCATTATGTTCAAAAAGAAAGTTTTATGCAGATTTTTAAAAAGTACTTCGTAAAGTGCAATAAAATGAATTATTAAATCGAAAATATACATAGGTAACATTTCATACGTTTGGTATTATGCAAACAAGACAGTTTTATTTGTTTCAAACATTAATTTTAAAGTTATTACAAATAAAAAAGTATAAGTCTTTTTTTCTGCAGTGCGGCTTTTTTTTTTGTCGCTTAGTGTATATAGAAATACTATATATGACATCACTTTCTACAAAGTACTGTCAATGAGACGTCAAACTGACTCCAAATAAACAGATACTATCTTTTATTTTCTATTTTGTTTAATAATAAGAAAATATGTTAGCTGACCCGTCCGGCGTTGCCCGGGCCAATGATACCTTAAATGAACTTTAAATTTGTATTATTTTATACCTTTAACTCGATTTCGTTTGAATTTCTTTTTGTAAATCAAAGCATCACGAAAAAAAATAACCATCTGTAACAAAACAATTACCTCGAACCGAATAAAAGTCTGCCTTGTGACCCCGGTGCTTGCGGCAGCGCATACGCGGGCCGCTAACACCATGAAAAAATTCCAAAAAAATAACTTGGAACGGAACGAACCGGCCCAGCATTCCCCGGGCCTATGATAAAAACCTTAAATGAACCTTAAATTCGTATGATTTTATATCTTTAACTCGATTTTGTTTGAATTTCTATTTTTAAATAAAAGCATTGCGAAAAAAAATAAACAGCTGTAACAAAAAAAATTACCTCAAATCGGACGAAACTCTGCCTTGAGACCTGGTGCCTGCGGCAGCGCATACGCGGGCCGCTAACACCACGAAAAAATTCCAAAAAATTTACTTGGAACGGAACGAACCCGCCCAGCATTGCCCGGGCCCATGATAATAACCTTAAATGCACCTTAAATTTGTATGGGTTTATATATTTAACTCGATTTTGTTTGAATGTCTATTTTTAAATAAAAACATCACAAAATAATAATAATAATAATAATAATCATCTGTTAAAAAAAAAAAAAAAAAAAAAAAAAAAATCTCAAACAGAACGAAACTCGGGTTCGTGACCCAGTGCTTGTGGCACGTATATGCAGGCCGCTAATAACCTGAAAAAATTATCAAAAATTAACCTTGAGCCGAACGAACCTCTGACTCGTGTTACCGCTGCCTGTGGCTGCGGTACCGTATAGCAGGCATGCTACGCACGTGCTGCAAAATCCACTTTCCTTCTCCAGGGAGCGCAGTACGTTGTATATGAACATCACCAATCGCCTTGAATTTCCAAGACCTTTCAAATAAGGTGTGACATGGTGGTGTCAACTGCAAAATACTTTAGTTACACTTTCCACCGCCAGGGGGCACAGCGTGTTCTATACGAACACCAACGATCAGGAAACATCAAGACCTTTAAAATAAGTTGCAACATGATAGGGTCTACTGCAAAATCACCTAGTTCCATTTTTAACCACCAGGGGCGCACTATATTGTATACAAACATCCCAAATCAACGTGAAATTTCAAGACCTTTATCAACAATCGCTTTGAATTTCCAAGACCTTTCAAATCAGGTGCCACATGGTGGTGTCAATTGCAAAATCCTTTAGTTGCACTTTCCACCACCAGGGGGCACAGTGTGTTCTCTTACGAACATCACCAACAGTCTGGAAATACCAAGACCTTTAAAATAATGTTGCATTATAGGGCCTACTACAAAATCACCTAGTTCCATTTTTCACCACTAGGGGGCGCCCTATATTGTATACATCCCCAGTCAACATGAAATTTCAAGACCTTTAAAATGAGGTGCTACATGTGTGGGTCTAGAAGGGATTTCCCTCTGAAACAAATTTCCCCCCTCCAAATCTATTTTCTCCCTTTTCCCCTCTTCAAAATCAAAAATTCCAAATCCGCAGAAAGTGATTATTTAGTATTCGACTCTAGTCCCCATATCCATAATTTCTTCACCGTGAAGTAATTTGGAGCTGAGTTAAGCTCGCAAACGTGTTTTTAACCCCTTCCCCCCCGAAACTAGCATACTCCCAACAAAAAACAACGAAATACTGAAAAGAGATTAAATCATATACAACAATAGTAATGCTTAAATTAATGGTAAATTAGATATAACAATATCAATGCTGTGCAATTTTTAGTGCAATTTTTAGCGCATTTTTTTTCGTGCAATTTTTCGTGCTGTTTTTGGCGCCTTTTTTATACAAATACACTGTAATGAATATGTAATTAATTTATATATATTAACATTGAAGTGAGATTCTTGAGCAAAAACAGCAAGATCATTTTATAAATTACTTTTTGGAACAAACTCTACAAATTTTTAGTAGACTAAATCTCAGCATCTATATGTTAAATTTGCACCAACTACATATATTAAATCTATTTTGTGTAAAATCTAACTAATTTATTTATGTTATATTAGCGTATTTGTAGAGCTAATGTGCAAAATGATATGGAAGAAAGTTTTATGATGGCCACATCAAGCTAGCTACCTTCAATAAAGTACGAAATATATTATTGGGATTGAAATGTTTAAATAAAATATACAGATAAATTTTCGGTCGAAAAAAATATTTTATGACACGTAAACCAATGTTACATGATGTATATGAATGCTCATAAAATTTAAACCTTTTCAGTCATATTTACGAATTCTAATAAAATATCTTTGAGAGTGAAATCGTAAATTAACTTAAATATCTCAAGAAACGATCAAATAATTTATGGGTAATCAGAATCAGTCATGATTCCGCCTTTATCTTGTTATTTCAATGTGGGCGGATTCATGTACGCACATTGTTTATGACAGAACAACAGTCTGCATTTTTGAATGAAAACATATTTTATATAGTTGTAAATTTTCAGAGATGTTGCAATTCATCTGGAGGAAAGCCGGTTTTTCTTTCTTTCTTTCTTTCTTTTTTTTTTTTTTTTTTTTTTTTTTTTTTAAACAGCATCTTTTTGCAAGCTAGATATTTATTGTATATATTTTTAATATTTTGTGTTGTGTAAATTGTATAGTAAATTTAACAGCATTTATAATTTGGAAATCACACATATCAAAATATATATACATATTACATATATTTCTAATTATTTTATGAGCATATCTTGTTTTATTTTCTATAAATAAGAAGCAAGTGCTGGAGTCACGAATTTTTTTTAACCTCCGCTTTTCAAACGATTTAAACCTTTTGAGATGTCCTGAATACGATTTGACCAGTTTTTAGGTTGATTTCTTTAGAAATCGACCTATTGCAATCACTTCGTTCAAGGGTCTCAATGAAGTTTATTAATGAAGTTTAACCGCCATTTTTAATAAAGTGTCAGATATTTTAAGTTCAGCGGGACCACTTGAAATCAGGCTACCACTTGAAAATTTAAAATCACTATAACTTCCGAAATAAAACTCCAAATCGAACCAAATTTAGACAGTGTCTTAACTTATCTTATAAATATCTTAGATGAGTTTATTAACCAAGTTGTTCCGCCATATTGTTTTCAAGTGGAGACCACTTGAAAATTTCAAATTCAAATTTTAAAAAGGGTATTCCGAATTTGTTTGAAATTTGGTGTAAATATAGACCACATAAGGGTCTCAATGATGTTTATTAATGAAATTTATCCGTCATTTTTTATAAAGTGGTAGATATCTTAAGTTAAGCGGGACCACTTGAAATCAGGCTACCACTTAAAAATTTAAAATCACTATAACTTCCGAAATAATACTCCAAATCGAACCAAATTTGGACAGTGTCTTAACTTATCTTACAAATAATTTAGATGAATTTGTTAACCAAGTTACTCCGCCATTTTGTTTTCAAGTGGAGACCACTTGAAAATTTCAAATTCAAATTGTAAAAAGCGTATTCCGAATTTTTTTTAATTTTGATGTATACATAGATTACACAAGTGTCTCAAATAACTTTATTAATGAACTTTATCCGCCATTTTTAATAAAGTGGCTGATATCTTAAGTTAAGCGGGTCCACTTGAAATGAGGCCACCACTTGAAAATTTAAAACCATGATAATTTACGAAATAATAGTCCAAATGCAACCAAATTTGAACAGTTGTCAGATACAGCAAAGTGCTATAATTAAAACTCGCACTTTGCGGGTAAAACGTGAATGTGCTGTTTTAGGATTCAAGTCGACTAGTAGAGTTAGTTCTCATCCTAAATTGAAATTGTAATTCACGATATGCAAATATTTTGGAAAGTAAGATAGATAAAAGGAGAAGGAAGATTGTTTCGGGGGGTTAGTTAGTTGGAGAGAGAGTTGGAAGGAGTGAGCTAGAGAGTCAGTTGAGAGTTGGTAAGAGTGTTAGTTGGAAGGCGAGTGAGTTGAAGGATGGTAGTTAGAAAGTTAGTGGGAAGGAAAGTATGAGAGTTGAAGGAGTTAGTTGTTAGCGACTTAGGGTAGAAGAGAGTAAGTCCAGTAGCATTGTAGCGTCAGGGAATCCTCCTACATGCGAAAGATTACTTGGCCTTAGAAGCTAATTTAAATAAGAGTAGTTGAGATAATTTGCGAGTAATTAAGTAAAGTAACGGTGGTTATTTATTGATGCCAAAGCATTTAAGAGGGCTGCCGATTTAAACGTATTAAATCCAACCAAAGTCCAGCGTCCCCCCTTCTTATTTAAGCTCAATTAAAGCTCCATTGATTTTACAAATCTGACTCTGTCATTTCTTCATAGACTTAAGTATTTCAGTTTACAGCTTCAAGTCAATCTAAAGTTAAATACGTAAGTTTGCAGCATTCAACCTTAAGTCAAGTTAAAGTTAAATGAGGATGGAGAAGTTAAATTCTCTACATTGGCGCCCAACTTTGCTCGAATCCCCCCACCCCGAACAAGTCTTTTTTGATGGCACCACTAGCGTGCTTTAATTTTTTGAGCAGCTTGAATATTTTTTCCATTTTCATAAAATCAATGTTAAAAAACAATATTCTTGGTTAGCCTATTCCCTAGAAGGAGAACCGAGACAGTGGCATAGGTTAATCGCCTGCCATTCGCTTGGCCCAAATCCAACCTATGACGAGTTAAAAAGTCGGGTCATCGAACTCTTTGCCACTCGGTATGACAAACTAAGATTGCAACATGACCGTTCTCTCCCCCCTCACGAACGTCAGTGGGAAACAATATTAAACCCAGCGAAAAAACCGCAGGAAGTTATTGAGTCGCAAGAAGTAAGCTCGAGTACATTAAGTCACCCTAAAACTGGTGAAGAAAACTATTTCTAGTGGCAAAAGCCAAACGCAAGTGACTGCAAACGAAAAAACTTCATTTTCAAACAGCGATACATATGAAACTAAATCTATTATTCAGAATTTAGCTACGGATAATAAATCCGAAAAATTATCTCGTGTTGCGACAGGAATTGTAAAAGAAAATCCTATTAAAATAACTATGGCTGCTGAAACCGTTAAACTAAGCGAAAGTGGAAAATCATTACATGATGCGGATAATCCTGGTAACTCGCTTTTAGATGTCAGCTGTGCATCTATACAGCCGACACAGTCAAATATTTATAATGCGAACGTGAACTTAAAGTTTCAAAATGACCCGCCGATTAAACCAACGGAAAATGCAAGTATTTTAAAGTCGGCAATTCCAAACGTCTATTTAACCTCCTGTGAAGTTTCCAGAAAGTCTAGCAGCCCTGCATTGGACAGCACGGAGCGAACGCAGTCCTCTGTGATAACTGGGGACAGTGACAAGGTACCGGACTCGAGTCCATCCCAGAAAAATGCATCTCCGATGCCGGAACCGTTCTACAAGCCACCAGCACGGAAATTGCCACAACAACTCTACTGACCAGTCTGAACCGCATCTCTTTTGCTGATATCAAGGACTCAATTTGTCAGGTCGTATCGTTCAGTATTTTAGTTTTTCTCAAGTATTGGTTTATCAGTACTGTACTAAAATCTACGACATGTAGGACTTTCTTTTGGACTTTCAATCATCATCTCAAAGATATGAACTTTTTAAAATATCACAAATCTAAATTTAAACTTGCTGCATGAACTTTCAACTACCGAAATTTCATGTTTTGGATTACATGTCATAAATTTTTTCTGTATATAATATATGCATGTATGTACGTTAATCTTTTTTTATTCCTAGCCAACACCAGCAGTTTTGGGTAAAAAACCTTGTTGAACTTTTGTATAAACTTTTCCCCCCTCTTTAGTTTTTTGAATGATCTATATATATGTACTTAAATGCCTTCTGTTTTAGCCTTCACCTGCAGCGATTCGTACGATAAATTTCCTTACCTTTGTATATAAATTATCTCTAAGTTTTTTTTACATGATCAGTGTGTATATACTCTAATATTTTTCTATTTTGTAGCCAGCCACGCCAGTTTGAAAAAACAAACTTTTCGAAATATTTTGTATATATTCTTTAACTATATTTCTCTCGATTATATAAAATGAAATTTTATAAGTGTATAAACATTTTTCTCTATAGTTTTGTAAATGTAATGTAAAATGTATGTACGTAAATCTTTTTTATTTCTCAGCGATCAACTGCAGTTTTGAAAATTTTGTATCCTTATCTATGATTTTCTAAATGTTGTATAAAGTGTATCAAATGAATTTTCTTGTTGTAAACTTTTGAATTTTTTACTAAAAGTTTTTATGTATGTATATCTATTAGTATAGGGTAAAAAGAGAATTTTTTTAAAGCTATTTTGCATGTAAATTCGCATTTAACGACTAACCTTATTAATCCACTAACAATTTAGTTTTTTTCCGTATGCAACTAGCTTATGAAATATGGCTTATGTATAAAATTATGTCATTTATCTATATATACAAGTATAGTTCACGTCTATTTTTGATGTATACGTTTAAAAAAGTTTTAATTTTTGAAAATTTGAGGTCCAGTTGCTGGTCCTGACTCTAAACCCGAAGTATAGATGTTAAATCTGAACAGCCAGCTTAGTTTCTTCAATTGTTACTTTTGATGCTAATTAGCTTAGCTTATAAATATCTTAGATGAGTTTGTTAACCAAGTTGCTCCGCCATTTTGTTTTCAAGTGGTGACCACTTGAAAATTTCAAATTTAAATTGCAAAAAGCGCATTCCGAAATTGTTTGAATTTTGATGTAAATACAGACCACATAAGGATCTCAATGAAGTTTATTAATAAACTATATCCGCCATTTTTGATAATGTGGCAGATATATTGAGTTAAGCGGGGCCACTTGAAATCAGGCTCCCACTTGAAAATTTAAAATCACGATAACTTCTGTAATAATACTCCAAATCGAACCAAATTTTGACAGTGATATTATCATATAATTATCTTGAATGTTTTCACTGGGCAACGTGTCCCGACATCTTGTGTCTAAGTTTCAGCCACTTGAAATCACACTGGCACTTGAAAATATGCCATCACGATAACTTTTAAAATACTAAACTGATTCAAATAAAAGCTAGATAGTGAACTTATGGCTCAATATCTAGGATAAGTTCAATTGGTGACTTGATCAGCAATTTTATTTCCAAGTGGCGGCCACTTGAAAATTTGTCATTATGGTAACTTTAGTAATACAGAATCAATTCGCATCAAATTTGGGTAAGGGATTTTTCATTCAAATATCTCAGATAAGTTCGCTGGGCATCTCACTCCACTTTTTTTTACAAGTGGTGCCACCTGAAAATTTCTTATGACGATAATTTTTGAAATACTGATTTAATTTAAACGAGAACTGGACAATGAACTTATCGTACAAATATACTGGATGATTTCGATGGGCAAGTTGTTTTGCCATTTTCTTTTCCAAATCGCAGCCACTTAGACTGCCATTTGAAAAGTTGCCGTAATAATAACTTTTGAAACGCGGCATTGATTTAAACCACAGTTGGACAGTAACCTATGCTTCAAATATCTTGGATGTGTTAGCTGGAACTTTAGATATACTTAATCAATTCGAATCAATGTTGAAAAATGGATTTATCATTCAAACAACAAAAATTTAGAAAATTCACGTAACTCGTGAACCAATCACGTTATTGCGTCCATCTTTAGAATATCGATAATAAGTATTTTCTCGCCAAAAGTCGCCACAGGGGGAAGTCGCCAAATTTGGCGCTAAATCCATTACCTTCGTTACCGGATCTTTTTAATGCGTTTTTAAGGAAAAAATAGGCTATTTTAATGCTAAAACAAACTAGAAATGCAGAAAACTACATTTTATCAACTATTTGAAAGAATTTCTACAAAAAAAAAAAAAAAAAAAAAAAAGTAATAATAATAATAATTTTCAAATTTGCAGTGGTATCTTAGATGAGCAACTTTCTCTGCCATTTTGATACAAGTGGCAGTCACTTAATTTTTCAACACGATGACTTTTGAGATTTTGAATTAATTCGAACTGTATGTGTACAGTAGACTTATCTCACAAATACATTTCATATATTTCTCAACTTAACCCACCATGTTGTTTCCAATCACCGGCCACTTGAAAATTTTAAATTCACATAAAAATATATTTATGAACTGATTTGCTTAAAACTCCATATGTGCATAGCCTATATCAATATTTTTACCAAGTGGATTAATAATTTATAGCCGCTATTTTGAAACAAAATGACGACTACTTGATAAGAAAAAAAGGAATCAACCTACCCTTCCGAATAAGCCGGATGGACATTTTTTTTTTTAAATATCTGTCCGTTTGTCTGTGAGTCTCTGTCTATGAATAAAGACAGAATCTGCCTATGAGTATCCGATTCAGGAGACGTTTTCATCGCATTTCTTAAGTAATTTTTAATAAGGACATACAGGACAAAATGTCGTATAAATGTAAATAATGAGAAATACTTTTAATATTTCAAAATGAAATTAAAAACTATGTATATTTATTATAATAATATTCAAGGAATTTTTTTTTTTTTTTTTCTTTATTCGTTTTCGTTTTCGTTTTCGTTTTCTTTTTTTTTTTTTTTTTGTATATGTTGGGACATTGCTGTCATCTCTCCTTGTGAAAATATTTACCAATGGGATAAAATTCTGAATATGAGTATATTTCGAAAGAACTCACCAATACCTGTAAAAGGAATTGTTGGACCATAAACATGAGATATTTTGAGAATAGAAAAAAAATATATATATATAAAATATTTTCTGTACAGAATATATATATATATTTGACATTCAGTATTATACTTTATGTGATGAAAAATGTCTAGAATCATGATTGGATATAATTTTGACAGTTATAATTTTAATAATTTGTGTGGTAAAATATTCAAGGAAATTTTGTGGTGGCCACAACATACCAGCTCTTTAAACTGAAATGTGGCGTCTAACAATGGAATTAAATGATATTTAATACATAGAGAGTTATTATTTATTTACCAACACAATGTTCAATTTATGTGTATATTTTTTTACTCGTATGAAGTTTAATGACTTCCTAAATGCCACTGTCTGATATGTTTATTATAGAACTCTTTGTGTGTATAGAATTCATGCTATATATACACACTCTGCATTCCAATACACTGTGCATTCCTATACAGAGTGTTTGTAAAACAGAAAATTTTTACATAAGCCTTTAAACCCAGATATAAAATATATAAAACATAATAAATCATGACTTATATGATGCGTAAATAATAAATTGTAAATAATGCAATATATACAGAACGTTTCGAAAAATAAAGTTATTTCTAAAACGTCATAGATTGGTGAAATAGTTTTTTTTCAGATTTCGTAATAATAATAGTAACATTACCTTATGTCATTACCTAATTTAAAAAAAAAAAAAGAATGTAAAAATTTAAAATGATTTAAAATATTTCAAATACATATTTTCATAATAAGTGAAAACTAGCTGGACTTCACTTAGCTAGCTATTGATATGTACAAATAAAGTATTTACAGATATATAAGTCGCTCCTTGTTTCGCTCTGATATCAGTTAACAACATTTGATATCGGTTTGTGAAATATGTAAATAAAGACTTTATTATTACGTACTATCCTCATCATAATGTTTTAAAAGTCAAGAATACATTAAATATAAATAGTATTTCTATTTGAAAAATAAATAAATAAATAAATAATATAGCATGTATAATTAATTATATAAGGAAATGGGGATATTATATGCAATTAAATAAATCTTTAGGGTGTTTATTTAACGAATTGTATTAAATAAATACAAGAGAAAAAACGAAAGTATTCTAACGTATTATATCACTTTTTTTTTTTTTTTTTTTTAATAATTAAAGTGTGAAAGTTTTCCTATTAAAAAATTATTCGGTAAGTCATAAGTAACAAAAACGAACTGTTTAATTAGGATATATTATTTTGAATTATCCTTTAATTTTAGGACATTTGTTTCAAACCATGGTTAAACATTCCACTGATTTTAATGCATTTTTGTAGATGTGTTGTCATTTTCAAAACTTTCCCGGGTTGTTGAAAAGGATTTACGACTTCGGATTGTATGATCGTATGACGTTTGACTATATGCCTGCATGTCCGACGATCTGTCCGTATCTTCGCTCTATATTCTCCGACTTCATTTAAACTAACATACATTTTACAATTTTACTATGACATTTTAACTATTGAAAATTTTTTAAACATCAAGTCATGTTTACGTAAATGAATATCTGTATTGATAAGCAACTTAAAAATAAGTTGTTTTACACTTTTATCGTATTAATTATGGGAGTAAAAGTTTGAAAGGTGTATCTTTCGGAAGATCTGTTTAATATGGTTTGAGTAAAAAAATCTATTGTGACGTCAAGAAAATATTTAAAATTACTTTTATTCTATGTGCATTTTTTCCATTTTATACACGTATACTTTTTGTATTAAATTTTCCTAAAGAAGAATGTTGTTAAATCTGGGAATTTCTTAAAATTCAGATAAAACCATAGACACGGTAATTTGCATAGACGTATCATTCTATACTCTCGACTAGAGATTTTTCATTCTGAAAGGTAATAGTCATTTCAATATTAGAAATATAGATTTAGTGAATGAGCAGAAGATCGAATATCTATACTATTGAACTTATCCGTACATACCTGCCAACCATCTCATTAAGAGCCGTACAATTTTTAGTACCCTCCTCTTTTTTCACACCAATAATTTTTTAGAATAATTTTAGTCTTATTTAATCGTAACAACATTTGGAGAGAATAACTCTAAAAATATAGTGGAGTGAGAACAGGGGCGTTTTTTCAGGGGGCGTTAACAATTGTACGGTTATTAATGATATGGTTGGCAAGTATGTGCGTAAATTGAGAAAGAATTCGATTTATGAAAGTTTTTTTTTTCCTAACTCGTTTATGATCTAATTTCTTTTTTTTTTTTTTTTTTTTTTTTTTTTTCAAGTCATTGCTCAGGATGGAATATTAAATTCTCATATACGTACTGTAAACTAAATTCGATTTCACACAACCCTGGTACAGTGCCATTGCATAAGGAATTGGCCGGAACCCTAATACTAATATAATAACATCTTATCGTTTCTAGGGTGGCGCAGTATCTTATTGTCAATTTTACAAGTTTTGCAAATATTATATCGAATGTGCACTAACTTGATAGCTCGTATCCCTAACAACATACTAGGCGAGACGTAGTAATCCTCGACGATATATTTAACGCCCCAACCCGCCCGTTCCCGCTGTTCCATGTTTTTTTCTAGTCAATTTTGTCCTTTTATTACTTCCGGTGTGAGCCTGTTTTTTTTTTTTTTTTTCACACTAGAGATTGTGAGTTTTTTTGCTTTTTTACCCATGCTGTTTCTGTGGAGTTTTTTTTTTCTTTTTTTTCCCTCTTTTTCTACATTCTAAAGTGGCGGTGGTACATTTACCCCAGTACATTTTTAGGATACCCTTCCATCCTATGGATATTTCGAAGTTTTCTCGAAAATAATATGTGAATTTAGGAATGTAGTCTTACCGCTTACAAAAATAATTGTTTACTGCGGCATACGAGCCAACTATGCCAGAATTGGCAAGCGTTTTCAGCAAATTATTCATCAATAGCTGTGTGCTTTCTGGGTATATTCTGCCAATAAAAAAATTTGTAAACGCAAAGAAACATCAGAATCTTTGTTTATGGAACTCTTTTTATTTAAATTTATTCTTTTTATTGAAAGTACCAGTATTATACGTTTGAACATCAATGTTCGAAAATTATATTTTGTTCATGATATTTATAAGAATTGAAAACACAACATATGCAAATAGTAATTCTAAAAATGATTTTCAGAAACACACTTTCCATTAAAATTAATCTAAAACATTTGGAAAATTTATGATAAGAACCAAATTAAAACACATTTATGAAGAGAATGTTTCGTATAACCGTAAAATTTTAAATGATTTCTTTAAATGATTGCATAATAATTTTTAATGAAAAGTCGAAATAATTTTTATAATATATATGAATCTAATTTTTAAGTCAAATAATTCTGAGACTTCCTCGAGCAATATTTGGAAATTAATTAATTAAGAATTATGGTGATAATAAAACTTATTTTTATATAATATACAGAGCTATTAATATAAATAGAAATCCTTAACTCTTTGTTTATTTGTTATAGTATGTTAATAATTAGGTTGCAATGATAAAATAAACAAGGAATTCATTAAATAAAAAAAATTATCATGTTTCTATCTAATTAACGTTAATTATTCCAGTATAATTAATTAAGTAAAGAAATATAAACAAAGCAAACATTATAGAAACATTTATTGTGCATTTACAACGAAATTAATTAACAAACTTTCTAATAAAATGTGTTCTATATTTATTTGCAATGTTACCTTAAATAATTTAATTTACACTGTGAAATTCATGGCACAAAGAACTCTAAGATTAATCTCAAATTTTAATTATGAATTTGAAAATTTGAGTAATAAGTAAATAGAGGTTATGCCAATGAAATATGTACAAATCTTTTTCTTATTTAATTGAAATTATGAAAAATAGTTTTTCTCAGTTTATTTAAATCTTATTTTACTAAAATGCATGTATTTAAAATTATTTTTCGGACAGTCTGCGAGAGGAAATTACTGTAATGCTTTATTTTATTTTGTTCTTAAATAAAAATTTTTGTTGGAGTAGAATTTCTGTTGCCACAATTATTTATAATTAGTGCTTAGTGGCAAACAAATTGCTAATTTAATGAAGAAATACAATCACACATTATTTTAATTTTTTTTTTTTCAAATTTAGGTAAATCATTAACAGGCAACTTATAAACGCAAAGATGATTCTTTGGCAAGTGCAAGAGCGAAAAATACCGTAATAATGTAACTTGGTTGTAAATAGAAAGTAAGAATAACAAAGTTAACTGGTTTGTTGTGACCACAGCAATATTTTATTCTATATACTACTTTAGAAATTCACGTAAAACATATCATTTATCATAATTATTTTTATTAACGTTATTTTTCATCAGAAATGCAGACGGTTTTGGAAACAGAGAAGTATATTATTAAATTAAAAAAAAAAGTTTTACGTTATGCAGAAGATGATTTATAAATCCTTTACTTTTTTCTTTTCTGTCTTTATTTATTTATTTATTTTCTTTTTTTAATGAAGGAAATGGATAACTTTGTTTTAAATTTTCAGAGATTTATAGTTCATCCATTAATTTCAAAGGTACTGGTGATTCCTTTTGACACATACGCTTTTTGAAATTTTAACCTCCTGGAGACGGAAAGGTGAAAACCTCACCTCCACTCGGCTTTTTCTGTCATTTTTCATGAAACTTTCGCGAATGCCGATTAGCACATCTTAGAAAGTCCCTCCCCGGAGTTCACACAACTTTCGCATTGTGCTATTGTATAATGACTTCACATGAACCCTAATACTAATATAACATTTTATCGTTTCAAGGGTGGTGCAGTAACTTACTGTCAATTTTACCAGTGTTGCAAATATTGTATCGACTGTATGCTCGTTTCCCTAACATCATACTTAGCCCCAGTGCATTTTCAGGATATCCTTCCGTCCTAAGTATTTTTTCAGGTTGTCTGGAGGAGAATATGTGACCTCAGGAATGTTGTCTTATTGCTTACAAAAAGAATTTTTTACTGCAGCATACCAGCCAAGTACTCCAGATATAGCAAGCGTTTTCAGCAAATTTTTCCTTAATAGCTGTGTGTTTTCTGGGTATATTCTGCCAATAAAACATTTTGTGAACGCAAAGAAACATCAGAATATTTGTTCATGGTACTCTTTTTATAAAAAGTTATTCTTTTTATTGAAAGTACCAGCATTAAACTTTTGACCATCGAAGTTCGAAATTTGTATTTGGTTAATGAAATTTATAAGAATTGAAAACACAACACATGCAAATAGTAATTCTAAAAATGATTTTCAGAAACACATTTTTCAATAAAATTAATCTAAAACATTTGGAAAATTTATTATAAGAACCCAATTAAAACACATTTATGACGAGAATGTTTAGTATAACAGTAAAAATTTAAATTCTTTCTTTAAATGATTGCATAATAAATTTTAATGAAAAGCTTAAATAATTTTTATAATCCATATGAATCTGACTTTTAATTCAAAAAATTCTCAGTCTTCCTCGAGCAATATTTGGAAAATAATTTCTTAAGAATTATTATGATATTAAACTTATTTTTGTATAATATACAGCACAGGTAATATAAATAGAATTCCTTAAGTCTTTGTTTATTTATTATAGTATGTTAATAATTAGGTTGCAAATATCAAAGAAACAAGAAATTCGTTAATTAAAAAAAACTCTCATGTTTCTATCTAATTAACGTTAATTATTCCAGTATTATTAATTAAGTAAAGAAATATAAAGAAAACAAACATTATACAAACATTTCTTGTGTATTTACAATGAAATTAATTAACAAACTTTCTAATAAAATGTTTTATATGTATATTTGCGGTAATGTTATCTTAAATAATTTAATTTACACTGCGGAATTCATGACACAATGCACTTCAAGATTAATCTCAAATTTAATTATGAATTTAAAAATTTAAGTAATAAGTAAATAGAACTTATGCCAATAAAATATGTACAGATATTTTTCTTATTGAATTGAGTTTATGAAAAACAGTTTTTATTAGTTTATTTAAATCCAATTTTACTAAAATGCATGTATTTGAAATTATTTTTCCGACTGTCCGCGAGAGACAATTACTGTAGAATTTTACTTTATTTTGTTCTTAAATAGAAGAATTTTGTTTGAGGCGAATTTCTGTTTCCACAATTATTTCTAGTTAGTGCTTAGTTGTAAATAAATTACTAATTTAATGAAGAAATTCAATCCCACGTTATTTTATTTTTTTATCAAATCTAGGTAAATCGTTAACAAGTAACTTGGCAATATATTTATAAACGCTAAGATGATTCTTTGGTGAGTGCGAGAGCGGAAGATACCGTATAAATGTATGTTGGATGCAACGAGATAAATAAAGTAGAGTGCTAAATGGCAACCCTGACAAGGTCCAACATGAGTCTTGTGACATGAACCATCTATGCTTGGTTCCTTTGGTACAGCGTCTAGAATAAACAGTGTGGAAAGCGGCAAATAAAATTGTACTATAAAAATTAAGCCTGTCACCATATGCCGTTGTAATCGAAGCTAGTGTCACGACATCAAAATCGAAACTCCCTCTCGGTTTATTATGTGCTTAGATCACGTAATTGAGCTGACGAAACTGGGAAAAGACAATCAGGTCTTCGATTTGAGCAAAATCTTCGATCACAGCGACATCTGGGAAGCTTAATTTTTGTAGCATTATTTTAACATCACGGTTATAGGTGATTTGCACACTTCATTCTAGACGCTGTACCTTTGATAACAACTTATTTTCAATAAATTTCTATGGCAACGGTTTGGAGATTGTTCTTGGCGAAAATCATAACCGACAGTGATTTGTTTACTTATGTAGTTTAATATTTTGTTGTTCTAAATTATTTTAGTTTTTATTTTACTTCGTTTTTATTTTGTGTAGTCGAAATTTAACCGACAAAATTTTTAAAAATAGTTGATAAGTTATTATTTGTTGTTAAATTTAGCTCTTTTAAAAGTTTAACTTTTCTTTAAGAACACTTTTAAACTTCGTTGGGAAATGCTGAAAAAAAATAAGTATTTTGTTATTTATTATAAAGCGAAATATGTGAAAAATTATTTAAAAAAATTATTTTGGCTATAGGACTGTCGTGTTACTTAATAATAACTAGCAAGCTTTGCCCGCTTCGCTGGTCACTAAATTTAAAGCAAACTCTTTTCTATATAGCTTTATAACAATAAAATAAATTACTGAAATTGTTCAAAAGCTCGCTTCAGGTCCCTGCTGCCTTCGTCAGCGATTTGGTCATCCACTGCAACTCGGGCGCTTCTCCCTATTACCTGCGACAATGTCTTACCAATAAGCTTCCATTTAGGTGCTTATTATATAACAGTTTCGAAATAGATAGTATCGAAAATATTGGAGTTTCCCTTTTATATTTGAATCCCAGTAAAATGTGAACAACACTATACGTGGTGCACATAATATTTGCTTTTATGTTATTTCCTATGTTTATTTTGTTTATACAATCAATCATAAAATGACAGCAATTTCACGCCAAATATTACAATATGCTGTGACCGGCTACGTCTGTCGCATGAGACAATTAATTTTTTGTGTTTATATATAATTCATGGTTTGTAAACCTGATAGTACAGCATTAATATAGTTCTCTTTGGCGACTTTTGAACTTTGTCACCATTTTAGACTTTTAATCCATTGTAACAATAAGACTTGATCCCTTGTAACAATATGCTATGAGCGTTATTTCTGCCGTATTTTAGACAACTGATCTTTTTATTTTTATATTTATTTCCCATTAAACATATTTTTATTTTATTTATTTATTTAAATATTAATTTGAATGATTCGAATATTTCTGTTCGACAGCGTGCAAGTGCAGTAACACACAGAGGCTCATTTGTTTGTATGATAAATTAGCATAGTGATTAATATATATAAAAAATAAATAGGTAAACATTATCGTGCTACACAAATTTATTATGTCGCTCCATTAGCGGCTTTTGAATTTTCGTCGCCATATTAGCGATGGATTTTTTTTTTTTTTTTTGTATGAAAAGGGGAAGACTGTTTTGCTAATAATTTTATCAGACTCTTTTTTGTTTATACATAAGAATCCTTCATATTCTGCTTATATTTTTAATGGTTTTTAGGTTTAAAATAGTGCTTGTTGAAATAAATTTCCTATGTTTAAAACTGCATTTTTTCTGTAAATTTTGTGTAAAAGTAAATCATTTATGTTTTTATATATTTGATGCGCTACTTAGATTAAAATGGCTGTTGCTATATTAAACTTCTTGTCGAAAAACGTTCGGTGTACTTCAACACCAAAATTTAAAAAATCGCCCAGCAGGTTCTATTAATGAAACTGATAAAATAAAAATATGGTTCATAGAGTTTAAATAATCTATTTAAAAAATCTTTTAAAACCCATATGCTTAGTGTATTGTATCACATACATAGATATAGTAATAATATATAGATCATTGGGGAGAAAAAAGGTATTCCTTTTCACTCCAGAAAAGACGGCGATTTTACCAAAATATGGCAGTCTTTCCCCGAGTGAATACACACGGGAGTACACACGAATATTTTAGCAAATAAAATTCATGAATAATTTATTTACTAAAGGTGAATGAAAAACTCCAGATATAGTTTCAAATTCATTTTTCTTCTTTTCCTTTTTTTTCAATACCACTTAATGGCTGATTCCAAAGCTTTTTTTTTCGGCATCAAAAATCTTTGCACGATAATATGGGGACAGCTCTCTATATATTATTATATCTATGATCACATAAATCTTTTCGAAGTTAGAATAAAACTTAATTTGAATAAAAAAAAAAAAAAAAAAAAAAAAAAGATGTAACTTTTTTGTTTATTAACCAAATAAATTGATGAAATTTGAAATGCAAGTTCGTCTTGTGGGGTACAGGCTGTATATTATATTCTTCTGTTCGTGAGAGAAAATTTAAAAGAATTTGAAAACTGCAATTTTTAATCCCACTTCAAAAACATGTGACTTAATGTGAAGCAGATTTTTTTTTTTCACCTAACGGTTTCCATACAATCTTCTGCTCTTGCCACCTAAAATTCATACCTTAGTTAATTTAAAAAAATCTAATTGCCCGATTGATAAGCTGTTTAATGTATCGGATTCACAAGAATTTTCCTTGGTATCTTATTCTTTCATTTGGTATCTTATTTGTAACGATACGACTGATATTTCTAATTTATTTTCTAATCTTTCTGATTTATTTTCCTCATTTTAAATAAATGTATTTTTTTTTTTTTTTTTTTTTTTTTTTAATTATTATTATTCTGTCAAAAAAAAAAAAAAAAAAAAAAAATGGCAACAATTAAATTATGGATATAATTTAAATGGCTTATTTATCAGAAATTAGAAGGTTATTATTTTCACATTTTAATTAATTAAGAAAAAACTAATCAAAAATTCGAAAATCTGACTGCGATGTGCACAATGACCCTTCGGGGGGCACCTTTGTGTTAAATCTCGTGACTGTCCAAGCTACCATTTTCGAGAATAGTGAAATTTTTATACAAATATTGCTCACTTAATAGTACAAGATAATAACTTGCCGAACTGAAATTTTAAATGCTGAAATAGCCAGAAAGGGCCAAACACAGCAAACTACTGGTTCATGTCACGTGATTCATCTTGAACCACAGAAAGTTAATCCTTCATCCATTGAATCAGCACTCTAATTTATTTATCTCGTTGGTTGGTTGTAAATAGAAAGTAATAATAACAAAGTTAACTGGCTTGTTGTGGGCACAGCAATAGTTTATGCTACACATTACTTTGCAATTTCACGCAAAACATATCATTTATCATAATTATTATTTATTAACGTTATTTTTCATCAGAAATGCAGACGATTTTAAACACAGAGAAATATAAGAGTTAAAAAAAAAAAAAAAAAAAAAAAAAAAAATCAGTTTTACGTTATACAGATAGTTTAGAAATCCTTATTTTATTTTATTTTATTTTATTATTATTATTTTTTTTACGTATATATCCTTTTATTTATTTATTTTTTTTTTCTCAAAAATAAAGAAAATGGATAACTTTGTTTTAAATTTTCAGAGAACTATTGTTCATCCACTCGTTTCAAAAGTATTGGTGAGTTCTTTTGACAGATACATTTTTTGAAAATTTTCACCTCCGGGAAACGTCGAAAACGCATGCGCCGCCGTTAAATACACAGAATATTTCTGTACTGATAAGTATAAAGGATTTAAGTCCATATTCTTGATTTTTCAGGAGACGAAAAATAAAGTTAAAAAAATTCTGTATAAAAACTTATACGTTCAATACAGTTTTAACCAGAATATTATCATATTATACAATTTTGCGAATAAACTACATACATTTAATTTTGAAGTTTGTTTATTTTTAACAGATTTATATAGTTTTGAAGAAATGCCTGCAGGACTTAAATCCTTTGTATCACTCTACCCAGGACTTAACTCTTTTTTACCACTTTAACTATACATTCATTTAACAATATGATTATGCTGACAGTCCAAATACTTGGCTGCCGCATTAAGAAATACTGGATTTATGATCTCAGGGGATGTTCAAAATATTTTAAACCTAATAAAAATAAGGGATTATCAATTCTATCTTCCTCAACATATTAATTCATGACTTTAATGAGATACATGAACAAAGTGGTGCAGGATTACCTAATGCTTTCATCTTAGAAATTTAAGATTAATGAAAGGTTATTAGGTAAGGGGTTAATCCATGATAAATCCAAGTTAGTGAATTATGAAAGATCAACATTATTGAAAGAATTTATTACCCCAAACAAGGAATTGAATACAATATTATAGACTCTCATATTAAAGATAGGAATTATTACATAATTATTGAAAATTAATGCTCAAAGACCTTCAATGTCTATGAAGTAATTAAGTAAAGATAATATGCACTTGATAAAATATACCAAATAAAAAATATCTGGTGTGCAATACTACTCAAGTGCTGGACAGAGTGCAGCCGTTATTTTTTTAAGAAAAAGAAGAAATCAAATCACAAAAGGTATTCATACAAAGAAAAGCCATAAAAAGTATATTACTGATTCCCAACCGATTTACGACCCTGTTTACAACTAGCACTCAATGACATGACCACACAGATGGAACCTCAGGTTCCCGCCACTGAATAAAGAGAAATATACCATGAGATCTGAAAGCAAGAGGACTGGAGAAGAAAAAACCCAATAAAAAAAGCAGGAGGATCCAACAAAGTAAAGAAACCCAATAAGAAATTAAAAAAACGAGACCTCCTACAAAAATGATAGTGAGAGGGCCCCAAGAGAGAAAAAAAAAAGAAAAAAAAAGGAAAACTCTCTCGCAGATGGTCTCGAATTTTTCTGGAGATGATTGTTTGTTTTCTCTCCCTGCTAGATGGTCTTTTGCCTATACTTCCTAAAGGTTGCAGAAAGACAATTTTTACTGCTCTTAAAGCTATGAGCATTGCATTTTTACAGAGTGCTCAGCTTTGGCCTCAATTAATAACAGTTAATAACTAAAAAAAAATAAGTACTCGATTTTCAAATGTTGTGTGATTGTGCTACACTGTGCCTTCAAGAGTATTACTATGGCGCACCGGTCCTGTGTTTGCATCTTATACAAAGTTTGTGCCTGCCTCCCCCATAACCTGGTGACGGTGAGAAAGTAAACTTTAATTTATTTGGTCAGTCAGTCTAATTAAAATTGTAAAATGTGTTTATTTTTGGACAAACATATCTATCCCGAAATGTCTGCACTCATCTCTGAAATTTATGATAGATCAGACTTTTAATATAAACTGTGTGAAATTTTAATTGATGATTCTTAATAAAGAAATTAATAAAATAGATTGGATTGATCTCATTTAATAATAATAATTTTGTCTTCCCTTTCAGGTTTAACTAATTTATTTAAATGAGTTTTTTTGGGGGCATTTCACAACGCATGCCCGAATATTAATTTGACATTCAAAATGTACTGCTATCTAAGCTTCACCTTAAGACCACAGATGGAAGGGTAGTTAGATTGTACTTGTATCTATTCAACATCAAGCTAAACTGATTGAGAGGTAAATCAGTTTAAAAAATGATTAGATATTTTTGTATTTTACCTCTAGAAGCTGTTGTTATATAATTTCATTGTCCTTTTGTGTTATAAAACTTTTTAAGATTAGAATAATATAAATCATAATAAACGATATACTGTAGTTGAAAATAACTAATAACAATAATGATGATGATAAACAAATAATAATACTAATAGATTAAAAAGCAAAATAATACATAAAAAACGAAAATATGTATCACCCTATTAAATGGCAACGAAGTACGCATTAATAATCCACAAGCAAAACACCAAAGTTAAAACACACTGTAAAAATTAGTTCCTTAAAAATGAGCTAAATTGTCTCAAAATAGCTCCGATACAATATATACTTAAATTTCAAAACCATGTACTCATTTTTGAGTATATTTACAAATTCAAAAATAGGGTTGACTAATAAGAATCCCAATATCCACATGTTTAAAATGTCACTATACTCAAAAATGTGTACATGCGTTTTCAAATTTAAGTATATATTGTTTCGGAGCTATTTTGAGACAATTTAGCTCATTTTTAAGAAAATATTTTTAATAGTGCACAAAATACAAAGCATTCGGATTTTTAGAATATTGACTAACACAATATTATATTCGTGTTCCCTTCCACTGAATCATGGATCATGGTCATAAATGGTCAATTTCACCAGTATCACTAAATTCTAAGTCAGGGTCAATGTTCTCTGTGCCAGCTGATGTTCGTAAAGTTTTGTAGAAGTTATGGAATACTGGAGGCAGAAGAGGAAGCAAAGTAAGTTGATCTCTCTTCTTCTCTGCTGAGATTGGAACAGGTTTGTTAATCTGGGTAATTCGGAGATTTGTTTTGCCTCGTTGAAGAAAACTGATTTTTTTAAAAGTGCCTTCAAGTAGACTGTACCTATAAAATATCTGACCTCCTACCTGGCAACACCAACCATTGTATCTCTTGCCACTTGAACGGCTTCCCATCTACATTATTCTTTCTCACAACGAGAGTGCTTATTGACAGTAGTGCAAAATCAAAAAAATCATCTTGAGTCATCTCTCTAAAAGTGAATTGATTTTTCTTCCCTGTAGACCGAACTAGCTGATACCAATCATGTGGGTGGAATACTTGAAATGCTATACTTTTCTTTTGTCTCTCAATTAGAGCATGGTCTACGCCACATTCCATGTGCGAGTGACCTGAAATTAGAAATTTGTGATTGATGCTGAGATGAGGAAGTCAGTCATCGCCTTCAAAAACATCGCTGACACATGGGCATTTTTGTTTTGAGCACTGCATGTATCAGAATAGAAAGTTACACTTGTAACAGTGTCAAGTACATTTCGTAGGTAGTCGTAAAGACATGAAGCTATTTCGTTAGTTCCACGACCGGCTATTGCATCGTGCCACATGTAATGACATGACTTACCTGTGGCATTGTCATGCATAATCAAATTAAAAGTACAAAGTTGGCGTTTGTAGAAAGCTACAGATGGTGACAGAAATGGAGTTGCTAGACACTGATGTAAATCAAAAACTAAACAGAGTTTAGAGGTATCAGTTTTGGCTTCTGCTTTGTCAAGTCCTTTCTGTTCATAGGCTAAGTCTACTTTTCTCTGATGTTAAATGTAGTAAATTATTGGTAAAGAATGATGTAGTGAATTATTTATAGATATTAAATTTCAATTGAAAAGTGGGCAACTTTTTTTATAAATACCAGTTCTATATTTATAAATTAAAGCATAAAATACAATAATAAACTTATCAATACCAGTTCTATATTTATAAATTAAAGCATAAAATACAGTAATAAACAGTTGAATAATTATAATCTCATCATTGCATTGGATTAAAAACCTATTGACCCCCAAGTGGCACAGCGCAAAAAGAGAAAAGTGGACTTAAATCATTTATACCGAAAACTAATCAGAAGACTCGATCAGGTAAAACGGATTATGTTGACTTATACCCTTTATACCATTCAAGTGATTGCCAACCTTCATTTTATAAAGGGAACAAATTGGCTTAAACCTTTTATACCAAACATGAATGCTAAATTTCTGACTTGAATCTTTTTTACCAATGGATTTTCTCAAAGACTAAATAACATGGGCTTAAATCCTTTATACCAATCGATGGAGAATTTTTTTCTGCGTCTGACTATGTACTTAACTCAAAATCGACATTTTTGGACTTAAATCCTTTATACTTATCAGTACAGATTTGAGTACGAATAACTGGTAGGGTTGTAGAAGGCATTAGTAAGGTTGTCCGAAGTGTAGTAAATTTCCTGTAAAAGTAAATTCTTCCCAGTACTATGTCAATTTTTTTGAATTAGAGAACTTTTAATTTTCATAGGACGGCTGTCTTTCAAATTCAAACTACTGAAATATTTTATTTCACTCAAAATAAAATTGAAAAATCTCGATAAAATCACATGAGGTATTTCACTTCAGTTTTGCTCAGGCGATTTCACATTTTCGAAATAAAATGCATAATCCTTGTCCGTATATGTAAAAGAGACTAGTTTATCTAGGCATTTAAAAGATTATCACACAAGAAGTGCATTAAAGTAACATTTTAAAATTAAATCTGAACATACATAAACCAATTTGATTGATAAGCTGCAAATGAAATCTATTATTTGAACAATTAAAATGTTCAGATACATTCTTCTTTTTTATTTTGAGATAGAAGTCTACATGTTTCACTGATTAAGTAATAGAACACAAATTGCAGGTAAGTCGTAAAATAATGAATATATATATATATATATATATATATATATATATATATATATATATATATATATATATTAATTGGAGTTTTTTTCGAATGTCTAACGAAATACTTTGTAATGTATGAGAAGTGTCGAGACGGGAGCGTAAAGGTCGGCAGTTGAATTTAGTATTGGAAGTGGTCTCAAACGATAACGTCGGGATGAGTTAGAAATATTGGGTTGAGAAAGTGAAAGTCCCTAACTAGATTCAGGATCAGGTGGCGAATTTTAGGTTACAATCAGCAGCAAAATTATTCGAGCGCTAGCAATAATTCCTATGTAAAAAAAGTACATTTAATACTCCTTTAATAAATAAATTCTTGGCGTGTCATGCTTTTAGTCAGTCTAAGAACATGATTCAACAAGGATTTATTTAACAAAACAGTATTATGAGTTTTTTTTTTTTTTTTGTACAGGGATTATTTTTAGCGCTTGAATAATTTTGCTGCCGACTGTGGACATCAGACTGAATTTAGAAGTGTCGAGTAGAGGTACAATTGGGTTGGTGTAGAGTGCCTCTAGCTAATGAAGAATTAGTTTGTCAAATTGAGAATATGATTCATGAAGTTTACGAAAGTACAAACAAATTGAATACAAGTAGTTTTAGAAGGAGTATTCGGTATAAAATGACGTTAATTGTTTAATGAAGTTTACTTTAAATTGACTTCCAAGCTCAGGAAGTGGGTATTTATTAGAGTGATTATTGGAGTGTTTGTTGACCGGCTTTATAACGAATTTCTATGATAGAGCGTTTATGATGTTTTAACATTTAGTGCATATTGAGGCTTCCTACGACAAGTTCTACAGATTTAGGACCTCGAACGTTCTCAAGTGGTGAGATACCTGTTTGATATAGTTAAAATTATTGAGTTATACTACCATTCCGTTGAGTATTTATAGATATTTATTTTAGAGGCTCTTCTGCTTCTTTGTATCCCCTTTCCCTTTCAAGACTAAAATAAAAGTTTGATGGTTTAAATTAGAGTTCTTACTTCAACTAGCACACACCAATTAATATGATTGAAGATAACCATCTAGTTGAGGCCACAATACAGTCATCACAGTGGCGCCCAACATTACTAGACAATAATCAACGAACTTGGCCATCACGAGGTCGTAGAAATAATTCAAATGCAGAAAAACCGTTAAACTAATGAGTGGATTTTGTGCAGAGGGACAACAGACATGGGATACTTCGATTCCCTCTACTCGTTTAAATACAATTTTTTGTCAGTCCAGTACTCTTTCCTAAATTAAATATTGTCTTACATGATGTCGTGTCTTCTACAGTTTTTGACATTAGAGCTGAACGTAGTTCCCTAACTTATGCTACGTATCGAAAATATTTTGCATTTAAACCTTTAATTCAGACCAATAAACTATGGCACAAGAACAGTCTTGTGTAAATAGGGATAAAATTTGTTTGAAAGTCAAAATTCACCAGCATAGCCTTTTTATGTATTGATTATTTGCAGTACACATGCATCATTGGCTTAGATTTTGTGAGAGAAAACAAATTGAACTTAAATTTTCTACTAAATCTTTATATATTGATGACTCTAATTTTAGTTCTGAACCTGTCGATTCGACAGAGTTAACAGTTAATTTAGAGGAAAGTGACCTCACTGACAAAGAAAAGTCAGATTTTTTTCAATCATTACTCGATTTAATGAAATAACTTATTCTCCAATATGCCAGACCTAACTCAAGTAGTATGTCACGAAATCGATACCGGCAATCATGATTCTGTTTTTAGTAAACCTTATAGATATGACCACGCTAAATAGGAAATAATAGACTGGCACATAGACCAGATGCTAAGAGAAGGCATTATTATGCCGGTGATCTCACCTTTTGCTTCACCAGTCGTTTTATGTCATAAAAGGTAATGACCCAGAGGGATGAAGATTTGCTATTGATTATCGGAAACTCAACGCTAATACCAAATACTCTCAATATCCGATTCCGATTATTGATGATCTATTAGCAAATATTACAACTACCGAATATACTTCAATCTTGGACCATACATCAGGCTATTTTCAGATCGCCATAAAACCGGAAGATATCGTCTAAACGGCGTTTATTACAAAGCGAGGAACATTTCTATTTAAAAGAACGCCTTTTGGTTGTGTCTGGAGCAGTTGCTACTTTTCAAAAGACGATGAAGACAATTACCCAACCTGTTTTAAATAAATTTATGCATGTTTATTTAGATGATATAATAATTACTTCGTCTTCCTTTAATGAGCATCTCGATCACTTAAAGGAAGTTTTTACGTTACTGAGAAATGCACGATTAACTTTAAATTCCTCTAAATTTCATTTTGCTCGATAGGAAATTAGATATCTAGGCATCCGTATACCGCCTGCAGGCATCTTTGTAAAGAAAAAGAAATAAAGAAAAATTAAGAAAAATTTAAACTAAAGAAATTTAAACATAAAGATTTAAACATAAATTTAAACATAAAGAAAAATTTAAACTAGTTTTAAAGATGTCCCCTTCGGATTATTCGAATCAAGTTTCTAGATTTTGGGGCATTTGTGCCTGGTATGGAAAGTTTATACCAAATTTTGCTCCCATTTGTGAACCTATTTCTTAAATTAAACAGAAAAAGACTTAACTTCCATTAGACGAACGAAGCCCAATATGCTTTTGTAAAACTAAAATATATTCTTAGGTTCCCTCCTTTGTTGGCTCAACCAAATTATGAAATACCTTTTCAATTAGCTACAGGTGCTTCATCATACGGAATTGGAGCCGTTTTAAGACAAGAAGGACGTCGTACTGTGTATGTATCATGCATTTTTAATGCTTCTGAAAGAAATTACTCTGTCATTGAAAGGGAGTGTTTTGCAGTGTTCTGAGGGATACAAAAATGTAGAATGTATTTTTATACGTATTTCAGTAACTCTAATAACGGATAACAAGCACTTTAACCCGGTCAAGTTTTTTTTTTCCCCACGAATGGTATAATGTCCTTTAAAATGAGCAAACTATAATATAAGAATAGAGCACCACCCTGGATTTCAAAATATAGCAGCTGATATTCTTTCTAGAACCCCTCATAATGAATGTCCTTCTGAAAATAAAAAGAACGTTCAAATATCCACAATTTCTAAAACTGATAATTCTAGTGAAAATATAGTTATAGCACTAATTCTAACATCAAATTTAAATTATTGTGAATAACTGATACATGAAAAACGTAATGATCCAGAATTTGGCAAATTGTATAACTATCTTGAGGATCCTGATTTAGTTTCCACTGTAGAATCAGCTATAGCGTCCATTTCATATGAACTTTATTAATGAGGTCAAACTGCGATCGTATAAAAATGCCCAGGTGCGATTATTTTTAGAATTGTATCGTATATATTTTCGTATGAGTCGAACCTTAAATTTGAAAATAAATAAATTAATTAATTAATTAAAGGATAATACCAATATTTTAAACCAGTTTATTTTACCTTATTTTATTCCAATTAATTTTGTGAATATACAAGGTGCAGAAAATAAGTTTAAAATACTGATTAAAAAAAAAAAAAAAAAAAAAAAACTTGAAATTTAAGTTAAACTTCAAGAAATTTAATTTGTTATAGTTAACCTACAAGTATCTTTAATTAATAGAAGTATTTTTAAGTATCTTTAATTAGTAAAGTATGGAGTTTATAAAAGTTTCTAAGAAAAAAAAAAAAAAAAAAAAAAAGAGAAGAAGAAGAAAAAGGCAGACAAATTTTCAATAAAATAATTTATTAAATTTACTTACATGATGTTTTTGTAAATAATAATAAAAAAAAAAAAAATATATATATATATATATATATAAAATCTGTATCTCTTGGTCTCTTACTTCGGGCTTTATGGGTTTACTTGGTTCAGCAGTCGAAAAAAGATGTTTTAATTAATCTATTTTATTTTTTTGGTTGTTAATCACAACATTAAGAGGGAATTTACGAGTTTAAATAAAGAAAAAACATTAATTAATACGTCTGTTTAGTTAAAAAAAAATATTTTTAATTTTTTCAGAACATAGTTGTCGTGCTTTTTGGGGTTGTTTTGACCATAACATTGATTACGGAAATGTAGTTCTGAAAACTTTTTCCTGACCTACAAATGAACTATAATTTTTAAAAGAACTTTATTTTTTATGTTTAACGATTTTTTTTTAAATATATGTCAGTATTAATGCCAGTTCTTGATGAAGGTATTTTTAACAAATGCGCAATTAGACCCTGTACAAAGCCATTTTTTGGACATTTGGCATACCACATTAGACACAGCATACTGCAATCAGAATGCAAAAATGTTAAATATCTTGCAAAATATGAGCATTTTTACTAAGTAATTTTTAACTACGATAGATTTAAAAATTTTTATTTGCATGAATGAATAGCAAAAAGTATTCAGCAACATATATGAAAACTCCAAACATATATCGTGAAAAAAAAAAAAAAAAAAAAAAAAAGAGTTTTAGAATTAACAGAATTACAGAATTTCAGTTCCTCTCAAAAAAGAAAAATGACAGGGAGGGGGGGGTATCAATATCTATTTGCAATTTTCGAACACTGTATTACCATTGGGTACTGACTGAATCAAAGTAAAATTCCTCATATCAAATATTCACATTCACATTAAAAGAAGAACTGAGTTAACTGATTATTATTGTTTTAGCAAAATAATCGATATTTATGCTCGGCTTTACGAAAATCAAACCTATAACGCATCATATATATATCAAACCCTTATATCAAAATCCTTTTATTTTCAGAGAACTGAAATTCTGTTCATTCTATCTCTCATTACTTTTTGAATGTACTCGATAATTATTTGGGGTTTTCATATACGTTGTTCAATACTTTTGGCAAAGTTATGCAAATGCATTTTTTTTTTTTTTTTAAGTTACCGCATGCGTAGTTAAAAATTATATGGTAAAATGTTCATATGACGTAAGATATTTAACATTTTTTTTGCATTCTGATTGCAGTATGCTACATCTAATATAGTATGCCAATTTTGTTTTCACTGAGTTTATTGCTCTACATGTTATAATTAGAAAAGCGGAATTTTTTTTGAATTAAATATATATATATATATATATATATATATATATATATATATATATATGAATATATGTGCTCACCTCATATTGAGAAAAGTTCTCTTAACCCCACGCTACTGCCAAAACGCATTTAAAGCTTTACTTTTTTCAGGGTGATCCAAAACATTTTGATTTTTGTTTAGTTTTTACTGGTCCCCTTTTTACCTTCAGGACAAAGATTTTGCTGAAACATATGAGACATAAAATGGTCACACATAAATGTTCTTTACACTGCCAAAGTTTCAAGGTGATTCCTGAAAAAAAAACAATCTAGTTATTTGACGAAACGTCTAAGTTTGAAAGTGTCCAAATACTTATTGGTAGATAGTGTATAATAATATACACAGTAGAAAACTTTAAGAATTTTGTCCCCATGTCTAGGATATTAAACCATATATGTATCATTTCAAAATGATATATATATATTTGGAAACAATAAGCATAATCGAATTATATATAGCAGATATTGTCTATCCTGCAAGCGTCATAATGTCAGGCATTGTGAAATCTTTTATGCGTTATAGGTTTGATTTTCGTAAAGCCAAACATAAATATCGATTATTTCGCTCAATCGATAATAATCTGTTAACTGATTTCTTCTTTTAATGTGAAAGTGAATTTTTCTTTATAACGCTAGGTCATTATAAATTAAATTACACAAATTTCTGGTATTGAGAGTACGAAAAATCGAAAATCGGAAAATATACAAAGAGCGGTATACTATTTGATTTTAGAATCAATAAATAGGAATAAAATAAAGTAGTACATATTTACAAGGTGGAGCAAAAGTGTCTGGCACATTTAAAACTGTAATGAAAAAAAAAAAAAAAAAAAGTTAATGACGTGCCAGAGTGCAGTTTTCCTTACAGTGCTCCTTACGTTGAAAAGTTTTATTTAAAAAAAAAATTAAATTTTTATTTTTTTTTTTTCAAAACTTTCCCTGTGAAATAATAAAATTAAATTATATATCCTTTCCCGTAATTTGGTATGGTCAACTCGATTCCCAAACTTCCCTCTGTCTTCATTTCTGTTTGTGAGATATTTTTCTTTCTCCCCTTGGATGACATTACTTGTTGTTATGTTTAGATTGCATAGCGTTTCTTGTAGTTTGGGTTTGGCCAGATCGATCCTCAAACCTAACCCCTCTCCATTTCTTCTTGAGGGATTATGTAAACTGCATATTCCATGTTTCCACTGTGGCTCATATTAAAGTACTGAGATTGGGAATAATTCATGTAAACCAGCATTTCCATTATAAATGATTACGAAATCGTAGTAAACATTATATCATAGTGACTATCATAGGCGTCGTCACACAATAAATGCTCATTATTTGATTGTATTAAGGTTTTTATATTTTATCTTGTTATTTTTATGTTACAATACTTTTTTTAGATTTTCAGTGAAGTTCTATCGCTTTGTAGTGCATGGAAATGACACCAGAAATGTTTGCTTAACAATATTTTTATGTCATTTTGCCAAATATCTTCTTACCAGTTATACATATACCATCCAAGAGAAATTTCCGGAGTTACTTTTATTAATCAAAGTAACGGGACTTTCCGGTACACCCTTTTCCAATAAAAGTTTCGGCTTTATATTAAGGGTCCGGCTTTGGTATCCTGTGCTTTCTAATGTATGCAATGCCATGAAGTAAAATACGTATTTTCTTACTACACGCTGCGAAATACATCTCTAAACATTTTCCCAAAAGTGTATTTAATAGTGTATTCAACATTGATTTAAATAATATCACTAAATTTTTAGACAGGATTTTTTTTTTTTTAATTCATATATAAAAAATCTTTTCTACCAATATCCTAAATAAGAATCCGTAAAATTATTTGTACCCTCCCTTTTTCACGCCACTTAATACTTAGAGTAATTTTCACCAACTGTAACTGCGTTTAAATATGAAGAAAAATACTCTAAAAAAGAGAGCATCTTAAAAGGTTTGTGCAGGTAATATATTTGCAGCAGCCATATCTGTACAGCATACAATACTTTTAATACTATTTTTACAAAGGCAGGTGTAAGCTACCAAACAGTTTCTTCCTTCCCTGGTTTTCAACTAATATGCAGATTAGGTGAAAACCCTGATTTTTTTTTTTTTTTTTTTTTTTTTTACTTTAATATAAAATTAAGAAAGAGAGTACAACCTGTACTACATTGCTTCCTATGAAAAAAAGTTTTGTTTCAGAAAATGGAAAATTTTACTAAACACTAGTGTGAATAAAAAGGCAAAAATAAATATTTTGCTGAATATTAGTTAGAATGTTGGCAGGTAAGAAAAATATACTGATCTGTAAATGAAACAGAGAAATTAATACTTTAAATATGTTGAACATTTTTCTTTTCTTTTTTTTTTCTTTTTTAAACAATGCGTTTGACAATTGTTTACAAAATTTGTAACTCGACAAATTTTCGATTATTAGCTAATATGTTTTAAAATATCTTCGACATGATAAGTAAATTAGTAAAAAAAAACTATTAAGACGTAACAAATAAATTCTCATTACAAATAAATATATATGAATTAAAAGCATTGTTCACGTAGAAAGATCGTTGGATAAGTGCTCCCATTATATCGATGAGTTAGTTTCCATCTCCATTTAACAGAGAAAAATTCTACATACCTAAATACATAGGTGCCGATATTTTAATTTATTCCGGAGTACGTTTATCCCCGCCTTAATTTCGCACCACTTTATTTATAGAACAACTTTCTCCGATATATTACTTCGATAAAATAAGAAAAACTTACTCTTAAAAAATAAGTGGTGTGAAATAAAAATTGGGATAAAAATACTTCGGAATAAATAAAAATGTTGGCAGCCATGCTAAATACTTTCAAATAAATGAGAGCTCACTAGAAGCATTTCTGTCTAAAATTCTATGTAATTAATGTTATCTAAATTTCTGCTCTTTTAATCGTGTCATTCACGGAGACTGTAAAACAAACCCTATAAGACGTATATTTCGCATACATATACAGAAAACAGGAATAAAAAATAATCATTTTAACTGAATACTCAATTAATATATAAATCATAACAAATTGTCAGTTTGAGCACAAGTATAATTTTATAATTCAATATGATAATGAATAAAACTTTTTTATTAGAGTAGTATACTTTGATGATAGAATTATGCAATATAGATTATTAATTTTTGTAAAACACATTATTTTATAAATAAAATGTTTTATCCTTAAAAAAAAAAAAAAAAAAAAAAAAAAAGAAGAAGAAAAAAGATGTTTTATATTCCAAATAGATATCCCTTATTTTCAATATAAATATTTTTAGCATAATATTAATCTCATTAAGAACATAAGTTTGGTTATTCTTACGTGTGTAAAAGGTTTTATAATGTAGTTTCAAATTTCAATGCTAATAAAACAGAATACTTACATTTTAAAATTTACTTAAGAGTATAATGTACTTAAAATTTGAATTACGTTCAAGGAGAAATAAAAGGATTTAAATCTATAAATATTTGTTTTGTAAGTATTCCATCGGATTAAGAAAATGGAAACTTATGTAATTAAATTTACAAAAGGAAATCAGTTATTAGTTTTTGAGCGATAATATAATCTATTGCATTAGAATCGCATTATGGTGTATGTAATTTAGTATAAACAAACATGTTTTTATCTGTACTTGGAACTATTTCTACTGACTATTAGTTTAGCTCTCATAGAAAATATATTTCATAAAATAATCATTTCTCTTCTTTAAAAATGCTTTCTAAAAAATTAATTTTTTTACGCTAATGGGAGAAAATACTTTTATTTTATATTCATATTGCTAAATACTTTTATATACTTTTCTACTTCTATTTAGGTACGCTTTATAATTTAAATTTCCTGTTCTTATAATTTAATTTCTTTCAAGAAGAAACTATGGAATTAAAACATATATCTCTTAACTTTGTAAATGTTCTTTTGGATTAAACTTCATTAAATTCGAATACATTTTACACTTATTGTAAACGAAATATGTTTTTGGTAGTTTGAATCCATGTATGTGATAATTATAATATGTTAGGAAAAAACAAAATATGAAATATTTCACTCTCATTTTGTAAAAGTTTTGAACTTATGTACGTTATTAATATGTTTTATGGTTGTAAAAAGGAAACGATCTCTCGCTAAACTTCAGACATTTTCCCATCATTATCAATTTATTTTGGAGATTTTGTAAGCAATGACGGATTTATTTGCTAGATACTTATGTATTAAAATACTTACGAGATGGATTCGTACAAAAATTTTTAAAAACAGACATACATACTGCAAACTAAAAGTAATACGCATATTGTTCCCTTTATGCTTTAGTGGAGCAGTGTAACATATCATATATCAACACTGCAAATAAGGAAGTTTTGAAGTAAGGCATAAAAACAATTCCAAAGCCATTTAAGACACGTAAATGTCTTATAAAAAGATCTTAGTTGCAATTGGTATTTTCATTTAACACAATTATGTGTTTTATACGATTCACTGTATCTAGAAGCGTCTTAAATTCAGACAGAAATATGTCTGAAATACCAGTTCAGACACAAAATGTCTCATACGCTTAAATATGCAAATTTGAAACAGCAATAGCTTCTGAATTTTCAGACACTTATAGTATTTTTCATTTAAGTTTTGCATACTTTAATCAACATGCATATCCTATTTAAACTTCTTTCTACATTAACAATAATAATAATAATAATAATATTTTATATAATAAAACATTAAGCTATTTAAAATACGTTAGCTTTATGAAATTAAATTTTCAAGGAAGAATATTCTAGATATGTGCCTCAAAATTACACATAATTATGTTTGATATAAGTCAAAAAGCAACATATTTAAATGCGAAGCTTATTTATTAATAAATAAATAAATAAATAAAAGATAAATGAAGCAAATAACTAGTAGCAAAGAAAGCGAATTGAAAAATCTTGAATAATTTGTGCATAATTCTATTAGTCGACGGATTTTTTTTTTCTTTTTGTAATTATTGATATTATTGATAAGTATTGTATTAGGTCTGAAAATTCGATATCGTGTTTTCACCTGATTTACACGTTTTAAGGTCCCCTGAGTCCAAAAAAGTGGTTTTTGGCAATTGGTCAGTGTGTATGTATGTATGTATGTATGTGGAGAATCTTTCTCAGAAACTAATAAAGATAGAGCTACGAAACTTTAGAATTGAAATGTTGTACAGATGAAATGGTGTACAGATTGAATTTCCAAAATTTGGTGAAAATTGAAAAACCGGAAGTGGGACATCGGAAACCTAAAGTGGGACATCGGTAACCGGAAGTGGAACCGTAAGTCCGTATCTCAAAAACGGCTCTATCGATTTTCTTCAAACTTGCTATATAAACACTCTTTTGGATGTCCTTTCGAATGATATAGTTGGTTAGTTCAGGAAAATGGATAGGCGTCCTGTATAAATAGCTCAATTTCAGGCCTCGCAAAGGCGTTCCTTTAAAAACGGTTGTACGGATTTTTTTCAAACTCGCCATTTTAACTCACGTTTAAATATGCTTTTGTATGTAATTATTGTTTTCCTGTCAATAATTGAGTTTAACCGGAAGTGGGACATGGGAAACCGGAAGTGGGACCGTAATTCCGTATCTCAAAAACGGCTCTAACGATTTTCTTCAAACTTGCTATATAAACACTCTATTAGATGTTCTTTCGAATGATATAGTTGGTTAGTTCAGGAAAATTGATAGGCGTCCTGTATAAATAGCTCAGTTTCAGGCAATCGATTACTTGGAAAAGTTTAATTCAGTGCGAATGCATGTTAAGAAAACGATATTATTCAAAGAAATTGCAAAATAAATTATATAATCTAAAATATCGCTCTCCACATCTGATACTGGGTAATGGAAGTCGCGTGGCTTTTACACACCAGATTTTTTTTTTATGTTTTTGAAAACTATAAAATTTACTTTTATGAGAAAATATAAAACCACACGCTACCTTTAATTATATACTTATTAAAATGCTTTGAAAACAGCGATGTTTTAAAACACTCTCAATGTCTTGATTTCAGACGAAAAAGGGTGTCTTTTAAGATAAGACAATAATTTTTCACTTAAAATGTGACCATAAATTTAAGACAATTTTTTAATTGAATTTAGGAAGTTTGCGTTTACAGTGAATTTTTATAACATTCTAAACACAATGAATAGGAGTCGACAGACACCTACTATTAAGTATTATAAGTAATCTACCTCGTGTCCCTGTAATCAAAATAATAAATAAAAAGCCAGAAATTCCTACATTCATTAAATAATAATAATAATAATAATAATAATAATAATAATAATAATAATAATAAAAATGTATAGTTCTTGCGACGATGACCTATATTGTGCCTATCTAGTTTTACATTAACGGAATGCAGAATTTATACACGGTAGCAAAATTTTAAATAATTTTAATCCATAATTATGATAAATACTTCTTGTGTGCATGTAAAAAATCCATAAATATTTTATTCATCAAAACGCATACACTATCCGTAAAAGTGACTTATAACATACTTATTTTTTTTTATTTTTTTTTTAGCTATATCAGAAGAGATATTTAGACGCTATCGAACATTAGATGATTTGCGTTCATAGGCTATGAGGTTCTTTTTTTTCTTTGTGCTCCTATAAAATAAAACTATCAGTTTTCTTCACATAAAAATCTCTATAAATCGTACAACGGAGACCTGTAACATATCTACCAATTTTAAGCTCAATTCCTATACGACATTTAGATACTATCATATTTTAAATAATTTAAGGCCATAGATCATAATGATAAATAGTTTATTTATTTTATTTATTTATTTATTTATTTTTTTTTTTTAGTGTGTGTCCCCGTAAAACTACACTGTTAAAAATTTCTGTAAGTTTAATGCATATATTTATCCAGAGTCTCTGTAAATTTACAGTAATTCTTAGTTAAACGTGAATAATCGAGATTCTCAATCTTTATCCTGTATTTTTACCTACTTTTATTATTTTTTTTTTTTTTATTAAAATTAAAAATGGCTATTTTTACTTTTTAAAAAACATTGTAAGTCCGAAATATATTCTCACCAATAATTAATTAAATTAGTATTAGTTATTAAAGTGAATGCATGAAATAAGTTTTTTAACATCTCCGTTTATTTTTCTCTGTAACTTTACGTAAGACTTAAGATAATACATTACACAGAGTTTTCTATTGAAATTTTTAACAGTGTACTAAAAGTCTTACAATCATTATAATCTGTACAATATGTGTGACATAAAATTATAATTTACTCACCAACTTTACGCTCAATCAAATGAAAATTTTAGTTTTTACTGTATTCCCTCACATACAGACATCACCGTTAAAATTAAAAAAATGGATTTCGAAGACATCAAAACATATACATACACAAAATCTTATAATACATTTTTTTCATGAAAATAATATATATATATATATATATATATATATATATATATATATATATATATATATATATATATATATATATATATATACATTATCTATATATGGAAGATAAAAAGAATAAAATAATACTTTAAAAAAATTAAAGAACACGCTTCTATTGAAATGTGAAATAAAAAGCACAAAATATCTGTCTTTATAGTATTAAAATGCAGGGTAAAAAAAAAAAAAAAAAAAAAAAAAAAAATGTGTGAGTGACACACCATATTACAGAGTGATTATAAAATAATTTAGAATTAAACAAAAACCATTTTTAAAAAATCTCCCCTGACTGGGCTCGAACGTTAGACCTTTAGGTTCGTAGCCCGGAGCTTTACCTCACAGCCACAGCGTTCACGTAGGGAAAGTATGTTTATTACAATATAGATTTTTTGTTTGCACCCAGAGCGGTTACAAACATACATACAAACATACATACAGGTGAAGCTAATAAAAGCGTGTTAAAAATATATATATACAAGCATTTATACTTGAACACATTATTGCATTTTACTGCTTAAACTGAAAAATCGCAAATTCACAAAATCATTTAACGTACATTTAAAAAACAGAATTATTTATTTGTCATTTTATTTGCAATATTAAAAATAAATAAATAAATAAATAATACTAAGAGCAAGAACATGTAATAAATAAATTTAAAAAAAACATACGCGATTTAAAACACAGAAATAATATTTAAGAACCACAATTTATATATATATATATATATATATATATATATATATATATATATATACCGGGTGATTCAAAATAGATGTTACAGCGATTATCTCGTAAACTAAGAAAGATAGAAACATACTTCCAATTACAAAATTAAAGCAAATTAAGAGTAGATTTCAGATATGGCATTTTTTTGTCAAAGGGGCTGTATACATATTAAATACGAAATTTAATTTTTATACGGTCCCTCCTATCATGTAACTTATATTTAGAAAAATATTCTCCTCGCTCTAACAAGCAAAAAAAAAAAAAAAAAATCATCTCTCTAAGTCAAAATCTCGCTGAGTTATTGCAATTTGAAAATGATGACTTACACCACTTTCTTTTCAATTTTGGCATCTATTTTTCGACGCCAACGGGCTAACTTTAGGGGGTTATCTATGAGTTGAGAAAAATTAAAAAAAGATCCATTATTTTAAAATAGCAACTAAAATCGTTCAAACACGTGAAATCAACAATTTTAAGAATTTAATGCAAATTTACATTATTTCGTATTGTTAAAAAATTTAATAGTTGAATTTCTGAGGGGGTCACCTGCAAATTAACACACGTTAAGAGAGGGAAAAAACTAAAAGACTAGCAAAAGCGTGTGAAATTTTTGCGCTTTATTTTTACCACTTTCCATCATGGTTGATAAATTTAATGACTTCGGCTCTTTAACAATTCCAGCAAGATTGAAAAGTGTTAATGACTTCGATTTGTGTGTCTGTCCCTTCGTCTTTCTGTGTGTCTGCACTCTAACGGCCGTGAATATTGATAGAATTTCCTAAAACTGATATATGTTTTTTGAGGTCACTATCGGATGTTCCTTATTGAAAATGGAGTGAATACATCTGCTAGCTTGTGCACAGGGACACCCGAAAGTATTCCAAAGCATTGTGTTCTATGAGAGGTATTTTTATAAACCATATTTTAATACCTTTAATTTATGCATATATTAATAAAATTGAAATACGTTATTATAGTTTTCTATCGGATATTTTCTATAGAAAATGGAGTAAACACCCTCTGCTAGCTTGTGCACAGGGACACCCGAAAGTATTCCAAAGCATTGTGTTCTATGAGAGGTATTTTTATAAACCATATTTTAATACCTTTAATTTATGCATATATTAATAAAATTGAAATACGTTATTATAGTTTTCTATCGGATATTTTCTATAGAAAATGGAGTAAACACCATCACTGGTTTGTATACAGGGACACCCGAAAGTATTCCAAAGCATTGCGTTCTATGTGAAGATATTTCTATAAACCAAAATTTAATTACTTTGCATAAATCTTAATGAAATTGAAATATGTTATTCATATGCACAAAAGAATGCTTTCTATACTGTACAGTACGACTAACATTAGATTTACAGGGCACACAAAAATATTCAGTTACGTTAAGGGTTATATTATTGGGCATTTGCTGGAATTGTATTTTCGTTTACATTAAACATTTTCTAACAATTTTTAACTGCGAATAAGATTTCAATTTGCATTTTTTTTTTTTGTCTGACTGTCCATCTGTCCGTCTGCCCGCACCCAGCGTCTGTAAATATTTTCAGAAATTTTCAGAAATGATATATGTTATTCAGGTTTACTATATGATATTCCCTATTTAAAATGGCATTAATTAATTCTTTACAAATGGTTTATGTACAGGAACGCACAAAAGATGCCAATGTATTGCGTTTTGGGACAGATATTCTTATGAATTACATTTAAATAACTTTATACCGTAAAAATCATAAGGAAATTCATATTTATTATTAATATTCTAAAATAATGATTTGTATAGAATATGATATGGTTTAGATGTATAATTCTATACCAGGGGGTTACCGCCCTTCTCAACCCCCGTTTAATTATAGTGCCTATACTTATCAAAACAAAAATCAAGTCTGTTATCAATTTCCTTGAAACTTGCAAACCTTCATCAAATTTTCAAGTGGCAACTAGATATGGAATCCAAAGTACCAAATTCGCATTTCCTATACTTATTACTTTTTCATACCCATAAGGTAGAGAAAGTATTGTTTTTGGGCCAAATTTTCGAAAGTAAGTTTTTGTTATATTTAGACGTTTTGAGATGTCCTGAATATGAAAATCGTGTTTTTAGCGGTTGGTCTGTGTGTGTGTCTGTCTGTTATCAGGTTATCTCAAGAACAAATAGCAGCAGACATTCCAAACTTGGTATTTTAAATATGTATCATATAGGGATGCTACACTAAGCTTTTCATTGAGATGAAGCAAATAGTTCGCGTACAGAGACACTCAAGAATATTCAAATACATTGCGTCTATGGGGAAAATTGCAGGTAAGTAGAGTTTAACACCTATAGACTGCACTAAACCAAATGAAATGAATATATATTTTTATATGCATAAAAACATGCCTCATGTAGAATATGGCAGGGAAATCATTCACTGTTCATTTACAGGGCTACACAAAATAACTAGATTATAATGCGACAATAGCTGAAAATTGATGGAAGTGCATTTTAGGTTGTGCCGTATATTATTACTATAGATTTATATTCAGGTGCACTTTGTGGTTTGTACATATTCTTCAAAAGATATACAGGGTTGCAAATATTTAAGCTATAATATTCTTTTTTATTGTCAGTGAAAGTGCTTTACTATAATATTTTACCATGTCCAGGAAAGCTGCTCAGGAACGGAAATGAATTCCTCATAGACATATGATAAATAATGTATGTTTGTAAGCTAAATATGCATCGCATGTGTTTTGTGTATTTACACGTTTTAAGGCTTCCTTATTACCAAAGCCATATTTTTTAATGTTTGATTATTGCCTGCGTCGAATAATTTCAGGAAACGAATAATTTCCGGAGATCCCCCTCACACAGAACTAATTATCATTAAAACTCTTCCGAAGCCTAATTTGAATTATTTTAACGTAGGTTTACATAACAGTACTGTTTATCTTACCTCTTAATTTCCAACCTGTATTTATGGTATTAAATTTCAGGGTAATAGAAAGTCGTGTGAGTGGCACACCAGATTATTTGTTGTTAAATTATGCTGATAATTCATATATATACAGATCAACGAATAAAAATTTACCTTCCGTATTCAGGAGGCCTCAAAATATCATATTATACAGAAAAAAAATCGCTCTCCAAAAGCTTCTTTGTTTACAGTATGGGTATGAGGAATTAATTTTGCGTTCTGTGTCAGCAGTGTTCTTCGAAAAAAAAAAAAAAAAATGCAGCAAACACTTACACCAATTACATTTAATAATAACAAAAGAAAATGTTTACCTTAATTTTGGGTAGCCCTGTATATTGTCTATTTATATACACATGACTTTGTGTACGTAAATTTAGTGTTATATGAAAACAAGTAACACAAAATGAAATAAACTTCCAGCAATTCCCAAGTATAGCTCCAATATATCGAAATACTCTGGGTAACCCTGTAAATGAATGATGAATGGTTGTTATACCAGAATCTACATAAAACATGCTTTTATGCGTATAAAAAATTTGTTCTTTTCATTTTGTTTAAGGCAGTCTGTACATGTCACTCTGTACATATGAGAAATTTCGCTCACAGACGTAATGTATTTGAATTCTTTTGGATGATCCTGTAAACAAACAATTGTCTGATTATAACGAATACTTTAGTGTAGCACCGCAATATGATACGGATTCAGAATGTCGAATTGGATTTTCTGCTACTATTTGTTCTTGAGATATTCTAATAACACATAGACACACACACACACACACACACACACAGAGAGAGAGAGAGAGAGAGAGACCAACCACTAAAAACATGATTTTTGAATTCAGAGGATCTGAAAACGTGCAAATATAACAAAAGCTAATTTTCGGAAATTTGACTCAAAAACAATTCTTTCTCTACACCGTGTATATGAGCAAGAGAATGTATAAAGAAAGAAAAATGAATTTGAAAATTCCCTTTCAGTACATAAATTATTCATAAATTTTATTTGATAAATTATCAATGAGTATTCTCTTGTGTATTCATTAGGGAAAAGGAGACATAACAGGTTAAAATAGCCGTCTTTCCCTGAATGATTTCTTTTTCTTCCCCCCCCCCCAAACACTGATCAACGTGTGCCTTAATACAAAAGCAATAGTAATTCACTTTTGATACAACCCCTTAAGACTCGGCGAAAAATGCTAGAATTTTCAAATTGCAATAACTCAGCGAGATTTTGACTTAGAGAGATGATTTTTTTTTTATTTTGATTGTTAGAGCGAGGAGAATATTTTTCTAAATATAAGTCATATGATAGGAGGGGCCGTATAAAAATTAAATTTCGTATTTAATATGTATACAGCTCCTTGTACAAAAGAATGCCAGATCTCAAATCTACTCTTAATTTGCATCAATTTTGTAATTGGAAGTTTGTTTCTATCTTTCTTAGTTTACGAGATAATCGCTGTAACATCTATTTTGAATCACCCGGTATATATATATATATATAACTAAGCAATATCATGAAATACAACGTTATCTATTTATAACTTCGGTTAGTACAAAGATAAGTAAAAAACAATATTTTATATAATGCATCGTATAAATATTATGCATCAAATTCTTATAAAGCACAGTGTTTCTCAAAACGTAACACACGACTGAAGCAAGATAATTAATACGTTTCATAAAATAATTTTCAAAACTATTTTCAAATATTTCAACAATACAAATTATAAGAATTAAAAAAAAAATCTAACATAAAGTAAATATAGTTTAAATATATCTACGCTATGTAAATGTGTTCGCAGTCGTTTCCATTTAATACAGAAAAAATAATCTACGTAACCAACCAGATGAATTGACGCTCATTAGCAGGCTCATTCTTTGCTTAAGTAATAAATTACATTATTGATGGTATTTAAAAAATAGGTACTTTTAATGGCGTCAAGTGCAGATGGTGACTACGAATCAATCTATGCTTGAAACAGCTTTTCTAAAAAAGAAATTCTTCGAAAAACATTATTCTTGTAGCTGAATGCAAAAATAATGGTACTATATTGAGGTAATATATTAATTTAAAATATTTATTTCAAATATATGGATGGCAAAAATATATTAGTACAATAATTAATAATTAGTTATAGTTTCTGTAGGATTTGAAAAATGATTAATATTATAAAACAAAATAATATAATTCAATATATAGCATTAATATTCAAAAAAATATTATATATATATATATATATATATATATATATATATATATATATGCATATATTTAATGATGTATAAAGAATTGAATTATTTTGTTTTGTAATATTAATCACTTTTGCTATCCTATACAGCACACAACAATTATACAATAAATCAAAAGTTTTTTTTTTTTTTTCAATGGATCGTTTCAAAGAAATACGCTCATTTTTAAACGCAATATTTTATTTTATTTAATTATATATTTTATGAATACTTAAAATATTTAAGAATTTATTCATTTTACATGCTAAAAGTATTAATGTATATAATATAATATATATGTATATAACGTATTAATGTTTTTTTTTTTCTTTTTTCTTTTATTTTGCAATGGATCGTTTAAAAGAAATAAGCTCATTTTTAAACGTAATATTTTATATTATTTAATTATATATTTTATGAATATTGAAAATATTTAAGAATTTATTCATTTTACATGCAAATAGTATTAATGTATATAAAATTACAAATTTCTTTTAGTAATTAAATGTTATAAGAATAACACAGGTCCGCAAAATTGAATTTTTTTTTCTGCACTGTGTTGGAGGCGTTGGCTGTCAAATGATTGTCTTTTCTTCTTATCACGTAAGGAACTTTCACAAAGTATGGATGAAGATCGGAAAAATTAAGAAATTCGAAACAGTTAATGTATAAAATGCATTAAAATATCATATTATTTACGCATTTTCTTCGAAATGTGGTTCTTTACATCGAAGTTCCCTTTAGACCTTTTTATCGTGTGCACAGCTTGGGGGTTTTTTAGAGGGTAATCTCTGTGCAGCATTCAACAACAAACTGCTAACATGTTAGCATCGTCTCTGATACCGCTTCCACATTTATTTGATGTCTTGATGAAATAGGTTTCCTTATTCTTCATTCATATCACCCAAATTTTCTGGGAAATATTTTAGATGGGATTTGAAAAAGTAGAACTGTATGCTCCCAAATATATATATATATTATTTATTTATTTATTTATTTATTTATTTATTTATTTTATTTATTTATTTATTTTATTTAATTTTTTTTTTTTTTTTTTTTTTTTGTCAAAAATGTGCGTAATGGTAATTTTTAAATGTTTTTTTCTTATTCAGCATCCAAAAATACCCCAGAAAAGTACATAACCTTGAACAAAAAAATTTCACCATCGACCTGTCTAATAAGTGTTACATTAAATTTTCTTCTATTTAAAAATAAAAAGATTTCATGGGAAGATAAAAAGTTCCAATAATAAAAGAACTATAATGAGAAAGGATTAGAATTTTTTTCAGTAAAACATAATATATTTTTGCCGTTACTACATTTTCTTCTATATAATTCTTCTTCTGCTATATTCTTCTATATAGCAGTGCCACCCACCATTTAGCATGGATATATCCGGAAAATCCCAGCTTATCACAAAAAACCTTTAACTAACAATTAATGACATGCAGCCTTACAGAAAATCACAAAAATTTGAAAACAAGAGCGTCACCTGTCGGTCAGTATACACCCATATTTTGTCAGGACTGTTTTCCATAATGATCATCTCACATGTCTTGTGCTTTTATACGCTTTTAAAGCTGAAATATATCCTTCCCAAAAATGGCAGCATAGAAACGTCACTTAACAGCGATTATTCATATGTTAAAACCCGGATAAACTACTACATCAGAAATACCAAAGAAAAATGTTTGCGATGCATACAGCTGTTTCGGTAGCCTTAGGCGTACCGTCTTCAGTGCAAAAAGAATTCTTAATCTGGAGAAGTGCTCGTATATGGAGGAGAGGGACCGAATTTAGTTCAACCAATAGGATTACGTGAAAGGTGGGATTGGTTGAACTAAATTCGGTCCCTCTCCTCTATATACGAGCACTTCTCCAGAATCATAATTCTTTTTGCACTGAAGACGGTACGCTTAAGGTTGCCGAAACAGCTGCATTCATCTCGAATATTTTTCTTTGGCATTTCTGACGTAGTAGTTTACTCGGGTTTTAATATTCCAACGCCAAGTCTCCTGTTATTATTATTATTCATATGTATTTGGAATAGCATTTGTGAGAAACGTGTTTTAAAGAAACATTCTTTTTGTATTATTATAGTTGCCAGCAAGAAGGAATAGAGCAAGAGATGATGGGAGAAAAATCATGGAACGCCATTCCGAATGCTTTTAAATTAAATTTTAACTAAAATGCTTTTGTAAATAGTTTGTGTTATTATGTGCCATATTAAACTTGTGTACGTCTTAAATAATGAGCTTTTTCGTTATTCTTTTATGAAATTTATTTGCATTCGTTTTTAACACATGCTCGTTTACAATTCTCAACAATGATGAAAAGCGGTGCAATGAACTTTATGTTCTTAGAAGAAGATTTGATCGAACCCTGTGATTAGATGAGTGGTCCAGTTGCATTGAATTTGTAATTTGACTAAGAATTATAAATAATATTACCTCCATGAACCGACTACCGTAGGTAATGGAAGAATTATTTTTGGTCCGAAAATTTTATATCGAGTTTTCAGCTGATTTACATGTTTCAAGGTCTCCTGGGTCCAAAAATTAGTTTTCGGCAATAGGTCAGTATGCGTGTAGAGTGTGTGTGTGTGTGGAATCTTCTAATTATCATACCTCTGAAACTAATAAAATAGAACTAAGAAACTTCATAATTGTGATATGTCTGGTGTACAGATGAATTTTCCACTAACTTTTGGTGAAAATTGAAAAACCGGAAGTGGGATATTGGAAACCGAAAGCGGTACCTAAATCTGTGTCTCAAAAATGGCTCAAACTATTTTCTTCAAAGTATCTATATGAACATTAGATGCCCTTTCGTAGGAATTAGTTGGTTAGTTAAGGAAAACTGACAGGCGTCCTGTATAAAATAGCTCACTTTCAGGTTTTGCAAGTGCGTTCCTTTACATACGGCTGTATAGATTATTTTCAAACTCACCATATTAACCCCCTTCTAGATATCCTTTTGTATGCAATTTTTGTTTTCTGATCAACAATTGAATAAGTCAAGTTTTAGTGAAAGTCGGTATCTCAAAAATGGATCTAACGATTTTCTTGAAAATTGTTACATAAAGCCATTTTAGGTATCCTTTCTCATGTATTACATGATTTTTACAGAAAAATTAATGGTCATCCTGATTAGGTAGGTCAGCTTTAGATCTCGGAAATTGGTATTTCAGAAAATTACTTTACAGATTTCTTTTTCTACTTTTTTAACTTGCTAAGTGAATCTGTTTTACTTGATTTTACACGTATACCAGCTTTCTTTTACAGGAAAATTTTTAGGTGTCTACTTTATTAGGTAAATTTTATGTCTTCTCAACACGTGATCTCCGGAACGTGCATATAATACGCGTAATAGTGGGTAATGGACGTCGTTTGGTTGTCTCACACCAGGTTTTTGTTATAAGTTGTTAGCACAGTTTTTTTTCTTTTTTCTTTCTTTTTTTTTTTTTTTTTTTTTTTTTCATATTTGTATTCCGCATTGATAACATTATTTATTAACCGACTTCAAAAAAGAAGGAAGGTTCTCAATTCAAACCGTATGTTTTTTTTATGTTTGTTAGCTCATAACTTCTGAACGGATGCTCTGATTTTGATACTTTTTGTTTTGTTGAAAAGGTCTTGGTCTGCAATAGGTCCCATTGTAATATCTTTACGATCTAAAGAAAATACAGGGTGCCCAAAAAATCAGTCCCAACTCTTTTAACAGCTAAACGGCTGCAGCTATAGTGATAGAAATAGTATATAAGTATAGCAAAGTGGCCATGCAGTACAAGGTTAAACCGCTTGCAGCGCCACCTGGTGAAAAATAGCGGAGTTAGTGTTCCTATCTCGAAAACGGTCCTAGAGAAAAAAGTGAATTAAAAGTTGAAGAGTATCACTGAATTAGTACAAAGAGATAGTTTAGACATTCATGCTAGCGTTCCTATCTCGGAAACGGTTCAATACAGGGGGAAAAAGTGAATTATAAAATTGCAGAGCATTATCGATTTAGTACGAAAAGATAGTTTATACATTGGTGCTAAAAATAAATTGCTAAAAACGTGCATTTGTTTGTTCGCAATTTCTTACACTATGCACACTTGAGCTACATTGCACACGTTGTAGCGTAGCTGGTGAGACATACGCCATATAGTTCAAAATACGGTTACTTGATACTTTTTGTTTTGTTGTAAAGATCTTGGACTGAAGTAGGTCCCATTGTAATATCTTTACAATCTAAAGAAAATAAAGCGCCATCTGGTGAAAAACAGCGGAATTAGCGCTCCTACCTCAAAAATGGTTCAAGATGGGAGAAAAGTTAATTATGAAGTTGTAGAGCATCATCAATTTACTACGAAATAACAGCTTTTAGACATTATTGCTAAAAATAGAACGTTTTAGAATAAATAGCTAAAAATAGAAACGTGCAGTTGTTTGTTCGCAATTTCCTACACTGTGCACACTTGAACTACGTTGCACACTTTGCAGCGTAGTGGATGACACGTATACTCTGTGGTTCAAAGTACTGTTACTGTAAGCGGTCATATCGATTAGCACAAAGTCGTTTTCAACTAACTTCAGAAAGGAGGGTGTTCTTAATTCGAGCCATGTATTGTTGTTGGTGTTTGTAAGCTTATAACTTCGTAAGAAATGATCTAATTAACCGACTTCAAAAAGGAGAAGGTTCTCAATTCAAAGCGTATGTTTTTTTTTTTTTTTTTTTTTTTTTTTCTTTGTTAGCTGATAACTTCTTAACGGATGACCCAATTCTGATACTTTTTGTTTTATTGTAAAGGCCTTGGTCTGAAATAGGTCTCATTGTAATATCTTTACGATCAAAAGAAAATACAGTGTACCCAAAAAAGTCAGTCGCGATTCTTTTAACTGCTGAGCAGCTGCAGCTATAGTCATAAAAGTGGTATGTAGGTATAGTAAAGAGGACATGTGCTATGCGATTCAACCGCCTACAGCGCCACCTGGTGTAAAACAGTGAAGTTAGCGTTCCTATCTCGGAAACGGTTCAAGACAGGGGAAAAAAGTTAATTATAAAATTGCAGAGCATCATCGATTTAGTACGAAAAGATAGTTTAGACATTAAAACTAAAAACAGAACGCTTAAGTGTGCATTTATTTGTTCACAATTTCCTATTTTGTGCACACTTGAACGACATTGCATATGTTGTAGCGTAGCGGGTGACATTTATGCTATGTAAAATTCAAAGTATGGTTATTGTAAGCGGTCACATCGATTAACGCATAGATGTCTTAAACTGACTTCATAAAGCAAGAGGTTCTCAATACAAACCATGTTTCTTGCTGTTGTTGTTGAAATTGGTTAGCTTATAACTTCGAAAGATATGATTTAATTTTAATACTTTTTCTGTTGTCGTAATGATCTTGGCCTGAAATAGGTTTCATAATCATTTCATTAAAGTATAAACAAATTACAGGATGCTCACAAAAGTCTGTTCTCACTCTAACTGCTGAACGCATGCAGCTACACTGGTAAAAGCTGTATGTAAATATCGATGTTAAAACTTCTGTCCGTTAGCTGCAATGCACATTTTGCTCTTTGTTTGAACTTTACGCTGTGCAATTTCCATCCAGCGAGTGACATGTATTCACTGTAAAGTTCAATATAGATGAATAACAGAATTTTTGGTTACGAATACAGCGTATCCGTTCTTTATGTTTCTATAGACATTTAAATTTAACATATGTTCATTCAATAGATAGTTTTTTGCTCATATCCGATAAAGGCTAGAAAAGTGACACAACTTAAAAATGCAGCATTTGAGAAAATCAACTTAAAAATAACTTGACTAGAATAAAACTGGCACAACTCTCTCTCGAGTCGATAACATTCTAGATGGAGATGTAACTTTTTTGTTCACATTGGGTGCATTTCATGTTTTTCAGTGACATAAACCATTTTTTGAGTATTGTCACTTTTCTTGGAAGTTGTGATTTGTGAAACTGTCGTCGAACGTCTTCTGATGTTCTGCTATATGAATAAGTTTTCACTGAAAAGAGAAAAATAAAATCTTTTTGTAAAAAAAATAGAACCGACTCCAAAAAGCAACTACTATTCAAACAACTAAAAAAAAGTTAAAAAGAAATGGGTGTGAAATGAAATTGTAAATTGCGCCTAAAAGTATAAAATAATTTCCTTCGCCAAAAAACCTATAACACTACAATTAATCATAACTTTTGAAGTCGGCGCAAAATTAAATAAAAATTGATACCTTTATTCAATACAAAAATCAAATCCTACTCAAAATACACATATCACATTGTCACCTGCAAAACGCAGCCGAAAACTACTTTGATTCAAGAAAACAAATAAGATTTCGTAAGCAGCAAAAGTTGTGGAAGATGCTGGTATCTGACATTCTTGGTGAAAGAAAAATCGCAAATTCATCTGGCAAACATATTTAATTCATTTGGGATATCATGATTGTTTTGATAAGGTATATTAAGAGAGTAATCAAGAATATGAAACAATACTTCGTATCTATATATACTATGAAAATATACATCTTGCGCCTATATTTTTGCGTTACGTTTTGATCGTCAAATCCAAAAGCCACCAAGGATGACAGTTATCAAAGTTATACCAAATTTGCAAAGGAAACTCTAACTTCGTAGAAACAGAAATACCGAATTGTGAAGAATGTTCACTGTTCTATGTAGATGCTACTAATGAGCCAATTGTAAACAGTGATAAAATAATAAAGGAAACATGAAAGTGGATCATTCGAGACAACAGCATTTGTTGCTACCGATCTAAAAACAAACCTTTAAAAACTTATTAAATTTTATTTAATTTTGCGCCGACTTCAAAAGTTATGATTAATTGTAGTGTTATAGGTTTTTTGGCGAAGGAAATTATTTTATACTTTTAGGCGCAATTTACAATTTCATTTCACACCCATTTCTTTTTAACTTTTTTTTAGTTGTTTGAATAGTAGTTGCTTTTTGGAGTCGGTTATATTTTTTTTTTACAAAAAGATTTTATGGCGGTTAGAAAAAAAAAAAAAATGTTCGGCAGTGAGAAAGGGTTCTTTTTAGTTATAGAACGTCAGTGTGTTAATTAAAAGTATTCAAATACAGACATGCAGGGTTATATTTCAAGTGTGTGGATATAATCTTGTTTATTTCACGTCAGTGTGATTTAAATTGATATTTATGATTAATTAGGAATTGTGATTCGTTACTTTTTCATTTATTCTCCAGTTAATAGTCTTATTTCGCGCCTATACTCTTTTTTATATGGTCACTCTTTTGTTAAATATTTTTGTAACTGTTTCGATGACGATATTTCTATTTTCATTTAGAGAAACGGGTCTCGTCAGAGCCGTGTTTTACTCTTGGAGAGGGCGTGTGAGAAAACAGTTTTAATAAAAATTCTTTTTGTATGTGTGTGTCTGTGTGTTATTGAAGCTGGCAAGAAGGAAGAAGAAGATGGGAGGTGAGGGGAGAAGAAGCATGGAACAGCGTGTCGGACCGGCCTGGTGCTCCGGTCGATAGGGCGCTGTCCTCTGGATCCTCATGTTCTGGGTTCGGATCCCGGTGCGAGCATGGATGTTTGTGATGTCCTATGTCTACAAAATATTGGGCACTTCTTTTTGTGAATTTCTGTAATATGGATGAATCGAGACAAAAGTCATTGTAACTATTGATCTCAAAGCTGTCAAATGAATGATAAAAATGTCAAATGACCATGTCGAATGCTTTTAAATTAATTTTTAACTAAAATGCTTTTGTAAATAGCTTATTTTATTATTTGTTATATTAAACTTCTGTACATAAATGAGTTTCCTCTTTATTTTTTTATCAAGTTTATTTGACTTCGTTTTTAACCAGTGCGCTTTTACTATCCTCAATAATGATTGAAAGCAGTTCTTAAGATATTATCGGATTAACATTTTAGGATTGAGATCTTTTTATTTACAGATCAATTGCATTATATATGCATATTTATAGGTATATTTTTTTACTTGTGCAACTAAATCTTTTTCTGTAAAATTAAGTATATTTTGAAGGTCATTTCTCATTACAAGTCTTATTCAGCTGCCCATTTTAATAAATATTTTTTTCCAACCAACGACTTTTATGTTTTGTTTCAGTGATCGACAATGGTCAATATTAGTTTGTTTAATGGATACAGCTTCAATCTAAAGCTGTATAGAGATTAAAAATATAATTTTAAAACGTAACTTTTTAAATCTCTTTATTCAAAGTAAAGCATTAAAAAAAATACATTAAAGCCCAATACTTTAATGAATTTCAAAAATGAATTATAAATGCACAATAAATTCATAATAAATGCATTAGTGCATATAAATATATGCATATATATATATATATATATATATATATATATATATATATATATATATATATTCACTTGTCTAAAAGATTTTTTTTTCGCTATCCATGTCTAGCTACAAGTGTGCTTAACATTTCCTTTTTAAGAAATAGTGCATGGAAATATGAAGCTTCAGCTATAATATCCATGTATTTTAGTATATGTATATATATATATATATTTTTGAACTATTCATATTCCTAAACACACATATTAGTCACAAATATTTCCTACGCATGTAGTTTATTAAATTATGCACGCATTTTTGTTAATATTTTACACATTATTTTGATTTTAAATGTTAATAATTTAATAATTTTTCTTCAGAAATTGATTATTTTTGATAAACTTAAAAAATATATCAACAGTAAAAAACATTGAAACAACGGAATTTATCAAAATTTTTGAAAAACATCAGATTCTTTTCTTACTGTTAAAATTTCCGATGATTCCATTTGTTCAAAAAATATTATTACAAAAAAATGTAAGAATTTGTTCATTATAAAGTATTCGAAGTGCAATATCTACATGTATAAAAATGGATGGATGTATAAGTAAGTATACATGATGACACACTTCAGACACATGTCGGCATAGCTCATAATTTTTTAATAAACTACAACTCAATTAACGAAAGGCGATAGTGCCTATCGCATTATAATCATATTGAATATTAGCATGTTTCGAATGTTACTATCATTAATTATACGTTACTACATATAAATACATTTTTTATTCATATCACATTAAAAGTAAATCTAAAACTAGTATGCTGTGGCCACCACAAGACTTTCTTCTATATCTTCCTATACAAATTCACTCAGTCACATAAAAAAAAAAAAAAAAAAAAAAAAAAAAAAAGATTTTTTTTTTTTTTTTCAAATTTTTTTTTTTTTTTTTTTTTTGTTGTTGTTAAAAGTTAAAAGTAAAAAAAAAAAAAAAAATCGATAACTTTGATTTAAACTATCACAATTCAACCATTCGCTTTAAAGGTATCGACCAGACCTTTCGAAAGATACCCATCTTGAAAATTTAACCCCGTACCTCCCAGGGGGGGGGAGCGATTCCCCCACATGCACATTTTTTCCCCTAATCAACTACTACTATTATCAATAATTCATAATTATTTTACAATCACAGGTTAAGAATAATTTACATTATGCACATTTATACGAAATGTTGTCCTACACTGCCGCATTAAAATAAAAAAAATACGATCACAGCGCCACCTGTTGAGCGATTAATCCCCAAATCTAATCTGCACCAGTTTATGTCAGGGGCCAACTAAATACCAAATTTGGTTAAATTTCTTTAAAATTAACAAAAAAAAAAATCTATAACTTTGTTTTTTTAAATTATCACATATTTATAGTTCAACCATTCGTTTTAAAGGTACTGACGAGACCTTTCGAAAGATACCCATCTTGAAAATTTACTCCCATCGAGGGGGGACTTCCCCCCCAGGGGGGGTGGGGGTGGCGAGGCTCCTACACATACAAAAAATTTTTCTCAGTTGTCTATCTCTTTTATAAATAATTCTTGTAAATTTCATAATGATTACTAAAAAATAATTCTCTTTATGCACAGTTATACAAAATTTTGTTCTATATCACCGTGTTAAAAATTTAGGAAAAACGAGATAGCAATGCAACCTTTAAGACAATTTTTACCAAAAGCTGATAGGCACTAATTTATGTCAAAGTGCAACTACATACCAATCTCCTTATATTATTAAAATCTGTACGCGTGTGTGTTTCTGTCTGTGTGTGTGTCGTGAGAAACGGCTTGAAACAGAAAAGGCTCCGCCGCTAATGGTCGCACGGACTTCGGACAGGTACCGTCGGACGAAGAATTTATCGCAGATGTACGTTATCTAATTTGCTAAACGATGCGTCCATAATTAGCGGAGATATTAATTAAAATGTCGACCCATGTCTAACGAAAAAACGATTCAATATGGCACGCGATCATCATTTTCGACCGGGACCGCTTACCTCAAAAGAAGAAGGAGAAAGAGGAAATTTCGTGGGTTTTTGTAAAGCGATCGCTTCCGATCTGTTGGAAATATTGAAAATACACCTACACCACGAGAAAGAGCATTTATTACCGATTCTTACGGTAAATTTTTTTTTTTTTAAATACGGATTTTTTATATTTTTAATTTTTTTTTTTAAAAAGGGTCGAAATTTTCTCTTTTTCTCGATCGTCTTTTTTGAAACGCCCTGTACGACCGAGTAACTGTTCCAACTGGTATATTCAGAAAGGTCATTTAATCTTCTTTCGAACCATATAAACATTTTTACAAAATACGGATTAGCGATCCATATTTTTAGATTTTACGAAACATCGATTTTTTCACAAAACATTTTTTAACTTAAAAGCGTTTAGAGATAAATCATTTTTTTTTTTTTTTTTTTTTCTTTTTTGTATATAGATTTTGCTTCCATAATTCAATTCCCAAAAGATTGACAGAAAATTTCAAAAACTGAATGAGTTATAAATTTTTTAATTTTAGCAATTAAAGCATTCATTTGAATAAGGCGACTTTCCTTCCATTGCCGTTTGTCGTTACCATTGGAACCACTTCAAGGAAGAGAGATTTCTGCTCGGAAGCGAAAAAAGAAAACCACCTGCCGTTGATAATCAGATGTATTTTAAGTGGGTTAAAAAATTGCAAATTTCTATTTTCTTCAATTTTTCGAATTCGCACACGACACTTTGTATAAAATCTTAACACCACAAAATAAACTTGCAGTTCAAATTTCATCAATTTTCGTCAATAAACAAAAGGTTTACATTTTAATTGCAAATTAAATTTTATTCTAATACGCGTATTTTAATTTCTAATTATGATTAAATTATTTTTAATACATTATTTTCTAAAAATGGTCAAATCGTGTTCTACATCTTTTAAAACGTGTAAATCCATCAAAAAACCGCGGTCGAAAATCTTTACGAATCCAATACTTTCTTCTATTGAATATAGCAGAAAGTAATAATACATTGTAATTGCTTTTGATACCCTTGCTTCGGTCCTCGCTTAGTCTTCTCTGTCCAAACTATATTGGATCAGAGTGCCCACTTTTTGCGGCTGCGCTTCACCCACAAACGCCAACTTTAACGCCTTTCTCCCCTCTCATTTTAACATTACAGCTTTGAAATTAAATACAATATTTTTCCCGCCAACGAAAATGTAAAAACACAGATTTTATAGCCCAGATATATATTTTAAATTTTTAAAAACTTGCCCACTTTATTAATTTTACAGCTCAAAAAAATTGTTCAATCGATTTATTTTCCTCAAATCCCCAATAACATGTCGTTTTTAATCTCTAAATATATATATATATATATATATATATATATATATATATATATATATATATATATATATATATATATTATATTAATACCTGTACTTTCATAACCTACCTAATACATTTAAAATTTTGAAAGTACGCGCAACCGACTTCTCCTCATTAACTCTAGAAATATGATTATTCTATCGCCTAGCTCTATCTTATAATTTCAAATGCCTATACATTAACCAAACATTTTTTTCAGTTTCAAAACACGTATAATCGATTCATTGATCAAAACCCCCCAAACCAATGAAAACTATATTTTATGACCCTAGCTTCGCTTTATAACTAACAGGCTACGTCCGCTTCGCTGGTTACTAAATTTAAATAAATTTTCAAAAGAATTAAATCGCTGTTTATTTTTATGTCAAATTTTTAAATATATATATACATATATATATATTGAAATGCTGTAATCCTCGGTTTGGGTACCCGCTGTCTACGGCAGCTGCTTTTCAGCCTGCACTGCATCAGGTGCAGGTTCCCATTGCCTACATAAAAGGTCCTTCCTAGGCACTTCAATCTGGATATTTATCGACGACAGTTGGATCGGCTATTATTTAAGAACTGTGATATTAAAGATAACTACATCTCAGCATTTATTAAATATTTTAGTTTTTGAAGTATGTATTTTATAGTTATCGCTGTCTACGCTATTTCATCACATGATTACGATCAATATAACAAATAAAAGAAAAAGTAGATTTTCTTTTAAAAAGAACTGAATAAAAATAAACAAATAAATTTTAATTAAACTTAAGTTTTAATAAGTTTAATCCTTTCTACTAAACACTATCATTTTTCGAGATAAATAGTATAAATAAATAAATTAAATGATTTCCTTTTCAAAGAATTGATTGAAGAAATGAAAAATAAAATGTTGTTAAACTATAAAAAATATGCATAAACATAACTGTTATAAATACTTTTTTTTTCTGATTTAATATACTTAATTTTTCTCCTTCATTACCATTCTATTTTCAATAAATATAATAATAATAAAAAAAAAAAAAAAAGAAGAAGGAAAGTTCGCTTTCAAATAAAGGAATTAAATAAAATATAAATAGCGTAATGGGCCGTTGCTAAGATACGCAGACGATTATAAGTTTTAGAAAATGAAACAGAAAAATCAATGGATAAAACCTAAAAAAAATTATTTTTAGAATTTAAATTCGAAAATCCAAAAATAATGAAAATTATAAAAAAAAAATATATAATAGCTGTTGCTAAGGGAAATTATTGGACAAAATCTAAAAATTTAATATGTTTAATTTTTTCCATTGTATGTGTATAACTATTTGATTTCAATAAGAATAATACAAAAGATTTCTTGCTCAAATAAATTTAAATAAATAAATAGTTTAATAGTGTTTGCTTAGATACGCAGTCTTTTGAAAAGAAAGAAATTTCTGAAAAATAAAACATTGAAGACAATATTTAAAATCGAAAAAAAAATTTAATTAAAAAAAAAATTCAAATTCGAAAAATTTTCGATGAGGTGCACACCTACAGGGTTCCAGGTACCCATCTGTCAAGTTTTGTAGATCTGCGATCAGTTGTGTCAGCACAGACATGCAGACACTTCTGGCGACTATTTTTATTCAATAGTCACCATTAATTTGGAGAAGTGATATATATACGAAACAGACGATTAATCTTCGAAGTCGTTAGATAAGTGTTATAAATTTTGTAGGGGATTTTGAATTTAAAAAAAATCGCAAAATATGGTAACACTACTTTCCCTATTAATTTTTTAGCAATTTCATTGGTTATAATGCGCTTGTGGAAATCTGTGGTGCTTTAATTTCTGTGTTTATCAGCTACACTGCTGCATCATTATGCTGCAATTTTCCCACAGTGTGGATAGCTTAGTTTCTAAAGTTTATAAGTATGCAAATTAAAAAAAAAAAAAAAAAAAAAGAAAAAAAGAAAAGAAAAAAAAAAAATCTGGAGTGACTCCACTCGACTTTCCGAACATTGAGTAATTAACAGTTTTGAAGTAAAGAAAGAGGAGTTGTCAAAAAACAAAAGAGATAAAACCATAATACAGTGTTTGAGTATTTTTCTCCATATATTACACGATGTTTTATTTCACGCTACTGAACTTTGAGCCCATAGATCATAATGATAAAGAATTTTCGGTGTGTCCCTGTAAAAAACCTATAAATGCTAGATTCACCAAAATGCTTATAGTTAGTGCAACAGTGATTTATAATATTCATATAAATTTTCAGCTCAATCGAATAAGGCGTTTAGATGCTATCGCACTTTTAACTAGTATGTTGTGGCCACCACATGACTTTCTTCTATATTTTCCTATACAAATTCACTGAGTAAAAATAATTTATTACAGTTATTATTTAAAAAAATTATCTTCCATGATAATGCAGATGATTTCCATATTAGAGAAGTAGTATAACACTAAATATCCAAAAAAAGTCAATTTTATTGTCAATATCACATTTACAAAAAATCGATAACTTCATTTTAAATTATCGCAAATCTATGGTTCAACCATTCGTTTTAAAGGTACTGGCGAGCTCTTTTGAAAGATACCCATCATGAAAATTTACTCCCCTCGAGGGGGGAATTCCCCCCAGGGGGGTTGGCGAGGCTCCTACACATACAAAAAATTTTTCCCAGTTGACTATCTCTATTATAAATAATTCTTGTAAATTTCATAATGATTACTAAAAAATAATTCTCTTTATGCACATTTATACAAAATTTTGTACTATACACCATGTTAAAAATTTAGATAAAACGGGATGGCAACGCAACCTGTTAAACAATTTTTACCAAAAGTTGATAGGCACTAATTTATGTCAAGGTGCAACTACATACCAATTTGTATGAAATTCTGTGAAGTAGTTCCTGAGATACAGTTGCCACAAAAGTCTGTCACACCCACGCAGAGACTGACAGACAAACAGACAGACATTTTCTAAAAATGGTCAAATCGTGTTCTACAGCTCTCAAAACGTGTAAATCCATCAAAAACCCGAGGTCGAAAATTTTTACGAATCCAATACTTTCTTCTATTGAATATCGAAGAAAGTAAAAATTTGGTCTCACAGGCCATAATGATAAAGAATTTTTCTTTGTGTCCCTGTAAAAAAACTGTAAGTGCTAAATTCACCAAAATCTATACAGTTCGTGCAACTGTGACCTATAACATGTGTACAAATTTTTTGTTCAGATTAAATAAGCGTTTAGACGCAATCGCACTTTTAAAAATTTGGCTCCATAGGCCATAATGATAAAGAATTTTTCTTTGTGTCCCTGTAGAAAAACTGTAAGTGCCAGATTCTCCAAACTCTATACAAATTGAGTAACTGTGACCTATAATATGTGTATAAATTTTTTGCACAATTGAAGAAGGCGTTTAGATGCTATCGCACTTTTCAGATTTTGGTCCCATAGACCATAATGATAAATAATTTTTTTTTGTGTCCCTGTAAAAAAACTATAAGTGCTAGATTCACCAAAATCTATAGGGTTCGTACTATGGTGACTTACAATATACACACCAACTTTCAGCTTATTCGAACAAAGTGTTTAGACGCTAGCGTGTTCACTCACAGACATACACACATACATACACACATACACACATACACACACACATACATACATCATCGTAAAAATAGTGAAAACGGACTCAGGGGACCTCGAAACGTATAGAAACATCAAAATATCGAATTCGGATTTTTGACATGATTACAATACTTTCCTCACTATAGTGTTCGGAAAGTAAAAAGAAAAAATGTCGAAAAATTTAACTTGTATGCCGCAAAAAAGCCGAGAGTTTTTTCGCTCGAAACTAGAAAGCAAAATGTGCTGAGTATTCCAGGGTGCCCTTGTAAACCTAACTGTTTGGAGTTTCTCAAGGTTTTCTCTGAAACTTGCGTAAATAGAGGCTTGACTTTAAAAAAATACCGATTGAAGGTATTCCATCAAGATGTAGATCCCATGTATAGTCAATTGTCCTCACCTCTACACGCCATTACCACCACTAATATTCAGAATACTAAGTTTGTGATTAGGATTTATACACAAATTTCATTGTAATAGATGCGAAAAGGAGAGATTGGATATGGACATTATGAATTATTATTATTTTTTTTTCTGATTCAATCTGGATGTTTGTCAGACAGCAGGGGGCATTGCTATAAATCCAGAACTACAATTTTACAGATAGCTATATCTCAGCATCTACTGAAGAGAGTTTAGATTTAACGCCACAGACAAAGCGTGATCTACTAAAATGTGTTTCTAACACTTTATCTATTAAAATAAAATGATATAAAAAAAAGAATATTTATTAATATATCACTTATTAATTACATTATAAAAAAATAGAAGTCATATATATATTTGAAATTTCAATTTAATTTTAAATTCACTACGTTTGACATTTCTACTATATTACTTTAGGATAACCATAGAAAATATAAATTAAATTATGAAGAAATATTACTTGTAAAGGAATTTTTATCTATCCGCATAAAAAACGTTTCAAATTGTACAAATTTAAAAGAAATCATACATTAATTTCAAAACACAGCATGACCGTATCACTTAGTAATATATTTCACTAAACAGAGATTATATTTTTTCTCAATCGAAACGTATCAATATAAAATAAATAGAAGCAGTACATTATTTGGAAATCGTGATTATATATAAAATACATTTAATCATGAGAATGATTATGAAAGGTTGAAAAGTATTTATAAATAAATGAATAAAGTATCTCATCTTGAAATTCCAACTATCCATAACCTCAAAAATAATAATAAAAAAAATTTTGAAAAGTTAATTTGAAAAAAAAAATCTCTATGTGGTGCACCCATGCATGTTCAAAAAATACTTTAAAAACGCCTTTTCACAAACACACGCAAAAAAAAGCTATAATGTGTATATTTTTGTACAAAAACTTTTTTTTATGTATATTTTAGAATAAATTTTTAATTGTCACTGATTACAATTATTCTTGTAAATGCTATTTCAGATGAAAGGAGAGAGTCTGAAAAAAATATTTATTGCTGACACAGAAATTCGGGCGTTGGCTTAACGCATGCAGCCATGCATTTAATATTAAGGATAAAATATTTTATTCTTAGTAAGAAGATTTGATGAATGACATCCAGATGATCTTGATTTTTTTTCTTATCAGTCATATTTTATTGGATTGGCAACCGCGAAATTTTATTGGATTATGATCGAAAGATTAAGAAAATAGGAATGTTTCTTTCTAAATAGCTATTCATAAATAATATAAGACGACATAAAATGAAAGAAATTTTCTTTACGAATTATGTTTTACGCGATAAATATTAATTTATCTTATATATTTTTTACAAATCACATAGTTTTACAAAACAAGAAATAATTTTTTTTAATTAAAAACACTATAGACATATATGATATTTTAAGTAAATTGGAGTAAAGAGGTTGATATTTTTTAGTTACCAACTATGTGAAAAATACCAGAGCCGGGAATCGAACCCGAGCACCTCCGCTTAACGCACGGATGCTCTACCACTGAGCTACCTTGGCTGACAACCAGCTATGCATTTCTCACATAATATTCGTTGGCCAAGTCACCGAGTCTGCAAACGCAGCTGTATCAAGTGACAATATTAATCGCAGCACAACTAACAATGAATATTCACGGTTGATGAATTCATGTATAAATATTTCTAAATTGACATATATGATGTTATTAATATTTATAAGACTTCTGCCGCCATCTATCTAATTCAGATCAAAATTAATTTTCAAAAGAATTGAAGGTAGTTCATAAATTCATAAATCATTAAAATAATTCTTAAACCAGCTTACTTGATCTCTCGATTACAGAAGAGCCAGTTTCAGATAAAGCTGGAAGTACCTAGCAGGTTCAACCTCTAAAAAACTAATAGTGTCTATTATTAATTCATTGAAATTCTGTTATTAACTGTTAATCTTTTCATTTTTTTTTTTTTTTTTTTTTTTTTCATTTTTTTTTATAACACAAGACCAATACGTAAAAATTAAGTTAAACAAAAAAAGAAGATGAAATATATGTATAAATTTTCGGTTCTACATTTTTCATCCCTTCTCTCGAAGAAGGTTTGCCATAACAATACTATTAATTCCCTACGTCAGTCGCTAAAATGTCACGTGCTATAATCGAAAGTGTTAATAGATAAAAAAGTTAAAATAAAAAATAAAAAATCAGTTATTTCAAGCGGCGAATCATTAAATGTCCCGAAACAGTTTCTTATTAGGAAAAGTTTTATTTTGCAGCAATATTATTAATTACATATAATTATTAAAGTTTAGTGCATCATCAAGGATTAGTTAGAATTATTGACCTTTTGCGAATGTTTTCAATCAAAGCTTTAAATTTTTGACTTTAATACACATACCAAAGCAGAGCATATCACAATAAGTAAGACAAAAGTACGTTGATAAATGTAAATTTGTTTAAAGTATGGCAAATATAAAGTGAATGCCTTTAATTTAAACAACTTCAGGCTGCAGTGCGTTCCTGAAAACGTATGAAGTGAAGCCTAAACTTTAGTAAGTGTAGTTCAAATTCAGTTCCAGTTTTTGGGAAAACACTATGTGAACGAGATTAGCCATCATTTCGGGATTTAATTTCTAGAAATAACAAACTGGTAGTGCATATCTCGGTTCAGGGTGGACGTCACCTGTATTATTCTCTAACGTTTTTGGTAATTGCTTGGGAAGAAATGTACAATCACAGCTGCGAAAAATAAAACAAAAGAAGTTCACAAAAATAAAGGTACAAAAGGAAATTAATTTGAAGTGATTTGAGAGCTAGAAAGGTATTTCTGTTGCTGTGGTAACCACTGTCTTTTTTTTTTTTTTATAAATATCACATAATTATTAATTACCAAAACTTCATAATTAACTATTTTCCTTTTAGAGAAATTCTATACATGCCAATTTGGCCCACCTAAATGAAATCATAATATATTCTATATACGATTTCAGTACAGAAATACTGATGGAATACATTTGAATTTATAACTGGGCATTCTGTGGCCATCCAATGTTGCAATTTACAATAATTATAGACAATAAACGTAAAAATAACATATAATTTTTCAAATAAAATTAAATATGTTCTTTCTGAGATATTGAAAGTGAAATGTTAAAATGTTTGACCTTAAAATGAAAACTTTTAAATATATATGCATGTGATATACCATTTCAAAGCCTGTTTAACAATAAGCTTTCTAACAGTACCAATTTTATATTTCTAACTTAGTCAAGAAATAAAATATGCGTACATTTGTAGTAGACGAATTTTGAAAATTTGTATTTTTACCCATTTTTGCAGCCCTATATATCAAAAACTAAAAGAGATAGTGGCTTATTAATTGTATGCCTTCACTTTCGATAGAATAAACAAATGAGGCCAATTTCAAAAATCTGAGGAGATTTTTAAATCTCCTAAGATTTTTAAATCTGAGGAGGTTAAAAAAGCATATTTTCTGTGTTGATTTCACGAGGAATGTACCAATGTACAAAGCAATGTAGCTTTTAAAAAATTTTTTTTTTGCCATAATAAATTGCCGAAACGTCAGTGGAGGCCCTACATTGAGACTCAAAACGGTTTTGGTCTGTGTCTGTCTGTCTGTCCGTCTGTCTGTCTGTCTGTCGCGCGATAGCGGCCGCAAAATTAGCGCTATTGACTTGAAATTTGGTACACATGTTCATGAGCCCCACGAAATTAGCTGTATAGTTTTCGGTATGTATTCCATTTGTAGTTCGTATACAGGGACACGCCAAAGTTTTTCTTATCATTACGGCCTATGGGAGGAATTTGTACGTATCGCGATAGCGGTCGCAAAAAAAGCGCTATTGACTTGAAATTTGGTACACATGTTCATGAGCCCCACGAAATTAGCTGTATAGTTTTTGGTATGTATTCCATTTGTAGTTCGTATACAGGGACACGCCAAAGTTTTTCTTATCATTACGGCTTATGGGAGGAATTTGTATGTATCGCGGTAGCAGCCGCAAAAATAGAGCTATTGACTTGAAATTTGGTACACATGTTCATGAGCCCAACGTAATCAGTTGTATAGTTTTTGGTATATATTCCATTTGTAGTTCGTATACAGGGACACGCCAAAGTTTTTCTTATCCTTACGGCCTAAGAGAATAATTCGTATGTATCGCGATAGCGGCCACAAAAATCACGCTATTGACTTGCAATTTGGTACACATATTCATGAGCCCAACGGAATTAGCTGTATAGTTTTAGGTGTGTATTCCATTTGTAGTTCGTGTACAGGGACACGCCAAAGTTTTTCTAGCATTACGGCCTGTGGGAAGAATCTGTATGTGCCGCGATAGCCACCGGATAAATCAAGCTATTGACTTCCAATTTTTGCCGAAACGTCAGTGGAGGCCCTCTGTTGAGACTCAAAAGGATTTTGAGTTCCATCTGTCCGTCTGTCTGTCTGCCGTGCGATAGCGGCCGCAAATATCACGCTATTGACTTGAAATTTGGTACACATGTCCATGATCCCCACGAAATTAGCTGTATAGTTTTGGGTGTGTATTCCATTTGTAGTTCGTGTACAGGGACACGCCAAAGTTTTTCTATCATTACGGGCTATGGGTAGAATTTGTATGTACCGCAATAGCGGCCGCAAAAGTCCTTCGATTGACTTCCAAATTGGCGCACACGTTCCAGTTTTGCATATAAGTAGCTGTATAATTTTTATTGCTTCATTGTTTACAAACTGTGTACAGGGACACGCAAAAATACTTAACATTACGGCATATGGGGTGAATTTCGTTTAAACGCAGTTTAACAACATTACTTTGCAATCAAGAAAATTAAACTAGCGTACGTGAGTAAGATGCTTAAACTTATGTTGTTTGAAGAAAATATGTGCTCTTAAGCTTTTTAATTAATATGCAGGACCTTACAAAAGTGTTCTGACAATGTCACGTAGTTATCCAAACGATGTTAAATTTGGAACAATTATTAATTTTAAACGCAAAATAATCTGAATAGTTTATACTGGTGTATACGATGTTTATGGTTTGTTTACAGAGACACCAGAAAGAATTTCGTAACATTAGAGCCTATGGACAAACTTTTATTTAAGCGCGCACTTTAATGCGTTTAAGCTAAATTGAACTTAATAAAATTAACATACATTATAAAGATGCTTAAAATTATGTTTACCCTTAAAAAAGGTTATGTATAGACTAAATAATTTATGGGACCACACAAATTAATTCCGAGTATGTACTGTAATCATCAAAATGATGTCAAATTAGTTTGAAAAATTAATGAGTTATAATTAATTAGGTTTATTCTTATTATTGGCGTTTATAATGACTGTGGCTACTTTTCCGGGATACATAAAATAATTTCGTACTATTACGGTCTATAGTCGATATTTCTTAAAAGTTTATTTTAATATGGTTACACCCCATCGAATATAATGAAATTTTTTTAGAATTTTAAAAGCATGTTTTCCTGTTGATAACTGTGGGCATAGAATTGGAAATTAGTTTAAAGGTTACGCAAAATTTTTCCGATATGCTATGTAATTTTTTTTGTATGAAATTTGGTATTTATGAATTTCAGGGAAATAATACAAGACCGTCGTTTATTAAGAATACATATTGTTGCGTACTTGAGGGTTCGTAAGTTGTCCGAAATTGAAAGGCGAAACTTGGAAAAATTCAGTGATGTATTCGCAGAAAGTTCCAGAATTATACAGGTCTATAAACCAAGTATCAGCTTCAATTCAACCAGTAAACACAGCTTAAACAACAGCCGTTAACAGCAAAACAACAGTACAAACTGTTCAGCAAGAACGCATAAAGAAAGTCTCATCTAAAGTGGCTCAAAGCAAAGCAAGCATTTGACGAAACTGACACAGATCTGAGACTGACCACCTTGGCGAAAAAATGCTCCTTTTATACTTTTCTATCGAACACAGAGTGTTCTGGAAAATTCTCGTATCTCATAATGAGATTAGAGCTTCCATATTTGGTATATCCCTAATAAGGATTTTCTCGCCAAGGTCGCCAAAAAAATCGCCAAGGAGGGAAACAATCGCCAAATTTGGCGCCAAATCAATTTCTTCCCTTATTGGAGGTTTTTTAAGTGTTTTTAAGGGAAAATTAGGCTATTTTAACACTAAAACGACTAGAAATGCACAAAGTTAGCATTTTATTAACTTTACTAAACCTCTTTGAAAGAATTTATACAAAAATAAATGCAATTATTTACAATTCCGTAACACTCTAAAAGATATACAAATAGAGATACAGCGGGGGTTGAGGGGGGCGGCAGCCCCTCTCAGGAATGTATCTGATTATGGTAACAAGTCGATCGAATCAATATATACGATTATATAACAAGGAATATATAAAAATGACCTATTGAATAATGTCTGATGTAAATAGGACGTTGAGGCTCCTGATCTGCAGATCCACTAGTTAATTTTCCTACGAACATTATATGGATAGTAAAAACGTGTTTAAATGTATATTAAATCAATATTTATTGCGCAAATTACGAGGGGTGTTCCAAAAAAAAGTTTACGAGGCAAATAAAAAAGTATTTATTAACAATAGAAACAAGATACAAATGGGAATCAAGAGACACATCTGGCCTTCACTTTTCTACATAGTCGCCAAACCTGTTTAGGCATTTGTCAGAACGTTCGACCAACTTGTTTATCCCGTCTTGGTAGTAATCAGGGCCCTGCTCATTGAGCCATTTCTCGGCAACTATTTTCACTGCATCGTCTGAGGTGAACCGTGTTCCGGATAAATTTCGCTTCAACGCCGGAAAAAGGAAATAGTTACTTGGAGCCAAATCTGGGCTGTATGGGGGGTGATTCCAGACCTCCCAATTGAACCTTTGCAGCAATTCCTGAGTCTGGCGAGCTGTATGGGGCCTGTCATTGTCATGCAGAAGAATGACGCCTTTGCTCAGTAATCCAGGCCGTTTGCGTCGGATGGCTTCACGCAACGATGGCCCATAAGAATCGAATTACGGCTCGCACCTCTATGTGAGACCACTTTTCTAGACGTCATGCCATTACTGTCGCTATTAAGTGTCTGCGTACTGACGCTACTTACTCGTAGAACCGCTGTAGGACAACTAGCGCCATCTGTCAACCACCCTGGGTGGAAATATTCGCTCCACAATTATTACGTTTCAAATGCTTCTGCTTGTAAACTTTTTTTTGGATCAACCCTCGTATTATCCATATTGGTATCCATAAGATTATTATAACGTTCCTTAAAAGTATTTAGATCAAAATTATAGATTATAACTATTATACTTTATATTATAGATCATTTTATAGATTATAGAGATTATATCGTCATTAAAAATTTTCTATATGAAACAATCATATTTCATTTTGATTTATTATGTAATACAGTATTTTGTTCGGATATATAAATACGATATTTTCAACCAGTTAAAATCTAATGTTAATTTATGTATATTGTTATAATATCTGTAATTTGTTTTACTCAAATATATTTTACGTGAATCATTTTTTTAAAATTATTCTTGTGCTTTCTTTTAATTAATGATTTAGTTTACTATTAAAATATTCATAAAATTCTACCTCTGTGATGCATTATTTACATGCACATATAAAAAATTAAACACATAACAATATTTAAAAAAAGAAAAAAAAATTGAAATTACTATTCAAACTAAAATTTACTATTTAGTGCAAAGAAAGTATGAATAGATAATGCTTTTTTTACAATAATTGTAAAGCATGTTACTAATTTAATGTTTATGTTTGTAAACCAGGAAAAAAAACTGAATCATAATTCTAAATATAGTAAGATTATTGTACTGCAATGAAGAAACACATACAAGAATTGGCTGACGTTAATGAGTACAAGATATGGGCGGATCAAATTTTGTCAGTTTAATTCCCATTGCCTGGAAGATAATGAATGATTTAAAAGGACATAATGCTTACGATGTTACTCAAACCTATCGTTAAGACGTACAAATTTGGTGATACCTAAAAGCTTGTAATGTAAACTGCTTACGGGAATGTAAAATAGATGAATCATGTCTAAGCAAATTGTGCATAATAGAGCGTAAGGACTGCATCAAAGTTCAATGAAGCATTATTTTAATATAATATTTATATGTAATGCAATATTATGATGTATTGTTTATTTATATTTAAATTTATATTAAAATACAGGAATGATAACTTAAAAACAATAACTGTTAGTATTAAACTGTTAAAACTCCGAATCGCCAAAACAGAATTCTATTATCTATATAATTTGCCCAAATAATAAACTCTCTCTCTCTCTCTCTGTATATACATATATTTATGCATGTATATATATATATATATATATAGTTGTTTAAAATTTAATAAAAAATTTTCAAAGAACATATGCTATTTTTAGAAAATAAAATATATATTGGAAAATAAAATATATATTGATACATAATAGCATTATCAATGATAGAAAGAAAAATTACACAATCCGCGTGTATTTCCTTTGGTATTTTTGGAAATAAATTTTCATGCATTACAATTTAAGTTGCATATAATACTGAAACAGATGTTACAATTAGGCTTTAATATACTTTTTAGCATGCTTGCATGCTTGCCAACCATCTAATTATGAAGCATAAAATTTTTAGTACCCGCCTTTTTTTCACACCCGTCATTTTTTAGAGTACTTTTCTTCTTATTTAATCGTAACAACATTTGGGGAAAATTAATCTAAAAATAAAGTGTTGTGGACAAAAGGGCGTTATCAATTTTACGCTTATTAGTCAGATGGTTGGCAGGTATCATAGCTGCCAACATTTTAATTTATTCCGAAGTATTTTTAGACCCGCCCTTATTTCATACCACTTATTATTTTAAAATACTTTTTTTCTTTTTTTACGTTATTATATACCAGAGAACGCTTATATACCGGAGAACGCTTTTCTATAAATAAAGTGGTGCGACATAAAGGCAGGGCTAAAAATAGTCCAGAATAAATTAAAATGTTGGCAGCTATGATATATGCATATATATAATTAATAATTATAAATATAAATAAAGAAAAATAACAATAAATCAAGAAAGATAATTAACTAAGATACTTTCAGCTTTTGCTGCTACTTTTTGAAACATCTTACTGTTCTTTCTCCACCCTGCATTTAAGGAGGCTTCCTGATGAGAGCCTCAGGGCTTTTTGCATTAATTATCTTTCAGGGTTTATTGCTATTTTTATGTGTATATTTATAGATATTTAACTTATTTTAAATCTTTTCATAGCTTGTAATTGCTGCATTTTATTGCACATTTCATGTGTAAATTCTGATTCAATATTGCTTATTTTATTAATTTTTGGTTTTTTTAACCTTTTGACATTTTACTAACTTCACTTATAATTGAAAGCTTGGTTTTTTTTCCAGCTCATTGCAGAGATAGTCGAAGCTGAAGAGATATTTCTGCAGATTTTGCGTTTTTTACTTTCTTCTATATATAGTGGAAGTAAGAAGGAAGTATTGAATTGGTAAAACTTTTCAACTTCCTGTTTTCGATGGATTTAAACATATTTAGATGTCCAGAGCATGATTTCACTATTTTTAGAAAGTGTCTTCCAGTGTATGTGGGACAAAAATTTTGTTATTCCTGTGTTTAAGGTACTGTTGGACTGAATTGAGAATTAATTTATATGCAGATGTACCTTGACATAAATTAGTACCTCTCTATTTTTGGTGCCAATTGCTTTACAGGTGTTGCTGTAATACAGCGATTTTTGAAATTTCAGGGAAAGTTATATCTTAAGAACTGCTACACAAAATTGCATTTAAATTACACATAGTGAAATACCAATCAAGGGGAAATTGAAACAAAAGTAAAATCAACGAAATTGTTAAGGAATATTGATGAAAGTTGAGAAAAAAAATTCATATTATCAGTATTTTTTAGTAATGAAAAATCATGTGTCTTATTCGTTAGATTCTTCGCTTCATACAAATCTGTTTTAAAACAAAAAAAAAAAAAAACTAGTTGGCATAGGTAGACTCTGCTCAGTTCCCCATCATATTTATGTTTTCAAAAATTTCTAGTGCGAGACATATTATAGTCATGTTAAAAGAAGTGAATATGGCCAAAGCTTGATACAGTGACAGAATGAAATCCCCGCCTAATAGGCTATCCACCGTTCACTTCGATATATTTATCTCCTTCTAATCTATTAATTTATTTTATCAGGGTCGATTCCGTTGTTTAGTTTTCATGCTACTATTTCCAAAGCAATAATCCTCAAAATTCATATTTATATGAAAAATTTACAATTTCGATATGTTGATAAAATCGTGAATTATGAATAATTTACGAAAATTTCCTTTTAGAATATTTGTATTCAATCATGTTCAAACAAATATCATAAATGTAATTTTAAAGTTGTCTAATGTATTTATGATCCTCAAAATGGAAGTTTATTCTCAATTTTGCCATATTCTGACATTTTAAATAAATCGTAAATTCCAAATAACTTACGAATTTTTTTAATTGGAAAAATCATAGTCTATGATATTCATGCCAGTGTCCTAAATAATATTTCAAAAGTAGTCTGACATCTTTACGATGAAAATATCCCTCAAAATTAACGTTTATGTGAAATTTTGCCCTATACTGCCATGTTAAGAAATTCGTAAATTTCCAATAACCTACGAAATTTTCAAAGTAGCATATTTATAGTTTCTGATGGTCATTCCGGCATCAAAACCGATATTTTAAAACAGGTTTGACATTTTCACAGTAAAAAGTTTCGATTTAATGCACGTTTAAGGGAATTTTTGTCCTATTCTCCCATGTTAAGAAAATCGTAAATTTCTCATAACTTACGAAGATTTTCAGTTCGAATGTTGCAAATGAACAGGTTTCTTGCCAGTATCGAAAGTAATATTTTAAAACTGATCTGACCTCTCTGCGATCATTTGTTCGTGAGATATCGTGTTAACAGACTAACAAACTAACGGACTGACACACTAACGGACTGATCCACTAACGGACTGACCCACTAACAGACAGCCTGCAGACAGACACCATACAAATTTTGTCATTTTCGGATTTCTCACACCTGAAAACGTATAAAAATGTAAAAAAAAGAGGTCGAAATTTTTCACGATTACCTAAGTTCCCCATACCTATAGTATAATGGGGATCTAAAAATATAAGGGGAGTTAACAAGTTACGAATTTCATTAATTAGAAACAAACGTAATATGGATGATTCAAAAATAGTCTTTTACAACAAAAAATGATCAGAGGTTATAAATAATTCAGAGATGAACAATCAGAGATGAACACGGTATTATATATGCGTTAAAATTAGAATCCTCTGTAGGCAAGATGAGAAGAATTTTATCATGACTATGGTTCTTCCTTCAATGCATGAAGCCAAAAAGTGATTAATTTTATTTTATCTTTTAAAAAAATAACATACAGGCCTAAAAATTCTACTAAAATATTTTGGAAAAAAAAAAAAATACTGTATCTTGAATAGAATAAGAAGTGCTTCTTTTGTTTTATACAAATTTACCATTTGCAAAATTTTAACTCCATCAATTTAAAATTTTCTCCCGTCCCTATGCTAGAAAATCGTGTTTAAGATTCAGCTATACTTCAGATCATCGGCATCGACATTGCTTGTCCTTTATTCCTTAAAGGTAATCAAAAGCGTTGATTGATCTTATTCATATGTGAAGTCTATAGAGCTGTTCATGTAGAACTTTTTATATGAGATTCTACAAATGTGTTTTAATAGCTTTGAGGAGATTTGTATGAAACAGAGGAAAGGGAGCAGTTACGTATATATTGCAATAAGGGATCAAATTATTTTGATGCTGCTAATTGTTTTTAATATATAAGTGCTATGTTCTCTTGAATTCATATAATTCATGTGAAGATGATCTATAATATGTATATAAATTTTGAGCTCACTCGAATAAGACATTAGGCTCTATCGCACTTCAAATAATTTCAACCCATAATCTATAATGATAAAGCATTTTTTGTTAGGTCCCTGGAAAAAATCTATAAGTGCTAGATTCAACAAAAAAGCACATTTTATGCAACTCTGACCTATAACACGTATATAAATTTACAGCTGAATCGAATAAGGTATTTGGACGCTACTGCACTTCAAATAATCTCAACCCATAGGCCATAATGATGAGTAATAATTTGTTGTGTCCCTGTAAAAAATCTACAAGTGCTAGATTCACCAAAATCAACAGGATTCGTGCCACGGTGATCTATAACATACCGACTTTCAGCCCATTCGAAAAAAGCGTTAAGACGCTATCATGTTCACTCACAAACATACATACATTACGTCACGAAAATTAGTATAAAATCGTAGATACATCGAATGGGGGGGGGCTCGTACCAAAACCATCATCTGAAGTATACTAACAGACATAATGATAGTCCCAAATACAAATTTGTAACATTTTATGACTATTCCTTCTTGAGCTATGCGATATTTTGAAATTAAATGTCGCCTATTTTTTTCTTTTAAGTAAGCTAATAATTAAAATAATTGCTTGAATGTATTAATACTGGCTAAATAAAATAACATAATTTTTACATGATCATTAAAGCTATGTTTATTGCATGAAACAATATATAACAAAATTCAATAAATGCACATATATATATATATATTATTAATTATTTTTAAGAGTTTATTTAACAAGAAGTATCAATCTAAATAAGCAATTTTCTTTTTTTTTTTTTTGTTTTTTTTTTTTTTTTTAATATAAAGAATAATATTGTATTATTTCATTTACTTTACATACGGAAGTCTAAAAGTAATAAATAACGAAAATAGTTTAATAAGCTTTGCAAAAAACAAATGATTGTCTCTATATCAGTAATTTAATTTAAATTTATATAAAAAAAATTAATACAACTTTAATAAAAATAAAGAATTTACAGAAGAATAAATATGTACGAAACATTTTAAATTGATCCATTGGTTATATTATAGGAAAAACGGTGTTGAGATTAAAAAAAGATCGGTTCTTGATTTTTAATAAGTTTTTAAAAATTAATTATTTATAGATGGCGAATTTACTTTTACAAAGAATATATTTGTAAGAGATATTTAATTATCTGCAAGAAATTTAATTGACAGACTTATATTTAAAAAAAATAATAATAATAATAATAATAATAATAATAATTGTTATAAACATTTACCCTCATCATAAATATTTAAAATTTCACAATGGAATCTTTTTAATATCAAATGGATTATTTGAATTTTGAAAAATAAGTTCAACAATTACAACAACGGAATTTACTGTAAAAGAAATAATATCTATAATATCTGCAGGGAATATTTATTGCAGGAATCCAAATCTGGGCGTATCCCAAATTATGTGCAGTCATGCATTTAGTATTAAGAAGAAATATTTTATTCCTGGAAAGAAGCTTTCACAAATGATCCAAGACGCTGCTGATCTGTTTTTTATCAGTTATTCTTTTTTTAGGTTTGAGACCACGAAATTTGATGGAATTATGATCTAGAGATTTCGGAAAAGGGCGTTTATCTTAATAGCTATGTTCTAATATGATTGGATGAGTAAATGACGATAACACTTTTTATATATTACAAATTCTTTTCTTTCTTATAGTTATTTATAAATTTTGTATGCACAAAACATTTTAATACGAATAAAAAACAAGTTTAGGAAAAGAGGTTTCATTGTCTCTTCCTGTGGGACAGTTATATTATATGAAATGACTTTTATGTAGTATTAACGATGTATTGCCTTTGCTGTTATGAAATATTTTTAAAACCGAAATTTAAAATAAAATCATTCATATATAGTTCACATTTGTATTTCTGTTATATATACAGGGGTGACGTGATTATAAGTCCACATGTAAAATCTTGTAAAATTATTATTTACGTAACTGGATTCATCAAAAAAATATTTCTCACTTCAATGGCATCTAAAAAATATAATAATAAAAATTTAATGCCAATATCATGAATTTACATTAATAAAAAAATAAGCTATACAAAAAATACTATGTATATATTGGACGGTTATAATTACACTTTAACTTAAAATAAATCCTGATATAGCGTTAAATTTACACTAAAAGCGATATTTAATCAATGAATTAGAACATATTTGTTAAAATGTATTGTAATATGCAATACTTTTTTTAGAACTAAGCTCAACATAGTGGTAAATGAAGATTGTTAATCGACAATCAACAAATTCAAATTAACGCATATATAAAGATGGGACTGTTGCATAAATAAATAGAAACAAATATTCATTTTTCTCTAAGTGTTATTAAAATTATGTACAAAAGGCAGAAATACAACACATTCAATCCATTGGGAAAGAAACCTATGATGCTGCAGAGTAAAAAATGTTGATTGTCAGGAAACCAAAAAAAGAAAAAAAAAAAAAAAAAAAAAGTAAGAAAGAAAGAAAGAAAGAAAGAAAAAACTAATAATGTAAAGGAAATAAACAGTTCAGTACAATTCCCTGTCAGTTTAAAACATGCTAGAAGAATTATCCATAACGAAAAAATAAATTAATATGAACAAAAAAAAAAAAAAAAAAAAAAAAAAAAAAAAAAATGCAAATCATAAAACAAAGATATAAGAATCCCAGACTTACAAATAATTTTAATTTATTCAGAAGCGCTGTTTGTTGCCGTCTTTTTCATCAACCATATTGTGCAAAATTTTCTCCTATGCGTAATTAAGATTCAATAAACAGAAAAATATTCGTCAAGAAAAGTGGTGTAAAAAGGATCTTGTATTATCAATGTACCTGAATAAATTAAAATGATTTCGTATTTGGAATTTGAAAAAAAAATAAAAAAATAATAATAATAAAGAAGATGGGAATCAATGATATTCATCGATTAAAATAATTTTAATCTAGATGCATGGATTTGACATTTATTATTGGCATGATCTAAGAAGAGAGAAATAAATTAAAATTTAAAAAAAATTATGGAGGGACAGTTAACCAGTTATAACTGTATAGAGGAATTGCATATAAATGCATCTTGCCTCATAAGTTGAAGGAAGATGAATAAATTCGGATTAATACATAGAATTATTTAAAACTTGCATTCATCACCCATCATTTGATAGCTTAGAACTTTTTTTTAATAGTAATATAATATTTCTATAATTTGAAAAATAGGGGCTCAAATTCCCTTTAGTTTACTTGCATGATCCTTTTACACCGACATCATTACATCGATAGCAGAATGTATTTTTAAGGCAATTAAACACAAAGGACGTCACAAGATTTTAAATTCTTATTATATTTAATTTATTCAGATGAAATTGTATTTTATTTGATAACTAGCAAAACCCCGGTTCAGGAACGAACCGAATTGCGAATGCGGGAAAAATTTCAAATTCAATCTCGAAATGTACAAAACTCGCCTGATGCTGCCTGCGTGCCAATAGATCAAAGTTTGTTAACGAAACCATTTTTTAATTCATGAAATCAACGAAGGCTTTTCTCGCTTCGCTGGTCACTATATTTAAAGGAAACTCTTTTCTGTATCGCTTTACAAACAAAAATAAAATTTAAAGAAATCATGAAATTGTTTTAAAGCCTGCTTTGCTTTCGGCAGCGACCCACTCTTTTGCAGACTCGTTTCTGCGAATGAGTTGACAAACGTTATAGGTGTCTGTCCCTATTACCTGTGACAATAGCTTACCAGTGGGCTTCCATTTCGGTTCTTATCAGATGAAAGTTTCGAAACGGACAGTATCAAAAAAATTGAAGTAGCCACTTTATATCTGAATCCCAGTAAGATATGAACAACACTATACGTGGTGTACATAATATTTTCTTTCACGCTATTTTCTATATTTATTTGATTTATTCGATCAACCATAAAATGACAACATTTTCACAGCAAATATGACATTACAATGTGCTATGATCGGCTACGTCTAACGCATGAGACAATTAATTTTTGTGGTTATAATAGTAGTTGAGTTAGTTAATAGTAGTTGGTATATAGAAAAATAAATAATGAAATATGTAAACCTGATCATGGTACAGCTTTAAAGTAGCTCCACTTGGCGACTTTTGAATTTTTATCGTCACTTTAGACAAAAATACATAATTTATGTTATTATTATTATTATTATTTTGTTTGTTTCTTTTTGTTTTCCTTTCATTTCCTTTCTGTTTGTCAACATTTTATAATTTATTTATATTTTTTATGCGCTACTTGGCTTAAAGTGACTCTTACGAAAGTGGAGTCCTTGGCGAAAAATGTCCGATCTATTTCAGCATCAAAATTTTAAAAATTACCTAGGATTATCAATTATCAATAAGTAAAGCTATTTAATGTAATGCTGAATTAGCTTCTCGATTCATCTATTTAACATACTATTTAAACAAAAGGGGAAAATAATCTAAAATTGAGGCACATTATTATTATTATTATTATTTTACTCTATTTTCATATTTTCATTTTTTTATGTGCAGGAGCAAATTTAATATTTAATATTTATTTATTTATTTATTTATTTTTCGCATAAAAGCATATTTTATTTTATGGTGGAAAAAAAAAAAAAAAAAGGAGAGTAATTTTTTTTTTTTTTTTTTTTTTTTTGGCAACAATTAAAAATTTAAATGTCCATTTTTAAAGATTTTGCCAGGGTATTATTTTCACATTTTAATTAATTTAAAAAAATCTAAACAAAATTTCGTTACAAATTAGATACCAGACGAAAGAACCATTTTTTTCTGAATCCATCGGTTTAATTAACTTATCGATCGGCCAATTAGTTTCTTTTAAATTAACTAAAGTATGAAAAGCTGCTGACATTTTTTTTAATTAACTAAAGTATGAAAAGCTGGTGGCAACAACACACAGATAAACAGAAGAATATCTCTCTTAGCCAATCAACTTGCGTCCAGCAACGGGCAAGCAAGAAGAAAACTCTCATAGCCAAATTTCGGAGAATGGTCCCATACATGAAAATTCATGTTGGTTAGGATACTGCACCGCTCATACGCATTGGGATACATGTCAACAAGCACCCCTATCATGCACATCACTGCTGTAAAGCTGCGTTTCATGTTGGGGTCATTATAAAGTAGTCAGTGTAAGAAATTACATCACTGAAAATTGGAGTAAATCTATAACATGGAAATTTTCTTTAAATTAGGAACAGCATGACGAAATATCCTGAAATTTTAGTTCTAGTGTACGGTGAGGAAGCAGCGAGTAAAAAGTGTATTTCTGAGTAGTTTAACCCATTCATGGTCACGCCATTTTTCATTTTTTCGTTTCGAAGCCATTTTAGTGGGATGTGTTTTATATATTTTTAAATCATTAAGTACTAATAATATTACAAATTTATCAGAAATACTGAGAAACTGTTTTCTATTTACCAAATTCGTAGCAATGAATAAATGATTTAGAAGTAAAAATCTCTGACCGCGTATACGCGTTCATGACCATGAAAGGGTTAAAAGATTCACGGGTGGAAAAACAGATATCGAGGGGAAATAGCGTTTGAATCGAACATCAACCAGCATAAACCAAGACAACATTGAACAAGAGCGATGGATGCTTGCGGATGATCAGAGGTTGTCTTTGATATAATGATAGCAGAGAACGTTGTCTTGAATTGTGTCTTTTGATGGTCGACCCGAACATTGTTCATCTTTGACATTGTCCTTTGCATCTGTAAAACAATTTAAACTACCCAAAACACACTTTTTAATCACTTCTTTATCAACGATATTTCCACTAACAATTCATGAGTCTCCGTCTTGCCGTCGCCATTTTCCCTCATTTGAAGTAAAACTTTGTGTTAAGGCGTTCGCGTTTCATACCGCTATGCCGCTAGTTCAAACTTCCCATACTGACTTCTTTATATTTGTTTCTGCGTGCAACTCTACTTCACTGCCGTTATTTGCACAATGAAGAGCACTTGGTGACATATCACTCAATACATCAGAATGTTTCGCGATCGCATCATTCTAACAAACGCCATTTTTAAATGTGGTACAATTCACCGAACTTTTTGGATCCATCTTATTAATGGAAAGTGTTTCTTGTAAAATATTCATATTAAATTTTCTTAAAAAATAATTTATAATATCCCTCGCTAATACTGTATTTATTATTTATTTTCGTCTACTAAACAGCTATAAACTGTAGCTGGACTGATATAAATATGTCCATCAATGCATATAAGATATATACCGTTCCATATGCAATACACATCCTAATATTTCATATCTTAAAAAGTGAAAATAGCTTTGTTTTGATTCTGTACAACTTATTATATTTTTTGTGTTAATATATATAAACAAAAAAGTTTTATTTTTAGCTTGCATGGGTTTATGTCTTCTTTACCTTTGATCCATGCTTCCTGGCCATTTTGTACAGACATTATACAGTCGGCTGCAAAATTATTCGAGCACTAGCCAATAATTCCTATATTTAAAAAGTACACTTAAGACTGTTTTGCTAAGTAAATCCTTGATGAATCATGTTCTTAGACTGATTAAGAGCATGACTGGACAAGGATTTATTTAATACAGCTGTATTAAGCGTACTTTTTTTTGGCAAGGATTATTGCTAGTGCTCGAATAATTTTGCAGCCGACTGTATGTATTTAATTTCTTTTTATTTTATTATTTATTCATTTCATTTTATTTTATTTATATATTTATTTTTTTATTTTTTCCATTATTTTCATAACATTACTGTAGATGGCAGAACTATTTATGTTACTATAATTTTTATGAATCCTAATTTACGTAAGGATTGATCCTGTTTAGGTTAGTAAATTCTCTATTTTACTCTATGTTCACTGCTAATTTTGTGCTGCCTAACTGCGCTTTTAACTATTATCTGCTTGTTAAATGTCACACGTGTCTCGTTTTTCAACTATGAGTTGCCTCTTTTTCAATAATCATTTTTTAGGTAATTTTTGGATTAATATTTGTTGTGGTGAGTTTATTTTGATCTACGTTTTTAAATGGTTATTGCATTATCATTTGTAGTGATGAGTTTTATTTTGATTTTCGTTTTTTCTGGTTTTATTTACAATGGGTGTTTCGGACCTGAGAACAAAGAAATTCTTAGCTTTTGCTTTCTTTGTGACAGAGAAACATCGATTTTTTAACATATTTGCATTATACCAGGCCCTTGATAACGTTAGAATGCAAATATTGCTTTTTTCTCATTCCAATTTGCTATAATTCATTTAGATTTTACTTTATTTCTTTTTTGGTTTGATTTGGGTGGTCTTCGTTTTTGATTAGAATAATTTTTTAAATACTGATATTAAATTTCAAATGTTTGCACTTATAATATTAATTTATTATTATATTACTATATTTCTATCATTTCTAAGGCAATGCTGCATCTAACGCTTCAATTGGAAGTGAAGCTTTTTATTATTTTTTATGTTTGCTATTACTTAAGCAGATTTTTAATTTCCAAAAAATTTCGAAATACAGCATTTTACAGCTTCTATCGGCGCATTTTATGTTGTATTATTATTAGTATTATTTATAACACTATTTCGATTCTCATTCAGTCTATTACAATTCTCATGATGTTGTATTATTATTATTATTAAAATTCATAACTCTATTTCAATTCTCATTCACTGTATTACAATTCTCTTTCAGTGTTTTGCAATTTAATGATCATTTCGAACTACTTTTATCACTTAATTAGCAAGTTTCTAGGTCTTATTTTTTAATTTTCATCCTTTCATTATTTTTTGATAATCTGTTACGTTGTATATTCATTTTACATTTGAATCTTATATTTTGTTGATATATATACCTTATCTTCGATCTAATATTTTTACTAGTGAAATTGTTAGTTTTACATCATTATTATTTGTCAGTCTTTCAAATTTTTTGGGTCTCATTTAAATAACATATTTTTGCATATATTTTTGTATGTATAATTGAAGAATTTTCATCATGGCTATGAACACTTTTTTTCTAAATATTAATGCTTTTTGCAAACTTTTCTACTTAATGGTTTGTTTTTGTATTTAAACTATGCAAAATTCATTCAATTTTAAATTGTGCACCATTATTACTCCAGAATTTCATTTTTTATATATTTATTAATCAGGATTTTCAGAATTTATATAAATCTGTCTTTCAATTGTGCTACCACTATTACTCAAGATTTTCAAAATATTTTTTTATTTATAGGAACAAATATTTATTTATTTATAGGAATTTAACAAGCTTTATTTAAAGAATTTATGCAAGCTTAATTAATTTTTTTATAATTTTTATAATTATTGTGTGAATTTACTATATTTCTAGTATTTTTAATATTTATCTTCTTTATTCATTACATGGTAGTTCTTGGTAAATTCTTAGCGCCTGGCAAAAAAGGCAAATCTTATGGTTTGTCTTGTGCTCGGTACAGAGTAATGTATAAGGATTACCATGGATCGCCATCCTGCTACCTATATCCCCCTCCTCTTCGAAATTTATTTTTCAAAAAATGTAATTCTTCAAGGTGTCTTACTTATCCTCTTGCAGATGCTTCTCATTTTAGAGATAGCTATTCTCATGTTACATTTTGCAAGGCTTTTAATATCATTTACTCTATCAATTGCAATTTATGCAATATGATATATATTGGTCAAACTAGTAATCCATTACACAAGCGTATTAACTTCCATCGATCTGATATTAAAAAATCACGTCAATTTACTACAAATTTTGAATATATGCATTTCCATGAACATGACTTTAATAATATTACTGTGAAAATTCTTACTTTTAAGAAGAATTTGAATGAACGTCTCTTACTTGAACCACAATATATTAAATCATTGAATACAATTTATCCTTTTGGTTTAAGTTCTAATGTATATAATAAACATATTGTTTATTCCAAGGTTTCAAAAATTGATTTTTACAGTAATATTTATGCAACATTAAATCACTCTTTATTTAAAAAGACTACTAGAACTTCTAGGGGTTTTTCTAGGTCTTCTTCCCAACTTCTGGACATTTCATCTATATTACAAAATCTAAATCCTTAGGAAGTATTTTTCTTTATTCTTATAATTGGAAAGATATACGTAATTTTATATTTGGAATAAAAAAGAAGTATCTTCTTAAATATTTTAAAGTTTTACATTCTCATTCTTTTGATTCACATTTCAGTGATGTATTTTTTAATATTTTACACTATAGGACAGCGTGTTTTAATATTAAACTTGATTTAAAATCTGGTCAAAAAATAAATAACTCTCTCTTGGTGATAAATTTTTCTCATCCTGTTTTTAATAAACTTCATATTCACAATATCCTTAATGATCCTTCCAATCCTTTTCCTATAAAAAACTTCGTCATTCAAAAAACTTTTAAATACAATATTACTTTAGGAAGAAAAATATTTAACTACAATAAATTGCTAAATTTCTTACTTCTAATGAACAGCCTCCGTGCTATTGTTCTGATTCCAAATATAAATCTTTTTTCAATCCATCTCATGGTCATATTATTACTGGCAATTTCAATATTGTGGAAAATCTTACTTTAAGATCTTTGATGAAGTATGGTACTAAATTTCAAAATTTAAATTTATTGACATCATTACTCAATTTAATTTAGACTCGGATCTCTTTATATACAAAATAGCTATTGATTATAATAAACCAGTGGAATTTTTTAATGAATGGAAATTTACGTTACTTGATAAATTTAAACTTGAATTAGTTTATAATATGCACCATCTTTCTAATATCAAGTACTATAATTTCAAAGAAATTAATTCAGCAATTCTAGATTTACAGTCTAAATTCATTATTACTTATGTTTACAAGGCGGCTAATAACTATGCAATTATTTGCAAAATGTAATATAAACAACTTCTTTTTGATACCATGGATACTAGTAATATTTTTGTTAAGATTAATGACAATCTAGAAATTAAAAATAGACATATATTTAATTATTACAAGTTAATAAATACTAAAAATAATAACTATAAATATCCTTATTTAGCAGTAATTCCAAAATTTCATAAAGATCCTATTAAATTTCGTACTGTTACTGTTGTCTGTAATGCCTATACTTCTAATGCAAATATTATGTTGTTAAATATCTTTAAAAAATTACATAGTTATATTGTTTCTAAGAAGAGTAATTTTTCTTATAAAAAAATGGTTTTCAACTCAAAAATAAAATTAAAAATCTTACTGATATTACTGGTATAAAAACATTTGATTTCAATGATCATTTTAATAATATTGTTATTAAAGATATGTGTGATATTATAAATACAGTTTTTGTAGAAAATATGCAGTTTCTAATCTAAGTAATAAAATAACTCCTTCAGCCTTTAAAACTCTGACTAGATTTATCCTATACCATAACTATATTTTATTAAATAATTCTTTATATAAACAACGTTTAGGATTGCCACAAGGTGGCATTGCTTCTAGTATGTTAGCTGATCTATACTTATATTATTATGAGCGTGACATTGAGAGTACTAATTTTAAATTACTAAGATACATAGATGAACATAGATGATATAATTACATTATATTTGGATAAACATAACTACAATCTAGACTTACGTGTTAATTATCTTGAAAATCTGTCTCTTAGTAGTACTAATTTGGAATCTAGTGTTATTAGTTTCTTAGATTTAAAAATTATTCTTAATAGTAATAACCATTTGGAATTTGACTTATATGATAAACGGAAAGATTTCCACTTTAACGTAACTTTTTTTACTAATTTTAATACATGTTTACATAAATCTGTTTTTGTCAATATTCTTCTTAATTTTAATCTACGGATAAAATATTTAGTGTCTGATAAACATCAAAACGTTCAATTTCGATTCTTGAAAAATTTAGCATTAATTAATGGCTATCCCAAACACTTAAATAAAAAATTCTTTAACTATTATAATTTTTTTTTCTCTCTCTCACAATTTTTATTCCAATTTAAATTGATTTAGGTCTAAAATAATTTTTATTCCAATAAACTGTATTTTAAGTGTAGGGATTATGATACTTGATTTTAAATTAGATATTTATTGTTAGTTTTTATTCCCATTATCTTTCAATCTTCGTGGCAAATTACAATCGTAGATGGCAGCACTATTCAAATATCTATATTGAATATTTGAACCAAAAATAATAATAATAATAATAATAATAATAATAATTTTAGCTTGCATGGGTTTATGTCTTCTTTACCTTTGATCCAAGCTTCCTGGTCATTTTGTACAGACATTATATGTATTTTATTTCTTTTTCTTTTATTATTTATTCATTTTCTTTTCTTTTCTTTCTTTATTTTTTCTTTAATTTTTTTCCCATTATTTTCATAACATTACTGTAAATGGCAGCACTATTTATGTTACTATACTTCTTATGAATCCTAATTTACGTAAGGATTCAACCTGTTTAGGTTAGTGAATTCTCTATTTTACTCCATGTTCACTGCTAACTTTGTGCTGACTAATTTAACTTTTATCTGCTTGTTAAATTTCACATGTGTCTCGTTTTTCATAAACTACGAGTTGCCTCTTTTTCAATAATAATTTTTTAGGTAATTTTTGGATTAATATTTGTATTGGTGAGTTTATTTTGATCTACGTTTTTAAATGGTTATTGGATTATCATTTGTAGTGATGAGTTTTATTTTGCTTTTCGTTTTCTCTGGTTTTAATTACAATGGGTGTTTCGGGCCTGAGAACAAAGAAATTCTTAACTTTTGCTTTCTTTGAGACAAAAAATATCCATTTTTTAGCATATTTGCATTATACCAGGCCCTTGATAACGTTAGAATGCAAATATTGCTTTTTTCTCATTCCAATTTGCTATAATTAATTTAGATTTTACTTTATTTATTTTTTTATTTGATTTGGGTGGTCTTCGTTTTTGATCAGAACAATTGTTTGATTGCTGAAATTAAATGTCAAATGTTTGCACTGCTAATATAAATTATATATGTATATATATATATATATGCACGCATCTTCCTCTGCCTAAGAATGTAGACTAATGGGGTGAAATGTATTGAATTTAAATTCACTACCAGAGGAAAAGAAAAAACATAGAAAACACAAAATACATAAAACAATTTTTATAATTATTACACAAAATAATTTACATAATTAGTACATAAAATAACTTACATAATTGTTACATAAAGTAAAATAATTCTGTATCTTATGATAAATAGGAAGCACATATTAAAATATGAGAAAGTTTAAGTATAGCATTACACAACTCGTGGAAAGATAAGGAACAACAAGTATATATTTGGTATTCAAGAATAACTTTTAAACTTTTGCTTTCATTTTTTAAGGAATCGCACACATTCTGCACGCACCAGCACTCGGATTATCTAAAATAGAATTGTAAAAATTTTCACTGAAAAATTTGGAAAAAGTTAGTGAGACATGATTTTAGGAGACCAAAAAAAAAATAATCTGGTGTGTAACTCACACGACTTTCTCTTACCCTGAAATTTAATACTATAAATACAGGTTGCAGATTAATAGGTGAGATAACGAGTACTGTTAGGTAAACCTATGTTAAACGATTCATATTAGGCTTCTGAAGAGTTTTATATGATAATTGGTCCTGTGTGAGGGGGGCTACCGCCCCCCTCAACCACCCGTTTCTATAATGCACCTACATTTATATAGAATTTAATTCGGTTATTAAAAAATATTTATCTTTTTAAAAAATAATTTATTAAAATTATTATTTAAAAAAAATATCTTTTATGATAAGGCAGACGATTTCCATATTAGAGAAATCGTTTAACACCAAATATCCAAAAAAAGTCCATTTTATTCTCAATATTAAAGAAAAAAAAAAAAAAAAAGTTCGATTTTTTTTTTTTTTCGTTAAAAGTTTTTTTTTTTTTTTTTTTTTTTTTTTTTTCTTTCGTTAAAAGTAAAAAAAAAAAAAAATCGATAACTTTGTTTTAAATTATCGCAGATCGATGGTTCAACCATTCGTTTTAAAGGTATTGGCGATTGAAAGACACCCATCAAGAAAATTTACCCCTCTCGAGGGGGCACCTTCCCCCCCCCCAGGGGGGAGGCGAGGCTCCTACATACACAAAAAAATTTTCCCAGTTAACTGTCCCTATTACAAAAAATATATATTTGTTTCATTTGGTTTAGTGCAGTCTATAGACGTTAAACTCTATTTTCCTGCAATTTCCTCCATAGACGTAATGTATTAGAATTCTCTTGATTGTCCCTGTACATGAACCATTTGCTTGATCTTAACGAAAAGCTTACTGTAGCATCCCTATATGATACACATTTAGAATACCAAGTTTGAACTTTCTGCCAAAATTTGTTTTTGAGATATGCTGATAACAGACAGACACACAGACAGACACACAGACACACACACAGAGACACACAGACCATTTGCTAAAAACATAATTTTCGTATTCAGGGGACCTCAAAACGTGTAAATATAACAAAATCTCGCTTTCGAAAATTTGAGCCAAAAACAATACTTTCTCTACCTTATGGGTAAGATAAAGTAAAAAGTGTCCTCGCAGTGCACAAGAGGATTCAAAATAGAATTAACTGTAATAATAATAATAATAATAATAAATTATTATTATAATATATATATACTAGCAGGCTTTGCCCGCTTTCCTGGACTCTATACTAAATTAGTTGTAAAAATCCCATATCATTATTAATGACCTAAGTAAAGATCCCACTGTGTTCAGTAGAAGTTTTTCCCGCTCGCAACGTGAGGAGTCCGAGTTCACACAGCCTTCGGCAACAGCTTACCCGCTTCTTACTTTCCCTTCCCCAGCGGTAAGTTCGAAGTTTTACGAAATCCCAGCAAACTACATAACGCGTACACTTAATCAACTTCCACACATCAAAATTCGCCATTCTAAGGTAATTTAAGGTGAATTCAAACAGGAAAACGTGTGTATTGACCCCTTAACCCAAGGGGGTAAAGGAGGGAATTTCGTAAAATCTCGTTACAATAAATTTCGAATACATATAAACAATTTACGTACCAAATTTTGTGATCGCAGATCCCATAGATTTTCCAAGACAAATTTACCACTAAAAGGGTGTGTGGGTCTCAAATTTGCTAGTTCTTCCCCCACCCCAAATAACACTTAAAAAAAAAAAAAAATCGAAAATTACAGTAAAACGAAAATGTGTTTTTTGAAGTATCCTAAAGAAGACACGTGACTGTTTTCAATAACTTTGTGCGATTTTTAGTACAGCTTTACTCAAAAATTCGGAATTTCTGGAATTTCCCCCCGAAAACGATTTTCCCCTCTCTCTTTTAAGAATCAAGAAATCCAAAATCGTACATACTGTTTTATTTATACCAAAGTCTAGTCTCCTCATGTGCAATTTCTTTACCATGAAGTAATTTGGGGTCGAATTGTGCTTACAAATCTTTCTTGCTTTCTGCCCCCAGGGAGGAAGGGGGGGGATTTCAATAAATCACGTTACTTTTGGTGTCACATATATCTAAACAATCCAAGCACCAAACTTCGAGACAGCAGCTCTCATAAATTTCTCAGGACAAATTTAGTGTTAAAAAGGATGTCTCGAATTTGCCCTTCGAAATACCCCTCTCCCCCTAAAGAGTAAGTAATTATAGCTTATCGGATGAAATTTTTTAAAGTGCGATAATGTCTAAATGCCTTATCCGACTGAGCGGGAAATGTATATACATGTTAAATATATTTTCGTGTTATACCACAGCACGAACTGCATATATTTTGGTGATTTTACCAATTATAGATTTTTTTAGATATAAAATTAAAAATTCTGTCGCATTATGGCCTATATTTAAAATGCGATATCATGTAAACACCTTATTGGTGTGAATGTGAAATTTATATACGTGTTATAGGTTAATTTCACACAATCTGTATATATTTTGGTGAATCTAGCACATATAGGTATTTTACAGGACGCACGCACACACACACACACACACACACATCTATGGGCTGAAATTATTTAAAGCGTGATAGCGTCTAAATTTCTTTTTTGATTGAACTGAAAATTTATATACATGTTATCGGCAACAATCGCACGAACTGTAGAGAGTTTGGCGAATCTTGCACCTATATATTTTTTACAAGGGCACAACGAACAATTTGTAATAATTATGGATGGTCTCAAATTGTTTAAGCACGAAAGCATCTAAACGTCATATTTAAATGAACTAAAAATTTATGTACATGTCACTGTCAGACAAATGATATAGATTTTCGTGAATATAGTTTTTTTTTTTTTACAGGGACACAATAAAAAGTTATTTATCCTTATGTCCTATGGGTTGAAATTATTAAACTGCCATAGCGTGTAAATGCCTTATCGGAATAAGCTGAAAATTTATATACCTGTTTAATAATGTTAATTTTACACTGTCGCATGATCCGTGAGAAATTTTGGTGAGCACTTTATAACACTTATAGATTATAGTCTTTACAGCACTTACAGATTTTACAGGGACTCAGCAAAAGTTCTTTATTATTATGAACTATGGTTGTAATCGTTTGAAGTGCAATAGCATTGAACACAATCGATTGAGCTGATTGATTTCAGACTTCTTTTACATTAGATTATTTAAACGACTGTTAATGAATTGATGTTTGGAATGTCGAAAGGTGTCCTTCCAGATTTTTATATTTGAATTTAAATTTTGCGTTACTTAGTGTAAATTATTTTTAAAAATAGTATACACTGTTTAATAAACTATTTTAAATTTAAATTTATTCTTTAGAGTATTTCTTTTTTACATTTTCACGTCGAAATATATAAATGGGATAAATCTTCTGTTAAATTTTATCGGTATGTATATTTATATACCGGGTGTCGCATAAGTCATCGTAGACAATGTAAAAATTCATGAAACATGAAGGAATTGGTGAAATGATAAAGGGTGCTGCATGTATACGTAGCGATAAATGTGCAAATCAAAGTTCTTTAACGCATATTTCACCATCGTCCTAAAAATAGGACACCATGCATAAGTGGTATTTATATAAATTATTTTGAATATTTTAATTCAAATTAAAGGAGATATATTACTAGTCCAATAAATCTTTATGATTTATTGGACTTGATTTTATGTCTATACATAGGCTTAAAGAAATACATATTTAAAATTTTATATTAAAGAAAAAAAAATGCTTGGTACGATATGGGTTAAATTACACGGTTTTACGTTTAACGCATCTAATTTTGCCTTCTACGTGCGCACACATGGTTGACATGATGCTGACACGGTTGATAAAGTACTATTAGTTTCATTATTAGATAAAGCATTAAGAACTGTCGACTGACGCTGCAGTTATCGGTGTTGTATCCCGTTTGCAAACACTAATTTGTGATTATGGCGGACACATAGAATAGAATTTATATGCCTGTTAACATTTGCATGCAAATAAATATAGTTTTTCATGAAACTGTGTGATTTGCTCGAGTACAGTGCCCTCTATTAACAAAAAGTAAATTATTATTTTTTGATCACCCCTTCTCCCCCCCCCCCCCCGAAAAAAAACTCTTTACGAGAATATTATTTTCGCAAACCAGGTTTAATTCTATCAATATCTTCATGTTTCAGGAATTTTTAAAATGTCTACAGATTTATAGGACACATAGAGGAGAATTTGATAAAACGGGATAGTCAGACAAAACGGGATACGTCGCCTAGGGACCCAAATAGTGCTGCTACCTAGCAGACGACGACAGAAAATTGTTCTTGGCCGTCATTACACCATTCTCAGTTCGTCCCGCATCGAGACCACTAGTTGATGGAAAGTTGTAGCTTTTAGAACATTTTTATTCTGTTTTCTTGGCTCTTTCTACATTAACGTGCGTTGTTTTCTAGATTATACTGCCTACATATATGGAAATACAATTCCGGTGAGTATTACATTTCATTAAGCATTTATTAACAAATATTCTCATGTGTAGTCTATATAATTTTCCTTTCAGGTTTAGGCAGCAGCCATGTTTGTTTTAAAAAGTGTCGGAGTTGAACAAAACGGGACACTTATGAGTTGGATAAAAAGGGATACCACTTTTTATGTCGTATATTCATCTGTCCTATGTTTGTATTACCTCTAGTGAAGGAAAACCCACGACTCATAGATGATGCTTTCCCAGGATCGTTAGCAGTGTATCACAGGACCAGCTGGGTCACTAAGGAGTACTTCACTGTTTGGTCTAAAAATTTCGTAGAATTTTCCAACCCTACCCATGAGAAGCCAGTGCTGTTGCTATTTGATGAACACAGCAGTCACACCAAAAGTTTGGAACTTGTAAATTTGGCAAGAGAAAATAATGTAATCATCCTAACCTTCTCCCCACATACAACTCATGGCCTTCAGCCCCTGGATGTCAGTTTCATGGCTCCACTGAGCACGTATTATGAACAAGAAGTTCGAAAGTGACTGTTCAATCATCCAGATAAGTGCGTCACAATCTACGATGTTACAAAAGTGTTAAACGCAGCCTATTCATGGGCAGCTGTTTCAGAAACTGTCGTTAAAGGATTTAGCAGAACTGAAATAAGTCCTTACAATCCTGACGTCTTCCCAGATCACTTGTTTGCAACCTCTGTCACCAGAGACTACCTTACGTCAGACCTGCTGCAAGAACCTCCAGGCGTTGGGCACGAGACTCCTGTGATCAAAGACTAAGAGCAACCTTCAACTTCTTCAAGGGATATCGTAGGAGTAGACAAACCAACAAACCTGCCAGGAAACAGCCTACGGCCAGACCAACCTGCAACATCCTCAGGGGAGAAAGGATTAGAACTCTCTTGTTATCGACTTAAGCTACCCTCTTCCATCTATCCAAAGTCTGTTCTACCTGCACCCCAAGTGAAAGGACCTCACCCAGAAAATGGTTGATAAGAGAAAGAAGAAAACTGTAGTAATACATCATTTCCATATACGAGTGAGTTAGAAATGGAAGAAAAAGAATGGACAATAAACTACAAAAAAGAACCACGAAAACTGAAGAAAAGGCTGCTAAGAAATTCCTCTTAAAAATTCCAAAAAAATAAGTTTGTAAGGGAAGGAAATGGAAAAAAGGAAGAAAAAGAGCTATCATGTCCAGCCAAACCTGAAAGTAGGCCTACAAAAGAAACCAAAGGAACACCTAATCCTGTTGTTAAAAGTCAAAACGCAGAAAAGTTTAATAAACCTTGCGCAAGCAGCCAAGAATCCATGTCGTCATCGTCTGAAGATGAAACAGAGCAAGGAAAAACCTGCATATTTTGTAATGCACTGTACGTCGACTCTAAGGCTGGTTAAGGTTGAATCCAATGTTCTAGATGCAAAGAATGGGCTCACGAAGCGTCTTCTAATGACAAAAAGAGGACGACACCTTTTTTATGCGACTTTTGTTCTGCTATAGGCCTAAGTAAAAGATCTTCTCTCCCATTTTGTAAATAAAAACATGAGAAACTCATATTTTAAGTCTCTGATTACTGAAGACATTGTTCTTTCAAGCGGAAATTTTGCTTTAGACTTTTCTGTCAGTTAATTATGCTTTTCAGTTAGTTTTACTCAAAAAATAAAACATTGTAATCCCTATCCCGTTTTGTCAAACCCAGGTATGCTAAAAAGGGATATGTAAGAGTTTGGTAAATACATTTTTTTACTATTTCACAGTCATTAAAATTAGTTAAAAATATGTTTTTTGTGTAATTCAATAAAAGTTGTAGTCACAAAAAAAAATAATGTGTGGTTTTCTTCAACGTATTTCCATAGTAAAAAAAAAACAAGAATGGTATCCCGTTCTGTCCAACTCTCCCCTACATGCTATTTAAAATATCGTTTTACCTTAGTTTCCGTCCTATAGATTAAATTCAAATATTTTTACAGTTTAAAAATATCATTTAAATTATGGATTATTAAAATTGTTTTCTTTTATTTACTTATTTATTTTTTTATTTAGATTTTCAAAGTATCATCGTGGATTTTACGACTTTTTGGAGTGAGATATATAACAGATAATTCATTGAATAATTTTGAAGAATATAAATTGCAACAGAATACATAATCTTCTGGATGATACATTACCATCATATAATATAATCATGTTGATAAGTTTGGAGTTTGCACCTCATTCCATATTATATCATTTATAACGGATCGTAAGGTACTTAATTGTAACTGATGCTTCATAATGAATCTTGATCTTTCATCAGACTGACTAATGTAAACTTATGATTATTGTTATATTACATAAAAGGTTTTTAACATCATTACCAGTTTAAATTACACAAAAGAGATTGCTTATGCATAAATATTTTATTGAACGTTTTAAAGTAGTTACCATATAACTCTATTGCAAGTAATTACTTTAACACATTTAGCGAATAGAAATTACATAAAATATATTAAGATATAATACATTGCTCAGTAAATTGCTCCAAAATTTGGGTGTTAATAGATATTAAAAAACTCTGTAAGCAAAGAGTGCGAAAATAAAAAATATGCAACAAATGTTTCGTATCGAAGTAATCGTTCAACTTTCACAAAGCCAAAATATGTAATTATACAGCAGTTTTTTAGGATAAAAATGGTAACATTTGTGATAGTTTCATATTTCACAAGTGAGTGCCTTTTCAACTGATAAAAGGCCGTATTTTATCATTTTGGTCGGAAATAAGGAAATATATATATATAATTTAACTATTGTGATTGCTTTCAAAAACTTTAATTCTTCATCATTCATCAAATACTTTTTGTGTTGTTTACTAGAATAATAAAACATAGATTTAAATTTCCAGTTGTTTTTCTAAGAGAGAAGTATTTTTAAATATTAATATTGGCCATTAACCAGTAATATAATTTTTACTTTCTTTAATCTATACATGTATTAAAGCAATTTTTCGAAAAATTCCTTGGTAATTTGAGTCAAACAGTTTTCCAATATTTACTAGCAATGTTTCTTAACTTTATCGGTAACTATGAAATATATCATTGAAATTACTTCTAATAAACTGTAGTCAACAAATTTAATTATGAAGAACCTGTTTTTCTCTGGAATCAGCTTCAAATCTGGAAAAAAAAAATAAGTAAATAAAAGAACGTTCTGATATGTAAAAGTAATGTTACCAAAAGTTTTACTGTGTGAAAAAGTTTAATATTTTCAGGTCGAATTTCTAAATATGAAATTTTTATGTAGAGTCTCGAAAGTTCGAGTCTCAGAAGTCCGAGGTTCCGCTTAATTCGAGGTGCCAAATTTTCCCCCTAGCAACCAAAAGCTCTTCCCATTTCCTCTCGCAACCGAAAGAATGCAGGTCTTATTTTTCGTTTCTTCCTGGAAAGAATTTCAGTAACCCACCACCTTTTGTTCTCTTTGTTTTTGAAGGTGGCTAGGTAGGTAGGGGTTAGTTTGAAAGGAATTTGAAAGGAGTTTGAAAGGAACTACAAGAGTTTTATTCTTCCAAGTTCAATTGTACTAGTAGCTTAGATGCTAGCTGCGTTGTTAGTTGCTCTGTTGCTCATTTAAATTCAATACACGTGCTTGATCCTTATCATTATGGAAACTTATTGCTGTTGAAAGTGTTGCGTTAAGGTGCCTGCTGCGAAAATGAGTGGAAAAATAAGAGAAAATTTGTATCTTTGATAACTAAATTGAACGCTATAAAAAGATTAGATGCAGGTGAAACAATAAAAAGTGTTGCTACCGATTTGGGTGTTGGAGAGGTAACAGTTGGTGACTGGCGCCGCAGTCGAATAAAAATTGAGCAGTTTTGTTCACAGAAGTGCAATGAGACTCCAGGAGAAAAAAGAAAATCTATGAGAACATCAGACTATGAAAAAACTAGCAAGGATTTATTTCATTGGTTTACTCAACAGCGTAGCAAAGGTACTCCTATAAGTGGCCCTATTCTTCAGGAAAAAGCTGTGTTTTTCAGAAATCAGTTCAAAGAAGGAGAAGAAGATTTCGCAGCAAGCGTTGGTTGGTTAGACCGTTGGAAAAAACGATATGGTGTACGTCAACTAAATATTTGCGGTGAAATACTCTCGGCAGATACGTCAGCTGTGCAGGCATTTCAAAAACGGATTGAAGACATTATATTGACGGAAAAGCTCACACCTGACCAGTTATATAACTGTGACGAAACAGGTTTGAACTTTAAGATGTTGCCCTCAAAATCCCTTGCTTCAAAAGAGGAAAATTCAGCTCCAGGTCACAAAAAACGGAAGGAACGATTAACCATTTTAGCATGCGCCAATGCATCTGGAAATCAGAAAATGAAACTGACTGTGATTGGGAAATCTGCCAAACCTAGAGCCTTAAAAAACATCACTGAAAGAGCCTTACCAGTACATTACACAAATCAGAAAAGTGCATGGATGAATCGAGAAATTTTCAAACAATGGTTTCTAGAACATTTTGTTCCAGAAACACGGAAGGCATTGAGAAAAAAAAATTTGCCTTGCAAAGCAATTTTGTTTTTAGATAACGCTCCATCTCATCCGGACGATGATGAACTACGTTGTGGTGAAATCCGTGCTATATTTTTTCCTGCCAATGTTACAAGTTTGATTCAGCCAATGGATCAGGGCGTATTGGAAAATTTAAAGAAAAAATATCGACGCCGTTTGTTACAACATTTAGTTCAGTCTGATGATGAAAGTGTTGCGGATATTTTGAGGAATGTAAGTATGAGAGATGTTGTCTACTGGATAGCAGATTCTTGGGAAGAAGTTCAACCTACGACAGTAATTAAATCGTGGACTAAGTTTCTACCTGAATTGGTTATGCCTATTGAGAAAATTAATGATGATGATAGTGAAACAATTGTTTTGAAAGATTTGGTGAAGGAATTACCAGGCTGCGAAAACTCTAATGCAGTTGATCTAAATGAATGGCTAAATAGTGACGACAAGCTGGAAATAACAGACTCAAATATTATAGAAATGATGGAAGATGAGGAAGAATATGAAACAGAAGAAAACGACTCTCCGTTATCAAAAAAAAAAAAAATCTCATAGTGAAGGTTCTGCAGCCTTAGAACTAGCCTTAAAATATGTAGAACAGCAAACTGAAGCCACCCCTGCAGATGTTTTGCTTTTGAAGCGTTGGCTGACTATCGCATCAACAAAGAGAAGTAATATAATGAAGCAACAAAAAATTGACAATTTTTTTAAATTGTAAAGAATCTTTTACGTCATTATACTAAAGAATAAAGGATTTTAAGGTAATATGTTCATTTTATTTAATTTCATTTGTAGTTGTTAAAAATTTTCTACTTTTTCGGAAAATCCGAGTTTTCAGTAATCCGAGGTAGTGTCAGCCCCAATTACCTCGGATTTTCGAGACTCTACTGTATTTCAATGTTTTGAGATTCACTGAATCAGAAATTAAAGATTTAACAATTTGGTCTTTTTGAAATTAAGAATCTATTTGCAAATAAGCTAAATATAATGCTTTTTTTTTTTTTTTTTTTTTTTTTTTTTTTTTTTTTGATGAATTATACAATTTTAATAAACGGTATTTGATATGGAAAATAATTTATTTAGCCTAAAATGTACAGAGCTAAAAGAACATATCTGTTTGTAATTGCAATATATTGAAAAAGTAGTAACTAAACAGCATTTATATATTTCATTTATAAAACATTTTGCGGATTATTTGCCTAAAAACTTTTTTATAGATTCATTGTTTTACAAACAAAAGATTTTCTATTGGATGTTCTAAATCAGGAGTTATCTTTCTCTCTCTTTTTTTTTTTTTTTTTTTGTTCCCCAAGGACATTATATAAAACGACACCATCAACGCTTTACCTGCTAGGAGTGCACTGCAAATGCGAATTGCCGAATTACCTTACAAATAATTGCTGGCTTAATATTTAATCAATAATTCAATTTTTAAGGAATACTAGATGCTGAGTCGCAGTAGAAAAGCGAATAATTGTTACTAAAATTTAATTTATGCTTGTAATATCTCAATATGAGCACCCTACTTGGCGAAAAGAAATGTAACATTTTATTCACATTAACAGGTATTTTTTTTTATCATATAAAAACAATTTTAATAATATTTTGTATCATATTATTATTGTTTTTACAAAGAGAGTACGCTTTTTCACTGTGTATTTAAATGCCACATTTTTTTTTTTTTTTTTTGTCATTCAATCGTATTCAACAGCAATGTATGTCTCGCATATTCACCTTAAATACCAAAACGTAACATGAAATATCTGTGTACAATCAATATTCAAATTAAATATTCTTCACAAACCATAAAACTAATGAAAACACTACCGATTTCTAAAGGACGTGGCCTTTCTTCCTCAGGTGCGAACACGTGCTACTGCCTTGGCGGCAAAAGCAAGACTGAAAGCAGAGTAAAACCCAAAGGTGAGGGGGCAACACAGCCAACCGACAGGAATCTGGTAGAAAAACCAAACAGAGGGGGAACACAACAAAAAACGTCGAAAAAAGAGAACAACCGCAAAAAATGGAGGGTAGGGGTTTTAAAATAATTAAATTATATATATTGATTTTATTTTTATGTAAATACGAGTAGCTAACATTAACTTTTTTTTTATGTTTATTGGTTTAATTAATATATTTTTTATTTATTAAATTTTTATTATTTATTTTTAATAATTTTTTATATATTTTATTTATTTATATATTTATTTTTTAGATATACCAGAGTGGAATAAAATTTTCCATTTACAATTTTATCGTGATTAAGATAGATAGCTAAATTTATCAGGAAATCCAATTCGGAAACGCATTTGGCATAAAAGATAATTTTGGCTTGCTGAAAATTAAAAATTTTGTCAGATTCCGAACTATGCTTAGCAATAGAAGATTCAGAAATTTCTTGTTTTGCAACATACCGAGAATGTTCACATAAACAGCATTCAAGATTTCTTTTAGTTTGAGCTATGTAAGATAAATCTCAACTATTACAAGGGACTTCGGAATGGGGGATTTAGTTAAAGGGAATTGAATTTATTTATAGGTTTAAAAATAACATGAAAACTAGCTGGAACCCGTCGAATTCGACGATCATTTTATTGACCGTGATGTTTCAAAAAACGTCGCATCATTATTTAAATGTATTTCAAGTTAAAACATCTAATATAATTTACGACATTTCACTTAAAAGAAAAAAAGTCAGAAAAATGCTTATAAATAGAAATACTATATATGACATCACTTTCTACAAAGTACAGTCAATGTGACGTCAAACTGACTGCAAATAAATAGTTCCTATCTTTCATTTTCTATTTCGTTTAATAGTAGGAATACATGTTAGCTGACCCGTCCGGCGATTCCCGGACCCATGGTAATAACCTTAAATGAACCTTAAATTTGTATGGTTTTTCATCTTTAACTCGATTTTGTTTGAATTTCTATTTTTAAATAAAAGCATCGTGAAAAAAGTAATCAGCTGTAACAAAAAATTACCTCGAACCGAACGAAACGGGCTTTGTGACCCAGGTGCCTTCGGCAGCGCATACGCCGGCCGCTAATAACATAAAAATATTCCCAAACATTAACCTGGAACCGCACGAACCTGCCCGGTGTTGCCCGGGCCCATGATACCTTAAATGAACCTTAAATTCGTATGATTTTATATCTTTAACTCGATTTTGTTTGAATTTCTGTTTTTAAATGAAAGCATCACGAAAAAAAATAATCAGCTATAACAAAAAAAAAAAAAAAAAAAAAAAAAAAAAAACCTAGAACCGAACGAAACTCTGCCTTGTGACCCCGGTGCCTGCAGCAGCGCATACGCGGGCCGCTAATAACATAAAAAAATTCCAAAAAATTAACCTGGAACCAAACGAACCCGCCCGGCAATGCCCGGGCCCATGATAATAACCTTAAATGAACCTTAAATTTGTATGATTTTATATCTTTAACTCGATTTTGTTTGAATTTCTATTTATAAATGAAAGCATCACACACACAAAAAAAAAAATAAATAAATAAATAAATAAATAAATAAATAAATAAAAATAAAAATCTGTAACAAAAAAAAAAAGAAAAAAAAAAAAAAAAAGAACGGAACTCGGGCTCGTAACCCGGTGCCTGCTGCAGCGTATATACAGAACGCTAATAACAGGACAAAATTTTCAAAAATGAACCTTGAACCGAGCGAACCTCTGACTCGTGTTACCTCTGCCTGTGGCTGCTGCACTGTATAACAGGCATGCATGCTACGCACGCGTTGCAAAACCCACTTCCCTCCACCAGGGGGTGCAGTATGTTGTATACGAACATCACCAATCGCCTTGAATTTCCAAGACTTTTCAAATAAGGTGTCACTGGTGGTGTCAACTGCAAAATCCTTTAGTTGCACTTTCCACCGCCAGGGGGCACAACGTGTTATATACGAACAACACCAACGGTAAGGAAATACCAAGACCATTAAAATAGGGTGTAACATGATAGGGTTGATTGCAAAATCACCTGGTTCCATTTTTAACCACCAGGGGGTGCAGAGAAACTTTGGATAGTTAAAAACATAAGGGAGGATAAAAAAGCAAGACAACTAAGTTATGAGTTTTAATTTTAGCCTCATCGGAAAGAGTAGAATTACAAGTCGGTCTAGTAAACTTTTTAAGTACTTTATCAATAATAAATGGACTAAAGCTTCTTTTCATATCAACAGACTTTAAATTACTAAGTTCTTCTTTATGAGAATAAGTGTCATAACAAATTTTAAGGGCGCAATACACATAAGTGAAAAGGTGCTAATTTTCTGTATACAAACATCCCCAATCAACATGAAATTTCAAGACCTCTATCACCAATCGCCTTGGATTTCCAAGACCTTTCAAATAAGGTGTCACATGGTGGTGTCAACTGCAAAATCCTTTAGTTGCACTTTCCACCGCCAGGGGGCGCAGTGTGCTCTGTACGAACATCACCAACGGTCTGGAAATACCAAGACCTTTAAAATAAGATATAACAATATAGGGTCTACTACAAAATCACCTAGTTCCATTTTTCACCACCAGAGGTTGCACTATATTGTATAGAAACATCCCCAATCGACATGAAATTTCAAGACCTTTAAAATGAGGTGCTACATGTGTGGGTCTGGAACGGATTTCCCTCTCAAACTAATTTCCCCCCTTCCACCCCACCTCCAAATCTACTTTCCCCCTTTTTCTCCCTTTAAAATCGAAAATTCCAAATTCGCAGAAAGTGATTTTTTAGTATTAGACTCTAGTCCCCATATGTACAATTTCTTCATCGTGAAGTAATTTGGAGCTTAGTTAAGCTCGTACACGTATATTTAACCCGTTTCCCCCCCGGGGGGGAACCGTTCGACTTTTTTTTTATTTTTCTCTTTTCATAGCACATGTACAGACCAAGACCTTTTTTTAGATACCTCAAGCAAAGTTTTACACCAATATAGTGGAGACAGACAAAAACATGTTTCAAATTAATATATATATTAAAACGTTTTAAAACTTTGGATAGTTAAAAACATAAGGGAGGATAAAAAAGCAAGACAACTAAGTTATCAGTTTTAATTTTAGCCTCATTGGAAAGAATAGAATTACAAGTCGGTCTAGTAAACTTTTTAAGTACTTTATCAATAATAAATGGACTAAAGCTTCTTTTCATATCAACAGACTTTAAATTACTAAGTTCTTCTTTATGAGAATAAGTGTCATAACAAATTTTAAGGGCACAATACACATAAGTGAAAAGGTGCTAATTTTCTGTATACAAACATCCCCAATCAACATGAAATTTCAAGACCTCTATCACCAATCGCCTTGGATTTCCAAGACCTTTCAAATAAGGTGTCACATGGCGGTGTCAACTGCAAAATCCTTTAGTTGCACTTTCTACCGCCAGGGGGCGCAGTGTGCTCTGTACGAACATCACCAACGGTCTGGAAATACCAAGACCTTTAAAATAAGATATAACATGATAGGGTCTACTACAAAATCACCTAGTTCCATTTTTCACCACCAGGGGTTGCACTATATTGTATACAAACATCCCCAATCGACATGAAATTTCAAGACCTTTAAAATGAGGTGCTACATGTGTGGGTCTAGAACGGATTTCCCTCTTAAACTAATTTCCCCCTTCCACCTCACCTCCAAATCTACTTTCCCCCTTTTCCTCCCTTTAAAATCGAAAATTCCAAATTCGCAGAAAGTGATTTTTTAGTATTAGACTCTAGTCCCCATATGTACAATTTCTTCATCGTGAAGTAATTTGGAGTTTAGTTAAGCTCGTACACGTGTTTTTAACCGTTTCCCCCCCGGGGGGGGGAAACGTTCGACATTTTTTTATTTTTCTCTTTTCATAGCACATGTACAGACCAAGGCCTTTTTTTAGACACCTCAAGCAAATTTTTACACCAATATAGTGGAGACAGACAAAAACATGTTTCAAATTAATATATAGATTAAAACGTTTTAAAACTTTGGATAGTTAAAAACATAAGGGAGGATAAAAATGCAAGACAACTAAATTATCAGTATTAATTTTAGCCTCATTGAAAAGAGTAGAATTACAAGTCGGTCTAGTAAACTTTTTAAGTACTTTATCAATAATAAACGGACTAAAACTTCTTTTGATATCAACAGACTTTAAATTATTAAGTTCTTCTTCATGAGAATAAGTGTCATAACAAATTTTAGAGACACAATACACATAACTGAAAAGGTGCTAATTTTCTGTTTAGCTGGCTGATTTGACAGAGCATGGGGAGGGTTGAAAACAGAAAAAGGCTTCCTATATATAGAAGTTTTAAAAGAAGAATCGCACCTACTAACTAAGGCATCAAGCAAGGGAAATTGATTACATTTTTCTAACTCATAGGTAAACTGGATATGGGAATCAATGGAATTCACAATTTGAAGAATGGCAAAGATGTCAAAAGGATTTTCTACGAAAACGCAAGTGTCATCTACGTAACGTAACCAACATTTTAAATTTAACATCTTTAACATTTTTTCCTCAAAATAATGCATAAAGATATCAGCAATAGTGGAATATAAAGGATTACCCATACTTCAAAAGTAGTTTGGGAAACACAAAGTTTATTTAGGTTAATATATATATTTTTTTTATTTCAATGCCAAAATAATGGAATTTACGTAACCTTTTTTTCTAAACAATAAAGAGCACCTTCAGTGGGGACATTAGTAAATAATGACTTCACATCAAGAGATAGCATTGAGCAATTATCAGGATTAAGATTATTTTATTTTTTAACAAAATCATAGGAATTTTTTATACTGTGACTGTTAGTGGAGAAACACATACATAAAGGAGAAAAAATAGATGCTAAAAATTTAGAGAGAGGATAAGTATCAGTGCCAATGTTCGAAACAATAGATATGAGAGGAGCATTATCTTTATGAACTTTCGGTGAAGCGTAAAAACGAGAACAAATCGCTGAAGAAGGGGAAACTGAAGATTTAGTGTGATAATTAAGAACAATAGAATTTTTAACAGCTTTTTGTACAGAGGTAAGAAGGGATTTGGTTTGGTCTTTTACAATTTCCGTATAAGATCCTATACACAAAAGGGAATTAACTTTATTGCATTAATCGGTTTTAACCATGAGAACAATCTGGCCACCTTTATCAATCTTAGTAATTACGAGATTTTGATTAGATTTAAGTTCTTTAAGAGCAATATTCTCATATTTGAAACGATTAGATTTATATCTAGATTTATTGGAAAAAATACAATCAGCAAGGTTATGGCGCCAAGAAGGGGAAAATTTTCTGTACTTTAAGGAAGACTCAGTGGGAGCAATTAATTTAGAAATTGAAGGTTTACTAGATTGGGAAAAATTTAAGCCAAGTTGATCAGTTATTTTGTTGATCAGTTAAGTTATTGGAAGGCATATTAACAATGTAACTTCTTTAAAGAGATTGTTAAGTTTTTGGAAAGTTTTTTTTTGTTTTTTTACACAAAATAGAAAAATTACAATTCAGATTACGTTGATTAGCAAAATTAAGAGAATGCAGGGATAAATAATTCTCATTTTCTGAAATAGCAAAATCTTTGAAATTTTTAACAAGGAACAGATGAAGTTCATAAAGCTGTTCCTCAATTTTTGCGATACGTTGACGAATATCTTGAATACAAGCATTTAAGAGAATAAATTTGGAGGGATCTAAGGCTTTAGAAAATCTACCAGTAACAGGAATAGAAAACTGTAATTTAATAAAATTAAGAATGACTTTATTATATTTTTATTTTTGAAGAATTTTTAAATGGTTAAGAAATTTAACACGTTTACGTTTAAGTTTAGAAAATCTCCCACCTTTGGATTTTAAATGAAATCATATCCTATATAGAGATATCCAGAAACACGTGTCATTGTAGAGAACCACAAATTCGATAAAAAAATACACTTTAAAACACGTATAAAAGATGAATTTAATTAAAATCATTAAAAATTACACAAAATATTTTTCATTTTGTCAAAGCTTTTCGCCCTGCCTATCAGGGCATCATCAGGACAAACTCAAGTCATTTTTAGTTACAAGTGCAGTAGCAGTTGAATTATATATATTAATAAAACATATTACAATTACAGTTAATATAGACGAAACAGTCTATATACATAAATTCTAATTATAGCTGAGCTTCTCTGGGTCACCATGGAGACACTTGCTGTACAACGGATGAGGCTTTCCAGGGTTTAAATTTAGTTGAGCTTTACTGTGGTTCTATGGACCCTGGAAAGACTCAACCGTTGTATTGAGTCTTTCCAGGGTCCATAGAACCACAGTAAAGCTCAACTAAATTTAAACCCTGGAAAGCCTCATCCGTTGTACAGCAAGTGTCTCCATGGTGACCCAGCGAAGCTCAGCTATAATTTAAAATTTATGTTTATAGACTGTTTCGTCTATATTAACTGTAATTGTAATATATTTTATTAATATATATATTTCAACTGTTACTATGCACTTGTATCGAAAAATGACTTGAGTTTGCCCTGTTGATGTCCTGATAGGCAGGGCGAAAAGCTTTAACAAAATGAAAAACCTTTTGTGTAATTTTTAATGATTTTAATTAAATTTATCTTTTATACTTGTTTTAAAGTTTTTTTTTTTTTTTTAATCAAATTTGGGTTTTACCCTCCTTTCAGTCTTGCTTCTGACGCCAAGGCGATAGCACGTGTTTACTCCTGAGGAAGAAAAGGACACGTCCTTTCGAACCTGGTAGTGTTTTTATTAGTTTTATGGTGTTTGAAGAAGTTTTTAGTTTGAATATGAAATATTTGAATTATTTCAGTTATTAAAATAAGTTAAAACAAATAAATTTAACAAGTCTTTAAAATCTTTTTAATTTTATATCAATTTAGCACTTCTAAAATACTACTTATATGAAAACTTACACAATAACTACTAAAAATCTTAATCTTAAATAAATTAGATATTAACTACTTCACAACTTACAAAGCTTCGTAACTTTGAAAAGTTTAAAGAATAAAATGTCTTTTTTTTTCGCTTTATACATTACGAAATAGTAACCTACGGTTTAAGGAAGTTTTCAAACCACTGCGGATACCCTTTCCTTGAGAGGAATTCGAACCCAACAACTGGCAATTATTGGGTAGAGCCGTAACTTTTAAAACTTTCAAGGAAAATCAAAACATGTTTTCATCGACACCTTCCAATGTATTGTCTCAATCCTTGGTTCGTAGATATTAATGTCAGAAAATCATATTTTAGCCATTTTTACACACAAAATATTTCTGAGTAAGTGTGTGCTATTATATTAATTCATACTCACATAATGAGTTATAAACATATTTTGCATAAATAATAATTAAAAAAAAAAATATGACTTAGGAGAAATATCGAGTTGCGAATTCAATGAAATATGGCTTCAATTTTATGAATATATATATTAATATGACTTTTTTTTTTTTTAATCGAAATATTTTTTTTTAATACTTGATTTAACCTGCGCAATATTTTGAGTTAATTTTGATAGTTAAATACTTAAGATTCTGATAATTAATGTACGAGATATTTTTTTTTTTTTTTTTTTTTATGGCGTTTAATATATAAAATGTAATTTTTTTTTTTTTAATTTACACATACACTTTTTTCTTTCATTTTAAAGCTAAATTTACATTGCACATGCATCAAGTATGTTGCGATATCAACAAAATAGATTATAGGACATACTGCGTATGTTTGCGTTCTTTCCGCGAGTGCGTAGACTGAGTTTCCATCTTTTTTCGGAGAGCAATCGTCCCTGTTTGTTTGCCTCTAACAATCATGTAAGATAATATATATTTAAAAAAAAAAAGAAATAAACTCAACAAGTACAACTTTACCACTGAACTGAGCTCAATATAAATTAATTCGTAAGTGTTTTCATGTCAATTGGAGATTTACCATTGAAAATATTCCCTAGTAAGAATTATCCACATAATATTATTTTAATTGTTTCAATGAGTCTTCATTGCACTTGTCAAAAATTTCTCTTATTAAAATAAATGATAAATTCATGATGATAGTGTAAATTTATCTGAACAGAAATAGTTTTCTGATATATATTTTATCCTAATTACACTAAACCGAATTTTGATTTTATTCTTCAGAAATAAAGAAGATTTTGAGCAATTATGATTTTTTAATTTTTTACATACGTATATTTAAGTGGAGGTGACGCCTTGCTTTTCCTAACATTTGATTAGAAAACCAGCTTAGTTCCTTTGCTGCAGCCATGAACGAGTAACCTTGACGAGATGATGCAACTGACACGTAGCTGTAATGTCGGCATCCCCTGCGTGCGCATACTTCTGTGTGGAGTCTTGAAGCAGGCGCGTTGAGAAGAGAGACGACTGTTTAGATTTCGACGATGGTAGACGGTAACTTGGATGTAGATCTGTCGACGGCCGAAAATGGCAATTGAACTTCATTATTTTATTTTCACGAAAGTTATGTTGAACATTATATCATCTAGCGATATAGAGTGAACTGTTAAAATAATCTAGTTGGACGGTAAACATCGGACGGGTGTTTTATAATAAGTATAAGCATAAACTTCTGATTTGACTTTTACAAGTGACTGTTTTGGTCGGCTGTTTAATTTTAATTCGTACTATAATCCTGTATATAAATGTAATATAGTTATCTTTAATTAAATATTCAATAGTTAATAGTAATTGTGCATTAATTAATTATTAACGCCCACATAAGTTCCCCACTACATTTATATTTATCTAACATAAAGGCTATTTTTCTTAAAACAATATCTACTGATATTTATAATTACATGTAAAGTAAAATGTTTTGTACTATTAAGTTGTAGCAAGATTAATACAAATACGTATGCTTAAATAAAATAGTAAAAAAAAAAAAAAAAAAAAAAAAACGAACTATTTAGAATCAAAAGATTGTTCTGTCACCTACTGTAATTGATAGATGCATTTTGTTTTGTTTCCTTCGTTATAATCGACGTTAGGTTCTAGAAGAGGGCAAAAGTGCTTGCTCTCTGCAAAAGTTCTTCAGTGTAATACAAAACTAGAAGTACCTTAAATGTTATTTTTCAGCGATCGTTGTGCTAAAAACATCCAGTGTAGTGTTTATGTTTTTTTCCTTAAAACTATATTTGTCATACAACTTCATTGTTCATCTTATCTTAGAATTAGGATGAAAGTTTTCCAGTTCAAACATCTCATGCTCTGCAAACTTGTGAAGACACTGCTGTGGATTACAAAGTGATTTAATTTTTCTATACAGAAAATACAGTTAATAACAATATTTCTTTACAGAACATAATTAAAATAAAAATAATAATAATAAAGAGTATAACTCTCAGTTTGAAGAATTCATACTTAATTTTTTCATTGAAACTGAATTTTGTTTATAACACTTAAACCCTCAGTGAATACATTGGTATCAGATACATTCGAACAATTTTTTATCACAGAAAATGGCAATTTTAAAAATGTCGATCTCCTTATCAGTGTATTTCATTAATATAAAGTAAAGCAAATCCATTATTTTTTCCTCTCAAAATATTTTTTTTAATGTTGAAAATGCAATAACAATTAGAGTTAAGACTACAAAATATATTATTGAAAGTTTATAATCAATCCACGCAGGATCTATGCCATTTTTATATTCAACTTCAGCGAAAGTATCCGATAAAAGTAATATTATATTACATTACTAACGCCCGCTTCACTCGTTCCTATTTTTAAATGAATCACTATAATGAATTTTTAAAATTGCATTAATTTTTATCATGTGAAAAAAAAAAAAAGAGAAACAAAATCTGATTAGGAAAAATGTCGCACCGAGTTCTCACTGTCTTCGGAAAAAATCCCCAAAATGCTCTAACTAATAATTTTACAAATTCGAAAATATCCGCAATCGATCTGTAAGTATCAAAAACCTCTATGCATCAGTTTTGTACGATCTATCTCTATTTTTTTTTGCCCCTCCGCTCCCCCTTTTCCGATCCTCCCAATAATTTTAAAAATTCGAAAATATCCTCAATCGATTTGTAAGTATCGAAAACCTCTAAATACCAATTTTGAACGATCTAACTCTAATTTTATTTTTTTGCCCCTCCCCACTTCCTGCCCCTCCTAATAACTTTACATGTTCGAAATTATCCCCATTCGACTTGCAGGCCTCTAAAACCTATCTGTACCAATTTTGAACGCCCTAACTGTATTTCTATTTGTTTTTGGCCCGTAGCCCCCCCCCCTTTTACTGCCCCACCTGTGGGCTGAATTTCTAAATTTCCAGAAATTGGTTTTTTGATATTTGTATTAGCTGTATTTTAGAGTAAAAATTTCACGTATATCTATTTTTTCGTTTGAGGATATATAGGATTATGCGAAATCACGTTTTACGCATCAGGTTTTGCCCCCCCCCCCCGCCCCCCTTGGGGACCGAATTTTGAAAATTCTAGAAATTGTTTTTTAAACGTTTGTATTAGCTATATTTTAAAGCAAAAAGTTTACGGATATCTGTTTTTTTGTTTGAGATATGAAGGATTTTGTGAAATCACGTTTTGTCTCCCTCCCCCCCCCTTGGGGGGCGAATTTTGTAAAATCGCTTCTTAGTGGATAACTACGTCATAGAAAGAACATTGTCACAAAATTTCATGCTTCTTGGTCTAGGGGTTTGGGTCTGGGCGATGATGAATCACCCCCTCACTCACTCACTGAGTGAGGAAGAGAATTATTTTTAAATTATAGTTATAATTAAATTTATGAATAAAATTCGTAATGGAATGTAATATTAATCTGAATGAATATATATATATAGATAGATAGATAGATTTCCTTATAAAATATTTCCCATAAAAACATTTCGTTAAGGAGCTATCATATATTGTTATACATCGCATACTTATTTTAACGCTTGTTTCGATTTCTTAAAGAATAAAAGAACATGAATGTTTTAAAAAGTAAAACGGTTTTAAGAACTAGAGTTTGCTGTACAGGGTGATTGTAATTAAAGTTAAGATTTCAAAACTCTATAATTTTAAAACGGCCCATCAGAGCGATTTGATATTTTACCAGAGCAATATTGAAGCAATGGAATTTTGTTTGAGGGAGGAAAAAAAGTAATTCCAACATGTTCCTAGAGATGGCGTTCTGAAGAGAATGTCAGGGGAAACTCTTAAATGCACTCATTAAACACAGGAATGTTGTTAGCAACACAATGGAATAGCAGGAAACAACATATTTCTTGTAATAACAGGAGACTTGGCGTTGGAATACTAAAACCCGAATAAACTACTACGTCAGAAACGCCAAAGAAAAATACTGGAAATGCATACAGCTGTTTCGGTAGCCTTAAGCGTACCGTCTTCAGTGCAAAAAGTCCTTTTTGCACTGAAGACGGTACGCTTAATGCTACCGAAAAAGCTGTATTTATTTCCGATATTTTTCTTTGGCGTTTCTGACGTAGTAGTTTATTCGGGTTTTAATAGAATCCTTGGTTCACTACAATTATTTTAGCAAAAAGACAAGAATACGTGTTTTCAGCGAAAACAGTCATAGAGGAAAGAGAAAAGGAGGAGCTTCATGAAAGAAATACTTTACGGATAATTAACGGCACATTTTGAAACTTTTTTTTTTTTTTTTTTTTTTGTCTTTTTGCAAAACAAAGTTTCATTGCCTCATGATTGCTCTGGTAAAATATCAAAGCACTCTGATGGGTAGTTTTAAAATTATAACGTTTTGAAATCGTAACTTTAATTATAATCACCCTGTGTATCATAAATTGACTTAAAGAAGCGTAATTTATTTATATTACTCTACTCATTCAAATATTATTTTTTTTATTCTTAAACTAATATATTTTACCAACATAGTATGTTATTAGAAATAAGTCACAAATATTTAAATAATTTATTTATAGCATATTTATGTATTTGCAACTCATTGATGTTTATCTCATGAAATATTCCCTTAAGTAGATATATAATGGAATGGAATATAATTGATGCATGAAACTTTCATACTTTAATAATGTTTACACTCTGTTCATTTAAATATTTATGCAATCTAACACCTTCAAATACCATTTAGGTTACATAAAGTCAAAGCATTTATCTCTTATATTAAACCTAATATTATCCGTTAACTAGGATAACGATATTAACACTTTCCACAATCATATGCTCCAATAGATATTACCTCACTTAACATATTTTGTAAGCATCTATCTTTCTCTGATATCGACTAAACTAGTTGAAGTGTTTACAATATGCTAATAAAATTGTTTCGAATATTGAAAATAATAGACGAAATGTTTCCTGCATACATTTATCATATTCAAAATCGTATATACTTATTTTTTGGAATGTAGAACAAAGCAATAATAATCGAAATGTATATTTAATAATAAAGCATTTTAAAAATGCAATATATATATAGGTATAAATATTATAAATATTTAATATAGCCTGTTCCCTTTTATTTTCAGTTTACGTTAAACATATTTAACTCCCTTTACTTCATTTTTATTGATGTTTTGTTAAAAATTGTCACGATTTTAATTATCTAAATGAATTTTTAAAACATAATTATACGTACATGAGAGAAAATAGCAATTCAATATGTTGTTAGCTAACTAAAAGAATTTTAAAACAGATTTCTATGCATAAGTAAGGAAGTATAAAATATGTGTTATGTTCAATGATAATTATTGTCATATTAGGCTTATTTTATTACAGTATTGCGTCGTAGAAGAAACTAATTCGCATTGTTAGACAATTCAATTAGGTTACATAATAGAGAAAGAGTGTGACACAGTCGATCGTCTACTTTAATTTATTTGAATACAAATGTTCTTTTCATATCAAGACTCAAATAAATCATGATGATATTGCTTGTGTGTAGCCAAAATCTTCTGGAAATTACGTATATACGCGTTTTTAGAAATGCAATATTCATCTATATAAACAAAGTGAAGAGTTTGTCAGCGGAACGTATCCGGGCGAACCACTCCTATTTTTGATTGATCTAGATTTAACTACTGCGATGATAAAAGTCGGTCTTTTTTTTTTTTTTTTTTTTTTTTTGCTAGTAAAATCTTATGATTTTTTAAAAAGATACTGCATAGATATTATACTTTTTTAAAAGAGCTCTAAAAACTATTCGTTTTTTGTTTATACATCAAGTTATTAGAATTAAAGGCATTACGTTGCAAAGTTTCACAACGCGATATCATTGAATTGCTTTTAATGAAGGTCGGCCATTTTTTAGTAAAAATTGATGATTTCTTTTTCTTTTTCTCTCTTTCTTTTCTTTTTTTTCTTTTCTTTTTTTTTTTTTTTTCTTTTTTTTTTTTTAAAGATACTGCAAATATATTATACTTTTTTAAAAGAGCTCTAAAAACTGTTCATTCTTTGTGAGGACACTATACATCAAGTTATTAGATTTAAAGATATTACGTTGCAAAGTTTCACAACACGATATCATTCAATTGCCTTTGATGAAGGTTGGCCATTTTTTAGTTCCCCATCATACTATAGGTATGGGGAACTTAGGTAATCGTGAAAAATTTCGACCTCGGTTTTTTTACTTTTCTACACGTTTTCAGGTGTGAGGAATCCGAAAATGAAAAATTTCTATGGTGTCTGTCTGTAGGGTGTCTGTTAGTCTGTTAGTCTGTTAGTGTGTTAGTCTGTTAGTGGGTCAGTCCGTTAGTTTGTTAGTCTGTGTACACGATATCTCAAGAACAAATTGTCGCAGAGAGGTCAGATCAGTTTTAAAATATTACTTTCGACACTGGCAAGAACCCTATTCATTTGCAACATTCGATTTTAAAAACTTCGTAAGTTATTCGAAATTTACGATTTTCTTAACATGGGAGAATAGGACAAAAAATCACTTAAACGTGCATTAAATGAAAACTTTTTATTGTAAAAATGTCTTTTTTCTTATCAAGCAGCCGTCATTCTGTTTCAAAATGGCGGCTACAAATTATAAACCAATTAGTAGAAATATTGATGTAGGCTATCTACATATGGAGTTTTACGCAAATTGGTTCATAAATACCTTTTTATGTGAATTTAAACTTTTCAAGTGGCCGGCGCTTGGAAACAAGATGGTGGGCCAAGTTGACAAATATATCAAATGCATTTGTGAGATAAGGCTACTGCACAAATATAGTTGGAATTAATTCAGAATCTTGGTTAACGAACTCATCCAAGATATTTATAAGATCAGTTCACTCTCCAAATTTGGTTGCATTTGGCGTATTATTTCGGGAGTTATCGTGATAACAAAATTTTCATTATATATATATATATAGAGAGAGAGAGAGAGAGAGATAGATAGATAGATAAACGAAGTGATTACAATAGGTCGATTTCTAAAGAGATCAAACTAAAATGGATATCAGGATGGCTTCCATTATTCTTTTGATGTCTGTCTCGAAATAATAAACAGGAATTCTTCGTCATGAATGGTTTCAAACCTACTCATTCCACTTTGTCTAAAAATGCATATTCACATATTCACATATGTTTGGTTGAAAATCAAATCTTCAACATGGATGATTCCATGCTATCTCATACTACGGTCTTCACAGCGCCGATCGAACCTTGGGTCCCTATGCCGTCATGGCTAGTTACTTTAGATGTCTTCATCACATTTCGTAATCATATATATTTTATATTAAAGTTATACGTTTTAAAAAATTCGGAATCCTACTTAATGAATGTTTGCTTTTTAAAGAAGTATATTCCGATGTGCAAAAGTACATATAAATTGGAAGCATTGTATTGAATGAAAGTTTAAAAATAAAAGTATATTTTTGAGAACTGAAAATATTTTAATAAAAAGGAAAAACAAGCACTAAATTGTGTTTGGAGTTTGAGAGTATTTTTAAATTACAAACCTAGCTCATTATATATATATATATATATATATATACATACAGGGTGCATAGAAAAGTCCCTTTAACCTGAAAATACTTGCGAACGGAGAGTGCTACAGCCACGCAAGTGAGGTAACGGTATAGTAAAGAGACTATGCCCGACATAATGTAAACGACAGCAGCGCCCCTAGTGACGAAATTTGGAAGTTAGCCATTGCAAATCGAAAACGAAAAGAGATTCAAAGAGAACAAAATTTCCAATTAGAAAGTTTTAGAACATCAATTAATTAGTACGAAACGATATTTGGTTTACAAGGATAAGATAAAATGGCGCCTGCATACCCAAAAAATATCCAAAATCGGTGCACTCCATTTTGTGTACATATTTGAAAGGAATAGCCAGAGGAAAGAAGAAATATGCACAATTTAATGAATAAATACTATGTACTTACATCAATACATTTTGATAACATCACACACAAAAACAAAATAGGTAAACTAAACTCTAAGTCTCATAGTGATAAAAAGTTAATGTTGAGAATGTTCGAAAAGTTCGCCATTGCTCACAATACACGTTTGCATTCGTGTGAGTAATTCTGCATGAACATTTCTCAGCATGGAATGTGTTACACTATTGAAAGCATCTGTAATACGATGACGTAGATCCATCAGACTTGTATGTGCAGTTGCATAAACCTGATCTTTTATGTGACCCTACAGGAAGAAATCCATCGGAGTCAGGTCCGGCGATCGTGGAGGCCATTCAATACTACTACCATACCCAATAATTTGTTGTCCAAAGCAATCTTTTAGAAAGCTTCGCACTCCAGCTGGTTGGTGTGCAGGAGGACCGTCATGTTGAAACCACATGTCCCGTAATGCGGACAGGGGAATATCATCCAAAAAGTCGGCTATCCTGTAATAGTTGGAGGTACCTCTGTCCGTTTAATGTGCCTTCGTAGAACACAGGTTCCAGTAAGCGATCCTTCCAGATACCGCCACATACATTAATGGACCAGCGCACTTGGTGTTTCGTGGATAGTCCCCACGAGGGATTTTCCAGCGCCCAGTAGTGGGCATTATGTCGGTTTAGTACTCCGGTACGCTGAAACAGTGCCTCGTCCGACCAAACAATGTTGGACAAAAAATCTGATTTATCTTCAACATTATTTAATACACAGTTGCACAGATCAAATCGACGCTCATTATCTCGTGGCAACAGTTCTTGCTGCAGAGTGACATGATAGGGATGTGCATGTTGACTATGCCGTATTTGCCATACTCGGGCCCGTGTTAAGCCACAAACCATGCTGATTTCTTTTGTATTGCTGTGTGGATGGGCTAGTGCATATGCCAAAATACTCTCTGGCGGTATACGCATACCTGCACTCACTGGTCTGCCAGAACGCGGACGACTTTTAGAGCTTCCTGTCTCCATGAGCCGTCGCACTACATTTGCGATGGTAACTGCACTTGGATGTGGCCCACCTGGAAAACGAACGGCATACTCCCGTGCAACATGCGTTGCGTTTCGTTGACATTCGCCATAAATAAGCACCATCTCGCAATATTGAAAGTTAGTGAAGCTGGACATTCTCACATAGCTCCAAAATTCTAAATCCAAACGTTTATTTTTAAGAAATGTATCTTTTGTAGGATCTCATTCATTTAGGATCATTCAAAATTCCATTTGTTTTGTCACTTTCAAAAAAGAACACATATTTTCTACCCTTCGCTAGGCAACGATTGAAATTGCCACAACACAGAAAATAAAATTTTAAAAATGAAATCGTCCGCACATTAGGAATAAAATTATCGTCTGCCATCAATAATTTTATGCTATGAGATTATGTTGTTTGTATCAAGTGAGCGCCAACACCTTTTAAACTAAAATTTTAAATGCATTGGAAATTAAAGTTTTCTGACATTACCGTACAGTACAAAGTCACAAACTGAATTTTCACACTGCTACATTTTCGAAATGTGAATATGTAGAGTAGAACAGTCGTGCATAGATTACGGAGATTTTTGGGTATACAGGCGCCAATTTATCTTATCCGTGTAAACCAAATATCGTTTCGTACTAACTAATTGATGCTCTAAAACTTTTTAATTGGAAATTTTACTCTATCTCTTTTCGTTTTCGATTTGCAATGACTAACTTCCAAATTTCGCCACTAGGGGCGCTGCTATCGTTTGCATTAGGTCGGGCATAGTCACTTTACTATACCGTTACCTCACTTGCGTGGTTGTAGCACTCTCCGTTCGCAAGTATTTTCCGGTTAAAGGGACTTTCCTATGCACCCTGTATATATGTATATATATAAATACAGGGTTCATATAATTAAAATTTCCCTATAAAAAGCATCCTACAGCGCAAACGGGTGAACGGAATACAATGAAATTCGGTATATAGACTATAAACGAGATGCTGTCCCGGAATTTCAAAAAAAAAAAAAAAAAAAATCGTTCCAAAATGTCCACCAGAGGGCGCCTTTTCCGGAGAAACATTAAATTTAACACAATAAACGACCAAAACTGAATACAGACATAATATTAACATTCCAGAAAAATAATCATGAGTTATAAAACGTAAAACCTGGAAAAGGCATCAGTTCTAAGAAACTAATGTCGAAATTTCCATGCTTGCGAAGAAGAGGAAGCTTTATGCAAAACAGGTACGTTGGGGTTCCCCCTGATGTTCCTGAACCAATCTCTAAATAGGAAAAGAGGCCGGGAGCCAGGTTAGAGTGGTACAGTTGTCGAAGGACCTCCACCTGGTTCCTGGCCAAAAGCAAGCTAACGGAGGCCTCACGGACAACCATGCTATTGCAGGATGCCATATCGGATGGACGGCTCCGCCGTCTTACCGACCAGCCAGTTGACCATGTCGGAGTGAAGTTAAGTGTAACATCCGCTCGCGCTGCAGTAGCTGTCTACCGGCGTAGCGTTGATGTGCCTAGTTTTGGGGCGGAAGAAGGTAATGCAATGACTTACACATGAGACTGGTCATTTTTTTTCGTTTCCGTTAGGGCGCATGCTAGTGTAACTTCCAGACACGTTGCAGGTGCTGAAAATTATCCTGGCGAGGCGTATCGATGTGTCTTGATGTAAGGTAAGCACTAGCACACCCTTAGACACGTTGTAGGTGTTGAAAATTTTACTGACGTCGCGTAACGGGTTGTTCTGAGAGAATGATTGCCGTGTTTTTGACGTTGATGTAAGGCGGTCCAGACGAGGGGCATCTGGGCGACCTAAGCCAAGCAGCGCCTGCTGCAAATCGGGAGTTTCTGCGACCCGATAGAGCAATGGCTAGCAGCACCTATTTTCTAGAGGGTGCCTACACGGATCCTATGGTGAAGTATGGGTGCTCCTCATGTTGAGGGTCTTACGGGTCGAAATACCAGAAAATCCATCTCACTTAGTTGGACCAATGCTTTCGTAATCGACAGTAGTTCTGTGTTGAGGGGTTTTTTACTTTGTAGTTATGCAAAGGTTTTTTCCCTATGAAACAAACAGACAATCTTTCCTTTGTTGGCACCCGATTTTGGTTCCCTTTTTGTTACTTTCTTCTAAATGTAATATTGAGAAAGTGCTGGATTCGCGAAAATTTTCGACCTCCGTTTTCTGACGGATCTACACGTTCTGGGAGTTTCTGAACACGAACTGATAGTTTTTAGAAAATGTCTGTCTGTCTGGGTGCATCACGATTTTTGTGGACACTGTAGCTCACGAACCAATGAATGAAATTGAACCAAACTTGGTATATAGTAGGACCCTGACATAGAATGGTGCTGATTAGATTTGGGGATCAATCACTCAGCAGGTGGCGCTGTGATCGCATTTTTGCAAACTTTTAACATGGCTGAATAGGACAAAATTTCGTATAAATGTACAGAATGAGCGTTATTTTAAACTTGTTATTGTAAAATTAATATGAATTATTGATTATAGTAGTAGTTAACTAGGAAAAAAAATGTGCATGTGGCGGCATCGCTTCCCCTCCGGGGTAAGAAAATTTTCAAGATGGGTATCTTTCGAAAGGTCTCATCAATACCTTTAAAACGAATGGTTGAACTATAATTCAGTGATAATTTAAAACAAAGTAATCGATTTTATTTTACTTAAAAAATAAAAAAAAAAACTTTGAAAAAAAATCGTTTTTTTTTTTTTTTTTTTTTTTTTTTTTAAATTATGTTACTGAGTGAATCTGTATAGCAAAATATAGAAGAATGTCTTGTCGTTGCCACAAAATACTAGTTTCTTGTGGCCCTTTGCTCGTTCATACGTTGCAGTCTTCGCGTAGTGGCCCGTTCTTGGGTGGTGTTTGTTATGACCCATAGTGGTGTGAGCAGGTCTGTCTTTTGACTGGTAGTGCATGACCGGACGGCTTTTGTCTCCCCTGGGTGTAACGATTCGATGCCCATATGGGGGTAGAAACCCAGGCAACAGGGTCTGTTTAAGTTGTCCTGAGCAGGACCTGTCGAGTGGCAGAGGAGACTGGCTTATAGAATAAGGAAAGCGAGTGTAGATCCACATAGTTGGCATAGTTGGTGCGGATCGGCTATTGTGGTGATCGCCGTTGGGAGCGCGGCTTTATGGATGACTGAACGTCGTCCTCTGAAGGTATAAGGACATTTTTGGCCGCCAAACCGTGGCACTGCCAGGAGCTGGGGTCTCCATCCCGCTGTTGACTAACTTTGGTTGGTCCGAAGGAGATGGTGAAGGCCTCGCAATCCTGATTGCCGGCCATACCTGGGTCAGTACTTGCTGTCATGAGGCAGGTATTTTGCTGTCGTGGCGATAAGGATTTCATGCGTTGCGACGTCACTGACGGGACTGCCTGGATACACTTAGTATCTGGTACAGTTGGTGATGGGTTGCGCTTGCGCGCCACCTCTGTTATGCAAAACAGGTTAGGGTATAGAACGTTTGCAGACGTTGTCATGGTTTATGTCGATGTTTACGGCTGTAATGATGACTGTATCTTTAGTTGAACGAGCGTTATTGGTGAAACTGTTTTACGAAAACAAGGGGAATGCTTCTACTGCAGTTCGTGAAATTTGTCGTATAAAGAACCTACGGTGGTCACCAATGTCTACTAAAGGTATCCGGGCCATGATTAAAAGATCTGAAGGAACGAGGTCATTAGGAGCTGACCTGGAAGAGGCCGTAAACCTGTTACACCGGTATTCGCTGATGCCGTCAAGACAAATGGTGTCGCACAGTCACAGACATCAGAGTTTGGGGGTAGTAGCGTACGTGCAATTTCTCGACAGACATGCTATTCTTACAACGCCGTTCGAAAAGTGCTCAAAAACATAATGTACTACTTCCCATACAAAATCTACCATATACAAGAGCTGCTTGATAGGGACAAACCACAACGTCTCTCATTCGCAGTCACTTTTCTCAACAGAACGACTGTTGATTTGTCATTGTCTTGGAATAGTCTGTGGAGCGACGAGGCTCATTTCTACCCCAGTGAGACAGTAAACACACAGAATTGCCTCATTCGCGCTAAGGAAAATACGCGGATGTACACTGAAATTCCCTACATTCTCCAAAGGTGACAGTCTGGTGTGGATTCACGGCGACATTCATCTTTCGTCCATTCTTCTTTGAGGAAATAACGTGATCTTGTCACATGTTCCGTTACGGGCCGTCGGTACAATGATACGCTGAAGACGTTTGTTGTGCTGCAACTACAGCAAAGGCGGGTCCTTACATCGATCATTTCCATTCATCGATCATTTCCATTACATACATACATATATACTTAGTATATTACGAAAACCCTTTCAAATATTGCACTGTACGAAATGATCTATCACACGAGTAATATGTTCTATATGACAATCATTACATGCAGAAGAATATATAACATTAAATCCTTGCAAAAATAAAATATATCAGAGCAGCTTTTATTACCATGTTTTTATTAACTTCGATTCTTGTTGGTTTGTTTGTTTGTTTGCGTCTTTGTTTGCGTGTTTGTCAAGGACAAATCTTGCAATCGATTTTTAACTAACTTCCAGACTAGCTAGATATTTGAAATTTTCAGGAGAGCTCACAACACGGTGATAATACATTTTTCTAATAATTTTAGTCAACTATTTCAGGTCCCACTGCCTTCGGCAGCGCTTATATTATTCGACAGAAAATTTATTTAACTAACTTCCCGACTACCTAGACTTTTGAAACTTTCAGAATAGTTCAGAACACGGTGAAAATGCATTTTTTAAAATACCTTTAGCCAACTGTTTCGGGTTCCTGCTGCCTTCGGCAGCGTTACCAGTACAAAACTTGCAATCGATTTTTCACTAACTTCCCGACTAGCTAGATATTTGAAACTTTCAGGATAGCTCAGAACACGATGGTAATACATTTTTTTAATACTTCTATTCAACTGTTTCAGGTTCCTACTGCCTTCGGCAGCGTTCATATGATTCAACAGAAAATTTATTTAACTAACTTCCCGAGTAGCTAGACATTTGAAACTTTCGGAATAGTTCAGAATACGGTGAAAATGCTTTTAAAAAATATTTTTGTCCAATTGCTTCGGGACCCTGCTGTTTTCTGCAGCGTTTCCAGTACAAAGCTTGCAATCAACTTTTAACTAACTTTCCGGCTAGATAGCCATTTGAAACTTTTATAATAGCTCAAAAGTCGATAGCAAGGAATTTTTTTAATACTTTTATCCAATTGCTGGGGTTCCGGCTGTCTTCAGTAGAGTTTATATGATTCAACAGAAAATTTAAAAGCATGGTTTATAAAAAAAAAAAAAAAAAAAAAAAAAAAAAAATTATAATTATTTTGTAATTAATCACAACAAGGACAAGTAGGGCGAATAGGTCAATTACAGATTTTAAAGTAAAATATATACGATTCGATCTAGAATATAGGTAATTGTTTATCGAACTAGGGAAATATCTATAAATTTCCTAATAAAGATTATTACATTTAGTTTTACAAAGGACTAATTTGCCAGTATCTAAAATTTTAATAAGTACAGTCACTCTTATATAATGGTTTGTATGGAAGCATTTGTACAAACATTGATAACAATGGTAATTAAAAGAAATAAAAAATATTGACAATTAACATTATTAAAAATATAAAAATCCGTCGAAAATTGTAAGAAGACTTTATAAATAGAAAATAACATAAAATATTGAAACTAATGTAGAATAAGTGACCAGTTAATTTTAATAAAATAGAAATCTAAATCTAAAAAGATATCTCTAAATCTAAAATAAATGTCCCGTTAAATTTGAAAATGAAAGTCTATATATTAGATACCAGAATAAATAAAAGTTTATAGCATAATTAATTAACTTAAAAAATAATTAAATAAATTAAAATCAAAATCTAGAGTAAATAAAATATTGTGTAACATGCATATAACAGAATTATTCAATAATTATTCATAAGCATACCTAAATTTAGCTGTGAAAAAATTAAAAATAAAATAAAAATAAAATAAATAAAATAAAGACAATATATTATAAAATGGATTTGCAAGCCAACAATATAAAACTAAAGATTGAAGTAAACCTATAAGACAAAAAATTTCTAACAATAAGATGTAGTGAGATATATTTTAGGATTTTTAGATAGGGAATGAGCAGTTGTTTACTTTTCGAAATACTGAATTTGTTATCACAATATATGCTAAAACTAGTTGGCATTGCTGGACTCTGCTCAGTTCCCCATCATATGTATGTTCTCATAAATTTCTTGTACAGGAATTATTATATACATGTTAAGAGAAATGAATTTGACCAAACGCTTGACACAGTGACAAAACGAAATCCTCGCCTAATAGGATACCCACCATTCAGTTCGATATCTTATTCTAATCTATTAATTTATTTTATTGTGATCAATTTAGTAGTTTATTTTCATGCTACTATTTCCAATGCAACTTTCCTAAAAATGCGTATTTTTATGAAATATCTCCCCATTTTGCTATGTTGAAAAAATCTTAAATTTCGAATAACTTACGAAATTTTCCTATTAGAATATTTGTAGTCAATCATGTTCATACAAGTATCATAAATATTATTTTGAAATTGTCTGATATATTTATGATCCTTAAAATGGACGTTTATGCTCGATTTTGCCTTATTCTGCCATTTTAAGAAAATCGTAAATTCCAAATAACTTACGAATTTTTTTAATTGGAACAATCATACTCTATGGTATTCATGTCAGTATCTTAAATAATATTTCGAAAGTGGTTTGACATCTTTACGAGGAAAATATCCCTTAAGATTGACGTTTATGTTAAATTTTGCTTTTTCTGCCATGTTAAGAAATTCGTAAATTTCCAATAACTTACGAAATTTTTTATTGGAAAATTCATAGTCATTAATACTCATGCCAGTGTCCTAAATAATATTTCAAAAGTAGCCTGACATCTTTACGATGAAAATATCTCTCAAAATTAACGTTTATGTGAAATTTTGCCCTATACTGCCATGTTAAGAAATTCGTAAATATCCAATAACTTGCGAAATTTTCAATGTAGCATATTTATAGTTACTGATGTTCATTCCGGCATCAAAACTGATATTTTAAAACTCGTCTGACATTTTTACAGTAAAAAGTTTCCATTTAATGCACGTTTAAGTGAATTTTTGTCCTATTCTCCCATGTTAAGAAAATCGTAAATTTCGAATAAATGCTGAAGTTTTTTAATTCGAATGTTGCAAATGAATAGGGTTCTTGCCAGTGTCGAAAGTAATATTTTAAATCTGATTTGACCTCTCTGCGACAATTTGTTCTTGAGATTTCGTGTACACAAACTAACAAACTAACGGACTAGCGGAGTAATACACTAACAGACACCCTACAGACAAACACCATACAAATTTTGTCATTTTCGGATTCCTCACACCTGAAAACGTGTAAAAATGTCAAAAAATCGGGGACGAAAATTTTCACGATTACCTAAGTTCCCCATACCTATAGTATGATGGGGAACTAATAAATTGTATTAGTGTAAGCAGTTTTAATAAGTAAATCTTGTCAATTAAAAGTTTTGCATTATAGATAGTGTGATAGTGTTGTGTTTTAACTTCTGCTTTTATACATATAAAGGAAAGTATTCATGAAGAAAAGTAATGAAGTAAGTATAAGGAAAATATGAAAGAAAGTATGAAGGAAAGTAATCTTGCCAAAAAATCTGACGTTAAGATTTTGGTGCATGAGGTCCCATGAGTTCATATTTGCTATTTTTACGATGATGTATATGCGTATATATGTGTGTACGTATGTGAGTGAACACGATAGCGTGTAAACGCTGAGTGCGAATGAGCTGAAAGTTGGTACGTATATAGGTCTCCGTAGCACGAACTATACTGATTTTAGTGAACATATCACTTATAATTTTTTACAGTGTCGCAAAGAAAAATTCCTGATCATTATGGCCTACGCCCCCCCCCCTTTTTTTTTGCGATAGCGGCTTAACGCCTTATTCAATTGAGCGGAAACTTTATACACATGTAATAGATCACCATTATATAAACTTCATACGTTTTGGCGAATCTAGTACTTATTTTATTTTTACAGGGATACAACGAAAATTTTTTTATCATTATGCCCTATTGCCTCAAATTTTTAAAGTGCAATAACGTCTAAATGCCTTATCCGATTAAACTGAAAATTTCTATGCATATTATAGATAATTTTCAAACAAACTGTATGAATTTCGGTGAATCTAGTACTTATAGTTCTTTTACAGTGACACAAAGAATAATTCTTTACATTGTGGCTAATGGGTTGAAATTATTTAAAGTGCGATAGTGTTCAAATGCCTTATTTCATTGAGCTGAAATTTTATATACGTGTTATAAACCACCGTCGCACAAACTGTACGAATTTTGGAGAATCTAGCACTTACAGAGTTTACGCAGACACAAATATATATATATATATATTTTTTTTTTTTTTTTGTGGCTTAGGGACTCAAATTATTTGAAGTACTATAACATCTAAACACTTCATCCGAATGAACTAAAAATTTATATAAATGTTATAAGTAACCGCCGCACGAAATGTATAGATTTTGGTGAGTATAGCTCTAGCATTTATGGATATTTACAAGGACATAACGGAAATTTATTTATTATTTATTTATTATTATTTATTTATTATTATTTATTTATTCTGATGATTTATGCACTGAAATTATTTGAAAGGAAATAGCATTAAATTAAACAACGTACTATATACAGGAAAATACTGAAACACCTATTATAATATTTTCTTTTATTTATAAAACTAATTGTTAATTACTTAATATTCGGAAATTCGAGTGGAGTTATTCTTGATTTTTTAAACTATTTTTTTTTCTCGTTGCCACGCAACTTATAACAATAATTTTTATGATATATATCCACTTTTGTTTATTTAAAGACTTCTTTTACCTTAATTTATTTATACAGCCGATAATTACTAAATGATTCGAAAGTTGAGTGGTGTCAATCGAAATTTCCTTTATTTATAATAAAGAACAGATAAATGAATATAAACATAAACAATATATAGCAGCACGAACATTCTTGTAAATATATCATAAAAACCAATTCACTAGTACTCATTGCAACACAAATCTAACCCAAATAAATAAGGAAATTAATGAGCGCTCATTAGCAGACTTATTCCTTCTTTTAATAAATGAATGATATAATTAATAACCCTCCCCAAAAAAAACGGCGCATTTTAAATGATGTCACAAACATATGGTAACTACAAATCAATCTACGTCAGAAACAAATTTCTTTTATGGAGAACTTATTATAAATATTCTTTTATATATATGTATATAAACGTAAATTAGCTCAATTAGCTCAGTCTAAAAGCTATAAAATTGTGTAATAATTAACACTCTCTAAGCATAATGCAATAATTTTCTATAAAAGATTCAACGGAAGAAGAATCTTTTTTTTTTTATTATTATTATTATTATTATTATTATTATTAAACTTGTACTAAATAATTTTTTTAATATGTTTTAAAGTAATATATAAATTTCCCAAATATCGCGGATTCTCATAATTTTTTAAACCAATTAAATAAATAAATGATATAAGGATGAAAAGTGGGAGTTATCACTTTTTATAACGTTCGTCCACTATTCTAGATTTTATTTTTCATTGCATAAAAAATACAGTTATAAGACTAAATAAATGTTTCGTAAGAAACATAATACACTACAACTCATCCAAGATTTTTTAGGTTGATTTCTTTAGAAATCGACCTATTGCAATCACTTCGTTTATCTATATATATATATATATATATATATATATATATAATGAAAATTTTTTCATCACGATAACTCCCGAAATAATACTCCAAATCGAACCAAATTTGGACAGCGAACTTGTGAGGTTGAGACGTTAGAACGTCACCACAGTTGTTTCAATTAAGCTGGATCCAGCAAAGTAGGAAGTGGGGACGGTTAAAATCACTCCGTCGCCAGTGGCTCGGTGACGGTTGAGGTCGAGATAGTTTTGTGTCGGCAGGGTGCTGCATTAAAAGACTTAGATTTTGAATATTAGTTAAATTAGAAGTGATTTTTAAAAGTACGGATTGAAATGTAGTGAAAGGAGGGTGTAGGAAGAAGTATAAAAATAGAGATGGTTTTAGTAGATGGTGTGGATGTTGGGAGATCGTATGGTGGATGTTGGAAGATCGTATAGTGGATGTTGGAGGATATTATAGCGAATGTGATGATTCTTATTTTGGTGAATATCGAAAGTAGAGTAGAGGAGATTTAGTGGCGTGAAGTTAAGTAGTGTTGAGTGTTGGTGAGTGTCTACTAGTTTTCGGGAAGTTCGAGTTGGGTCCGAAGGGAATCCTCCGACCCATAGTGAAGCCGTATTAGTGAAGTACGAGTGCAATCGTCTCTACACCTTCGACTATCTGCTGTGGTGAGATATTTAATATTATCTACTTAAATTGTTGATTCATATATTTTGATTAAGTAAAACGTTGACTGAGCTAAGCTTTAGTACCAGGCCGCCCTCCCATTAATCTGCTCAAATAAACTTTAGTTATTGTTATTTAAAGTCTTGTGTTCTCTTAGTAATCTAATTAAGTAAGTTAAGATGGAGTTTGCAGGAACGCAAACCCCACAAACTGATCTTATAAATATCTTGGATGAGTTCGTTACCCAAGTTGCTCCGACTTTTTGTTTTCAAGAAGCGGCCACTTGAAATTTTCAAAATCACATTGTAAAAAGCGTATTTAAGACCGGATTTGCTAAAATTTTGATGTGAATATGGACCACATAAAGTTCTCAATGAAGTTTATTAATGAACTTTTTCCGACAGTTTTAACAAAGTGGCGGATATTTTTAGTTAAACGTGGCCACTTGAAATCAGACTACCACTTGAAAATTTAAAATCCCGATAACTTCCGAAATAATACTCCAAATCAAACCAAATTTAGACTGCAAACTTATATTATAAATATCTTTGAGTAGTTTGTTAATCAAGTTGCTTTCAAGTGGAGACTTGAAAATTTTAAATTCGAATTGTAAAAAGCGTATTCCATTTTTTTTTCTTTTGTTGTATACATAGATTATACAAGTGTGTCAAAGAACTTTATTAATGAACTTTATCTGCCATTTTTTATAAAGTGGCGGATATCTTAAGTTTACCGAGGCCACTTGAAATCAGGCTACCACTTGAAAATTTAAAAACCTGATAACTTCCCAAATAATACTCCAAATGGAACCAAGTTTGAACAGTGTCTTAACGTATCGTATAAATATCTTAGATGAGTTTGTTAGTCAAGTTGCTCCGCCATTTTGTTTTTAAGTGGAAAAAACTTGAAAATTTTAAATTTAAATTGTAAAAAGCTTATTCCGAATTTGCTTGAATTTTGATGTAAATACAGACCACATAATGATCTCAATAAAGTTTATTAATGAACTATATCCGCCATTTTTAATAAAGTTGCAGATATCTTATGTTAAGCGGGGCCACTTGAAATCAGGCTACCACTTGAAAATTTAAAATCACAATAACTTGTGAGATAATACTCCAAATCAACCCAAATTTGGACAGTGTGTTAACTTATCTTATGAATATCATGGATGAGTTTCTTAACCAAGTTGCCCCAACATTTTATTTTCAAGTGGAGACCACTTGAAAATTTCAAATTGCAAAAAGCGTATTCCGAATTTATTTGAATTTTGATGTACACATACACCATATAAGTGACTCGATCAACTTTATTAATAAACTTTATCTGTCATTTTTAACAAAGTGCGGATGTTATAAACAAAGCAAGACAACTTGAAATTTGGCTACCACTTGAAAGTTTATAAACAGTGTAACTTTTTTAATTCTAATTCAATTCGAATCAAAGTTGAATAGTGATCTTATCATATAATTATCTTGGATAGGTTCACTGGGCAACTTGTTCCAACTTCTTGTTTCCAAGTTGCGGCCACTTGAAATCACGCTGCCACTTGAAAATGTGCTATCAGGATAACTTTAAAATACTAAATTGATTTAAACGAAAGTTAGATAGTGAATTTATGGTTAAAATATCTTGGATACGTTCGCTTGGTAACTTGATCTACAATTTTATTTTCAAGTGGCAACCACTTGAAAATTTGTCATTATGATAACTTTTGTAATACCAAACCAATTCGCATCAATTTTGGGTTGTGGATTTACCATTCATATATTACAGATAAATTTGCTGGGCATCTCATTCTGTTTTTTTTCCAAGTGGTGGCCACTTGAAATCACGGTACCACTTGAAAATTTCTTATCACGATAATTTTTGAAACACTGATTTAATTTGAACTAAATTTGGACATTGAACTTATCATACAAATATCTAGTATAATTTCGCTGGACAAGTTGCTTTGCCAATTTGCAAGATGCAGTCAATTAGACTGCCTCGTGAAAACTAGTATATAACCCCGTCAAAAATGATGGAATGTGAAATCAATTAAGGTAGTGAATCAATGAATGCTTTGCCAGCTTAGCTGTTCACTATATTTAAAGGGGACTAATGTGCAAATTGTACCTGACGGGAGTAATGTGCAAGTTGTACCTGTGATGGGAGTAATGTGCAAGTTGTACCTGAGGGGACTAATGTGAAAGTTGTACCTGAGGGGGCTAATGTGAAAGTTGTACCTGACGAGACTAATGTGAAAGTTGTACCTGATGAGAGTAATGTAAAAGTTGTACCTCACGGGACTAATGTGCAAGTTGCACCGAATTTGTTATCACCGTGACTTTTGAAATAATTAATCAATTCAAATCAAAGTTGAAAAATGGATTTATCATTCAAATCTCACGAAGTCCATTAATAAATTGTACTAATGTTTTGAAACAAAATGCCGCCATTTTGTTTTAAAATGGCGGCTACTTGATAAGGAGAAAGAAATCAACCTACTCTTCCGAATGAGCCGGAAGGACTTGTTTTTTTCCAATTTTTTGTTAATGATCTTTTTATTTTTATATTTATTTATTTTATTTTATTTTATTTTACTTTTTCACAGAACCTTGAAATAAGGAGAAAATAACCCGATGTTCGGAATCGTTGTTCCAAATTATGGGACTCGTTTTAGAAAATATTTTGTCAAAGATAGCATTTACAATATTAGGAATAAATACTACCCAATATTGTAACTAAATAAATGTATTTTGTATTTAAAATTATGAACATAAATTTTTAGGACCACCAGAGCCTGTTAAATTAATTGTAATCGAAATTACTTTGGCATAAGAGGTTTCTGCAAAGTTTCCGTCATAAATTTGTTTAAAAAAAATGTCTAGTATAATTCATCTTACATTCATGGTAAGAGCAAAGAACTTGGTTAATAATTCGACAAAATCGAAGTTTGAAATACTGTACTCGCTAGTACTCGTTTGAAATACTGTACTCGAAAATTTCTTCAAACTTTTTTTTTCAATATGAAAAATTAATTAAATACACTAAATCCTGATGAATTAGATTTAGATAATAAAATTATTTGAAATACAAGAATAATAATTAAAATATAACCTAAAATTAGAAGCGTCTGGATCAATTTAAGAAATTATTTGATTTCTCTGAAAATATTCTGACTATGAACAGGAAATAAACAATTATATTTTTAAGCTATTATTTAAAGTAAATGTTCTATTTATACTGTTTTTTTTAAATATATTTACTTTTTGTATTTTTGCTTGTAAAATTATGGTAAGAATTCTTTAAAATTTAAATATGTCAGTGAATTCATTATATAATTTTCTATATGAATACGTTTCTTATAAGAAGAATCTGAAAGAATATTTTATAACTATTCAAAAAATTCTGATACATCAAACATCTATAGTCACTTATTACATGATTTCATTAAAATTTATATCTTTGAAATACTACTATTATCACATGTGCACGTATAAACAACTTAATAAGTATCTTATAAATAAATATGTATCAAGTATATCCGAATGAATCTAAAATTTATTACACGTAAATAATTCGTTTTAAGTGCACTTAAATATTTGTGGAATGTAAATCATGCACATAATATACATGCTATAACAACATGTATTGCATTAAGGTATTCCTGTAATCTAATATCGCTGAATAAATTCAAACTTCCTAATGCCAGCCTGTTTATCTCTTATGCTAAGCGAAATATCATCAATCAACGGGTATAACAACACTAATAAATTCTGTAGTTAACGCCTCATTACATATTACACCATTTAGCAGGGGTTATTAAGTGCCTAATTGTCTCTGATATATGACAAAGATCAACTCAAGCGTTTACGATATGTTAACAATGTTAGGTTTCCATATGCTATAAACAAGGATGAAAATCCATTCTGGGATAACTCCTTTGTTAAAAGATAATAAACAGTGAGATTCAAGATGTTTATTCTAAAATGGAATAATAGCTTGTAAAATATAAGAGAGTACCCAATTTATCATATGTATCATAATAATATGCATAAAATTTAAATTTTGAAACAATGTAATCATAAAGTATATATGGGCAGAACCTCATTATATAAATTTCACAGTATAATACATTTTGTATTACGCTAAAATTTAAAAAAAATGTAGAATCAAATATGTGGGTCAATGATGGTAATGTAGGCAACAACAAAGCAATTTTTAAATGTATGCATAAGTTATCCATGTTGAAATCACATTTTATCAACTTGAAATATTTTCATACAGATGCAGTTATAAATATAATAAGCACTTCGTAGAGTATTTTTTAATATACTGATAATAATCATTTTACATCATGTTGATAATATATAAAGATCTCTGTATTTCTATCTCGGTTAACGTCTCTATGTTTAACAATAGTTGTACAATCTCTTACAGTAATTTCAGTTATAATATTTAATCATGAATTAAAAATTAACATCTTTTCCTACTATTAAAAAGTGTACTTAACTGCAAAGTTGCGGGCTTGAAGGTTGTAGTTTTAGCGATCCTTCCAAAAGAAAAAAAAAAGTCCATAAGAAATCATTGGATCAAATAAATTTTTAAAGTCTAAAGTTTACTTTTTTTTTTAACTTCAAATTTCTAGATTCAAAGATAATATTCTTGATTAAAGTATTGATTTTAGATGTTTGTAATGAAAAAAAAAAAAAAAGTTCCATATTTTTGATCGCTTAAAAATAATTAAGACAATTACAGAGTTGCCAACTTTTGTAATATATTCCAGAGCATTGTTTGTGCCGCCTATTTTTCATGCTCCATTTTTTAGAGCAATATTCAGGAATATGTAATTACAATTGAAGACGAAAAAAAATTACACTAAAAATATAGTAGCATGAAAAGAAGGCGGAGCTTTTTATGCTCTGGAGGAAATTATAAAAAAATTAGCATCTCTGCATATTAATATACTAAAAAAGATGTAAACAACATTAAAAGCATTCAAGGAGAAAGGTTGTTCATATTGAAACCTTTTGTAGAATGATTCAAGCTATGTAATTCTTATTTTCTACACTGAGAAAAAATATATATCGCTTCCATATAGAACGAATAGGTGGTCCTTTTCTAAATCCCTGAACAAGAAATATAGATTTCCGAGCTATAAGTATAAGGCACACCAATACACTGACAAAAAATTCCATAACTGACATCTAGAATCTATCTTTTGGCTCTAGAAAAAATGGTTCCATGTCATCCTTATAAATTTCTTATAAAAATTTTTCTTGTCCCCTTCGAAAGCGAATTCTAGAGACCTCTATTACAATTCTTGAGCGTTCGCCTATACTATCGAGGACAATCCTATTTGAAAATATCTCCAAATAAATGTGAATACAAGAGGCGGGTTTCAGCAGCTATAATCTTGGTTTTTGACCCAATTCTAGAAAATCAAGCGAGAATTTCTCGTAATACAAGATTCAGAATATTCAGAATATTGTTTCACCATCTAGAAACGTGTAGATTAGAAATTCTCGACCATTTCGTCTATTCAGTTTATTGGCGTGCCTTATGCGCATAGCTCGGAAATCTATATTTCTAGTTTAAGGATTTAGAAAATGACCATTTACTCATTCTATATGAAGGCGGTATATATATTTTTTCTCAGTGTATAATTTACGATCTCTATTTTAAAATTGTGCATTATTATTATTATTATTATTTTTTACTTGATAGGAGATACTACTTATATAATTAAATTACTCCATTAAGTACTTCATGCGGCTTTTAATCATGGTGTTAAAATTTCTATAGCTGTGTTACATGAAATCTCTCGCAACTTAACAAAATTGCTTATAGTTTGCTACCTGAAGGATCCCTAAAATTTGAAAATAAGTAATTCAGAATAAATTAGTAATTAGTAGATAAAAGCACAAAAGATGATAGATAGAAGCATGAAAATACTAATACGTGTTGCTTTAAATGAATTTTGAGAATCTGATACAGAAACTTCAATATTTTAATTACAATCTGTGCAGGCAGATGGGGATGCAAACGCCATTACTATGGAAATCTATAAAGACTCTGTATGCAATTCCACAAAAATCTCTATGCAATTCCACAAAAAAAAAAAAAAAAAATAAAAAATAAATAAAAATAAATAAATAAATAAATAAATAAATAAAAAAGCTTTCTAAATAGCAGAAATATTCTTGCTATTCCTAACCTTTCTATGAATTATTCAAATCTGTACTTAAGCTTTCTAATTTTTATCAATCAGTGCTACCATTTTTTGTTAAGCCCCATAATTTATTATGTGTTTTGTTCCATGTTTGACAGTAAATTTAAATTCCGGCCATCCCGTTATAATACAGCCGTTTTCTAATCGTTCGTAATCTTTAATACTCGATGATTTAAAAAAGTCTATTTGCAAAAATGATAATTTTATTCTTCGTTTGTGACATGTGCATTGTGTGAAAGGTTGCAAACTTTTAACCGTTTGCAGCGCAAGGTATTTGCACTTATTTAAATTACACTGTCACCAAAGTCAGATGTCAACATCAGACCACGTGAAACATTTTGTTTGTTCGTCCGAAAAAAAAATATTTAAAACACATTAAAGACATTATATTTCATGCATCATATAAAATAGTATTTAAAAATGATTACATGAACGTGTTTATTTTCCTTCAAATGGAGAACACCTTACCCAACCTACAAAGTCCTATTATTTTAATATCATAGTTGATATTTGTTTTATTTTTGGAATTAATATATATATATATATATATATTATTTATTTTTTTGATGATATATTAAACAAAATGCAATAGGGAACCAAAAAAAATTGTGAAATGCGATTTTTTTTCCCAATTATTTGAATATATAGATAATCTTGCATTAAACGCTTTCTTTTCTGGGTCTAAAACACCTTGAAAACGCTAGGTCATGCACAATATGACCGAGATGAGAAACATAACGAAATGATCAATCTTCGTTTAATCCTTAATTAATTATCCTTCATTAATTAATATATTAATTAATAAATTAATTTATATATTCTTAGTTAATTTTCATGTTAATTTTTTCTAATCTAAATTTCTCTTAGGATGATATCTTTTGGAACTCAAACTCAATCTAATAATAACAGGTAATAACAGGAAACTTGGCGTTGGAACATTGTAACCCGAATAAACTACTACGACAGAAACGCCAACGAAAAATATTTGAGATGCATGCAGCTGTTTCGGTAGCCTTAAACGTACCGTCTTCAGTGCCAAAATAATTCTGAATTAATGATGCATGATTCAGAATTATTTTGGCACTGAAAACCGTACGCTTAAGGATACCGAAATAGCTGTATGCATCTCAAATATTTTTCTTTGGCGTTTCTGACGTAGTAGTTTATTTGGGTTTTAATAATCAAACTCTATCTACCTAAAGATACATGTGGTGCTGTTTCAGCGTGGATTGTACATTCGATTCACGCTTCCCTCCCCCCCCCCCCCCCGACTGGTAGTTTTGGCTCTTTGCCAAATGAGAGGTGAATTTTTCTCTCTCTGAAAAGTGTTACTTTTTTAGTTTAGTTTTTCGGCCTGTCTTAAACAGGAAGTATAGTTTTCTTGAACATGGAAAAGTTATGATTTACATATCTTGGTCTTGGCTCCTTTATGGAGAAACAATATAATTACATGAATAACTCCCGAATTTAATTATAAATTGTGAATTCTTCTTTAAAATTCTGCAAATAGTAAATTTATTTATGTGTAATTTTTGAAATAAATAAGTGAAGCTCTCCCAACTTGACTAGACTCTATGACTGAAACTGAACACTTGATTACTGATTTCTAGAGTGACAAATTATGAACTGTTTTTATGATTACATAATTCTGCATTTTTTCATGGTGCAGTTTTTTAATGGTGCATGAAACCCGTGATAAGTGAAATCCCGTGAAATTGAAATTACATTTAGAAATTAATTCATTTGGATTAACAGATTTAAAAAGTCTAAGAATTTTGAAAACAGAACTTGAAAATAATAATGATTGGAATTTCGGATGCATTAATTGGAAAATTGCCTGGATATTGAACCAGGTAAGCAAAATTTTATTATTATTTATAACATTGATTTAATCAAATTAGAATTTTGATTTATTTACAATATTGTTTTCTTTTTTACTTGATTATTTGCTCGCTATGAACATAGATAAATTAAAAGCTAAGCGTTCTACGGAACGCTCTTGTGTTACAAAACTAATTACAAAGTTAGAAAATCTACTGGCAGATGATATAGAAAATACAAAATCAGACGAAATTAACGAGATTAAAGAAATGTTGTGCGAAAGAGAAATGTCATTAAAAAGTTTAAATGAAAAAATTGAAAATTTAATAGAAGACATAAAAGAGTACGAAAAAGATATCGCAGCAAGCGATAAATATGGCGAGCAAATAATTTCTGCCAAGTGTAAAATAAAAATTAGATTAAAAAGGTGTAATAATATAGATGAGAATAATTCAAATTGTTCTGTCAGTGAAACCCAAACAAAAACTTGTTCTGCAATAAAAAATCCCCAAAATGTCATTACCGAAATTCAGTAGGCAAATCGAAAAATGGAATGAATTTTTCAACTGTTTCGAGAACGCTATTCATCTAAATGAAAATCTTACAAAAATTGAAAAATTTACTTACCTGAAAACGCTTTTAACTGACAAAGCGTATAATGTTATTGAAGGGTTTTCACTTACGGAGCAAAATTATGATAATTGCATAGAGATGCTAAAGAATCGGTTTGGGCAAAAATATATTATTATAAATGCCCACATGAATAAATTATTGAATTTAGAATCAGTGAAAAGTTCATCAAATATAAGTGCGTTGCGAAAACTGTTCGACGCTTGTGAAGTAAATATTCGCAGTTTATCTAATTTAGGGGTGACAAAAGGCCAATATGGTCATTTACTGAATCCAATTTTATTAAAATTATTGCCAAACGATCTAGTAGTTGAATATTACAGGCAAAGTGATAAAAAAAGGATGAGTCTGATGTGACTGACTTAATTAATTTTCTTAAAGTAGAACTAGAATCACGTGAAAAATCCCTTAGTATGATTAATTATAAAAATGCTTCGGTGATTGTAAATAAAAATAAATCCGAAATTAGTGACAGAAAATTTTCCAATAAAATGAATTCATTGAATGTAGGTGTTAAAAACATATGCATATTTTGCAAGAATTATGATCATCCTTCTCTTGAATGTACTAATTTAACTGATGTTGAGAAAAGGTTAAAATTAAAATAGGATGGCAGGTGTTATAAATGTTTTCTAAATTCTCATCTGTCATCACAGTGAAGAGTGAAATCGCAGCCTTGCGAAAAATGTCAAGCAACAGATCATAACAAATTATTTTGTTTTTCAAAAAACTTGAAACCAGAAGTAGTAGAGAACGCTATAGTATCGAATTCGCATTTGAAAAATAGTAATCAGGCAGCGTTATTGCAAACATGTTGCGTAATAGCACAATCTAATTCTAGATCAAAAACTGTCAGACTCTTATTGGATTCCGGAAGTGAAAAAAGTTTTATTACTAAAGAATTGGCTCACGAATTAAAATTAACCCGTGTAAGAAAAGAAAAGCTAACTGTTTTTGCCTTTGGCATAAATAAAGGTAAAGAAGAGGAATTCGAAGTTTTTAATATTGAACTGCGTAGCAAAATAAATCCTCGTCGTCTCATTCATGTTGAAGTATTAGCTACAGACTAAATAACCGCGACTCCCTTAAAAAGCCCAAGGGGCGAACCAGAAATTGAAAGTTATATTAAAAATAAAAACTGGAAATTGGCAGACAATTCATTAAGTGATTCCAAAGTTAATCTATTGCTAGGAGCGGATTATTTTTGGAAAATACAGAGAGGTATCATTGAAAAAATTAGTGATAATTTATATGTTGCTAATACTATTTTCGGATATACTGTAGTGGGGTAATTAAATAATAATAGTACAGAGGTAATTAATTCGCATTTTGTATCTGTCAATAAATTTGACAGTTTTGATTTGCAGCGTTTTTGGGATTTAGAATCACTTGGAATATGTGGCAGTAAGAATGATTCTCTGTCACAGAGAGATACACAAATTATTAATTATTTCAATGAAAATTTAAATTTTGTTAAGGGAAGATATGAAATTAAATTTTTGTGGAAGGAAAATAAAAATGAATTAAAATCTAATATAGAAATAGCCAAAAATAGACGTTGGGGTTTGAGAACAAAACTGACTAAAAATGAATGGCTTAAAAACGAATATGAAAAAATTCTTGAGGAACAAAAGAAAATGGGTATAATAGAGGAGTGTGAATTAAACAAAAATGAAACTGATGTATATTATATGCCCCACAGACCGGGATAAGAACAGATAAGTCCACCACAAAGGTCAGGATAGTGTTTGATGCTTCTTCCAAAGAAAAAGAAGCAAAATCTTTAAATGAATGTTTATATTCTGGCCCCAATTTAAATCCTAATATTTTGGATATTATTTCGAAATTCCGTCTTCATAAAATTGCCTTTGTTTGTGACATCGAAAAAGCTTTTCTGCAAATACAGGTTGCAGAAAATGATAGAAACTTTTTACGGTTTGTATGGTTTGACGATATAAATAGTAAAAATCCTCTATTAAAGGTTTTCCGCATGACCCGTGTAACTTTTGGTGTTACAACATCACCCTTTTTGCTCTCAGCTACCATTAAACATCACATAAAGGGATATAAAGACTTGTTTGCGAAAGTTGTTAATATGCTTGATACTTCCTTATATGTTGATGATCTCTTTCATGGCGCCAATTCTGTAAATGAAGCATTTATTTTATCGTCTGGTGCTGTGAAGATACTTAAAGATGCCAATATGACATTAAGAAAGTTCAAAAGTAATTCTTACGAATTAAGTGAATTGTGGGAAAAACATGGAATAAACATTGATGAAGAAATAAATGAGGGAAATATCTCTAAGGTATTGGGAATAATGTGGTCAACTAATAATGTTAAAAATAGAACGTTAAAAATAGACTTAAACGTTATATAAACGTTATATAAACGTTAAAAATAGACTTTCAATCTCTGTTAGAAGGGTTTGATAATGAAATTATCACTAAGAGAATTGTTTTAAAAACTGTAGCAAAGGTGTATGACCCTGTAGGGTTCATTTCCCCTTTTATAATAAGAGTTAAATTTCTAATGCAAGAATTATGGGAGCAGGGTGTTGATTGAGATTCTGCTTTACCCGATGCTTTAACACAAAAATTTAAGAAATGGCATAGTGAAATAAAGGATTTAGAAAATTTTGAAGTGCCTAGAAAATATTTTACGAATTTTGAAAAATTAACTCCTGAAACTATTCAAATTTTGTTTTCTGCGATGCCAGTTTAAAGGGATATGGTACAGTAGCTTATTTCCGTGATCCTTGTTCCCGTGAAACTTCATTTATTATGCCAAAGACAAGAGTAGCTCCTCTCAAAAAACTTACTTTGCCTCGACTTGAATTGATGGGAGCCTTAACAGCTGCTCGATTAGCTCATTATCTTGGGCGGCTATTTTCAATTCCCGTCAAAAACATACTATGCTTCTGTGATTCCCAAATTACCCTTTATTGGGTCAAAGGAAGTGCTAGTAACTGGAAGCCCTTCGTAGAGAACAGAGTGCGTGTAATTCAACGATTAGTAGCCCCGTCTCAGTGGAGATTTTGTCCAGGGGTTAAGAATCCAGCTGATGTGCTATCTCGTGGTTGCACAACAGCTGAATTGTTGAAGAATGAAGAATGGCTGAAGGGACCAATTTGGTTGAAAGAAGAGCACTTTCCGACATCACTACCGGAAAATGAAGTGAAAATACCTGAAGAAGAGATTTTGCGAGAACAACGGAAAACTATTGTTTGCTCTTTAACTCATTGCAATTAACTCCTGAAACTATTCAAATTTTGTTTTCTGCGATGCCAGTTTAAAGGGATATGGTACAGTAGCTTATTTCCGTGATCCTTGTTCCCGTGAAACTTCATTTATTATGCCAAAGACAAGAGTAGCTCCTCTCAAAAAACTTACTTTGCCTCGACTTGAATTGATGGGAGCCTTAACAGCTGCTCGATTAGCTCATTATCTTGGGCGGCTATTTTCAATTCCCGTCAAAAACATACTATGCTTCTGTGATTCCCAAATTACCCTTTATTGGGTCAAAGGAAGTGCTAGTAACTGGAAGCCCTTCGTAGAGAACAGAGTGCGTGTAATTCAACGATTAGTAGCCCCGTCTCAGTGGAGATTTTGTCCAGGGGTTAAGAATCCAGCTGATGTGCTATCTCGTGGTTGCACAACAGCTGAATTGTTGAAGAATGAAGAATGGCTGAAGGGACCAATTTGGTTGAAAGAAGAGCACTTTCCGACATCACTACCGGAAAATGAAGTGAAAATACCTGAAGAAGAGATTTTGCGAGAACAATGGAAAACTATTGTTTGCTCTTTAACTCATTGCAATAATGAATTTGAATTATTATACAAGTTTTCATCTTGGTCTAAATTAAGACGTGTTACAGCTTGGTGTCTTAGATTTATAAAAAATACTAAATGTCGATCTGTGCGAAATACTGGCTTTTTAACTATACAAGAACTTGATGAGGCAACTAAAATTATTGTGAAGTTGGTTCAAAGACATGAATTTAGAGAGGAAATAAAGACTTTAAAATCTGGAAGAAACCTGAATGCTAGTAACAAACTCCTTTCTTTAAATCTTTTTCTAGACAAAATGAAATTCTTCGTGTTGGTGGAAGATTAAAACACGCAAACCTACCTGAGAGTCAAAAACACCAAATGATACTTCCCAAAACGCATCACATTACAGATTTAATTATAAAGTACTTTCATGAAAAACATCTTCACAGTGGAACTCAGTTAACAATTTCAGTCCTGCGACAACAATATTGGATAATTAATGCAAGAGACGCTGTGAAAAGGAATCTGCGGAACTGTATGAAGTGTTTTAGAACCACATCGAACTTAGCCTCTCAACTGATGGGTGATCTTCCAGCTGCTCGTGTAGTGCCATCGCGAGTGTTTTCGAAAGTCGGTGTTGATCTTGCAGGCCCCTTTCTCATCAAACCTCGTAAGGGCCGAGGTGTTAAATCTTATAAAAGTTATATTTGTTTATATATTTGTTTTTCCACAAAGGCAATTCATTTGGAAATACTCAGTGATCTCACCTCTGAAATATTCCTCGCATCTTTGAAGAGGTTTGTTGCTCGACGAGGAAAACCTGAAGAATTGTTTCAGACAGAGGAACGAACTTTGTAGGTGCCGACAATGAAATGAAAAAAATGATGTCCTTGATCTCTTCTGAGGAAAAAATCCACAGATATTTGTCCGAAGAAACAATCAAATGGAATTTCAATCCCCCATCGGCCCCCCATTTTGGAGGCCTTTGGGAGGCAGGAATAAAACAGATGAAAGGTCATTTAAAAAGAACTATTGGCGAACAAATATTAACTTATGAACAGTTCCTTACTTTAATTACTCAAATTGAATCGTGCTTGAACTCAAGACCTCTTGTTGCGCTCTCGAATGATCCAAGCGACTTAAATGCTCTAACTCCAGGACATTTTATCATAGGCACTGCCTTGACTTCAATACCAGAACCTGACTATTCTTCAGTTAACCTAACCCCGCTAGAAAGATGGAAACTTCTGCAAAAAATTTTTCAAAGTTTCTGGAAGAGATGGTCCTCAGATTACATATCAGACTTGCAAAGGCGATCAAAATGGCTAATAAAAAAACCAAATTTCAAGAAAGACGATTTGGTTTTAATAAAAGATGATAATCAGCCCCCTTTGAAGTGGAAACTGGGTCGCATAATCAAATTATTTCCTGGAGCAGATGGCAAGATTCGTGTTATTCTACTGAAAACTGTTTATGGAGAGTTGAAGCGTCCGATCGCCAAACTATCTCCTCTACCATTTTAAAAACTGTTGCACAGATAACTTAGAACTGTTGATTGAACTTTAGCTTATTTTATTTTATTTGTTTTTTATTTGTTTATTTATTTGTTTAATTTTTTTTTGTTCCTGTATTTTATCCACTTATGTTAATCATCTAGTTACAATGTTTCATTATGTATATTAATCTCTTTTTTTCTTATCTATTTTCAGTTTGAAGACAGAAAATGAAAATCTGTAACAACACTAATGTTGTTATTGTACTTTTTAGGATATTTTTATGAACCTCCGTTCATGGGGGCGGAGCATTTTTCAGCGTGGATTGTACTTTCGATTCACGCTTTCCCCCCGACTGGTAGTTTTGGCTCTTTGCCAAATGAGAGGTGAATTTTTCTCTCTCTGAAAAATGTTTCTTTTTTAGTTTACTTTTTCGGCCTGTCTTAAACAGGAAGTATAGTTTTCTTGAACATGGAAAAGTTATGATTTACATATCTTGGTCTTGGCTCCTTTATGGAGAAACAATATAATTACATGAATAACTCCAGAATTTAATTATAAATTGTGAATTTTTCTTTAAAATTCTGCAAATAGTAAATTTATTTATGTGTAATTTTTGAAATAAATAAATGAAGCTTTCCCAACTTGACTAGACTCTATGACTGAAACTGAACACTTGATTACTGATTTCTAGAGTGACAAATTATGAAGTGTTTTTATGATTACATTATTCTGCATTTTTGCATGGTGCAGTTTTTTCAGGTGCATTATTATACATTTCAGACTTAGCCAATTTCACGTAAATATCTTTATTCAGTTCATTCTTTAAGCAAATTTTACATTTTTTAATTATATCTGAATAAAGAGTCTTATGAGAAAGTGTGTCCTTTTTATTCAGCAGTTGAACGGGATATTTCCCACAGAAGATTTTCAAAATTTTGTCCGCTCATTATCTGAATATCTAGATTAAAAATATGTCATATTTTTACTTTGTATGAAAAAAAAAAATAGTAATAATAAAAAGAAAAACAGAAAAGAAAATCAGGTAAAAATTGTTTATTTTGAATCGATTCTACATGTGCGCTTGAGTCTTAGAAATTAAAATTAGAAAAAATAATGAAGAAAATGTGTAAATGTATATTAAGTTTATATTAAGTAAATTTATAATTTTTAAAGTCATAAATAAAATACTGTTTTTAGTTGATCAGGGGTATTTATTTATTTATTTATTAGTTTTTTTTATGTGCAACACGAAATATATTGGGTTATTATTCTGAATGTCTGAAAGGGCAGCGGTATCCCAGTCGGTAGAACGCTGAGCTCGTAATTGGAAGATCGCAGGTTCGATACTCGAGCCGACCGAAGACTGTCTTAAACACTAACGTGGATGGTGACGTAAAATTCGTTGTGACCGCAATGTCCTCCATGTTCGTATCAAAATTATATTTCTGGGAGTCACGAAAACGAGAAAGCCATCCTCTCCGTAAAGGATCAAAATTGTGATGGAATATCTCCGGACCACACCTTAAAGCGAGTCCCAGACCGTGGTCAACTGCCCATTGCGCAGCACTACCCTAACAACACACTTGTCCACAATACATCCTGAAGATGTCCATAAGGTGTCCATAGACGTCCTTTTCATTCATAGGACATCCTAAGGATATCATTTGGGGAAAATGTGCTGTTAGGGTAGTGCGATGTAAAAAAAAATCAACAATCCAATGAACCTGAGTGTCTGAAAAATATAAGCAAAGAACCAACATTATCAGTACAAATTATCCCCAGCGTTTCAACACAAATTAACTAAATTTCTTAAATATTTACATGTATCAGGGTATTTCATGAATGAACCCTTAGTTTGAAAATAAATAACTCGGAAAGGTAGTAGGAAAACGAAACCAGAGGTATGCTTATTAAAATAACCGAAGGATTTGATATGGAAACTTCAAAATTTTAGTTACAAATTTCCCTGATAGATGGCACTGTATGAGACATTACAATATCCAAGCAGTATATATAACAGGTAATGCAAGTTTTTGTTGCTTTCACATAAAAAAGGATTCAAAATATGCATCTTTCATACAACACATGCAGCATTTAAAAAATAATAATAATTCTGAAACGGTATTGGATAAAAGAATGAAACCAGTAATTATTTAATACCAATATATATTTAATAAACAAACAGGAAGAATGTAATACAAAATCTAAAAATTTTCGTTACAAATTGCGTCGATAGAAAGCGCTTCATACGACATTTTCATAATTAGGCTGTACACAGTGGGGAACCAAACATTTAACCATGTTTTGTTAATGACATCTGTACATGAACTTTATCCTGTTTAAGCAATTTACAAAACTATTCTTTTATATTTAAATAATAAAGATTAGGCCTACATCTTTTGACTCTTTTGCCACAATATACATTGAAATTTATGAAATTATTTATAACCATTTTAGACCGTCTAATCTCTTTTGTTACAGCCAGCTGGTTAATCCATATGACGAAAGAGAAAATATTTGTCGTTTTTAAAAAAATTTAATTGTTTTTGCTTTTGGTATTGTTATTGCATAAAGATAAAAAGGAAATTTTTAAAATTAATTACCTTCTATATATATTTTTTAATGTTCTCAGATGCAATGAGGTTATAGTGGCAGAAGTGCTTAATCATCGGGAAAATAACAAGCTATTTGGAATAGTTTCCATTGAAATAGCAGCACAAAAGAAAGCATTGTGAAGTTCATAATAGATAAGGAAGTAAATGTTATTGAAATTTCAATGTTGATTTCCTTCTGCTTAAAACAAAATTACTTATGAAGGAACAAAATAAACAGAGGACGAGCTAAAGAAGGTCCAGTTGGTTTCTTTATTAATGAAGGATTTTTAAGAGCTATTAGTAGATACTGATAGGCAGTTATTCTTCCCTAAAAATAGAAAAGCCGAAGTTAAGAATTTCGACCAGAAGTCAAAACTTAGTAGCCACACAGACGCCAAGAAGATAACTAAAAGGATGTGATATTTATTTTGGTATGTATAACAAGAAAACTTTGTCTTCTTTGTAAAGATTGCCAAATGGCAACACCTGTGCGACAGGACAAAACTCGATGACACCATTCTCTTCGGAGGCATGGGTACGAATCCCACTTTTGCGACGAAAAATGTATTGGAATCTCATCGTAAGTACACTCATGTCTAGAATTATCTTTACATATCCAAAACTAATGATATTCAATGAAATATCCAATCAATGTGATCGATTTTTGCAGAAAATGTGTGAAAAACAAGCCTAATTAGCATTATCCAATTAAAATTAATCAAACGATTCTGTGATATACAAATGTAGGCTTACGTCATCCGACGCTGAATCAAGCGCTTTGCGCAAAGTGAATAACTTAGTGAATCTCTGCGATATAGCGTTTGATTTCAGTGTGTAAGGACTCAAATCGGTTTGCTTTGGCTTCGAAGTATCATTTGGAAGAATCTATGAAGTGCCGACTCATCGGACGTTTAGAAGCAGGGCAGCCTATCACGGAAGTAGCCAGATGTCTGAATATTTAAAGACAGACAGTCTCTACATTATGGAAACAGTTTCGAAACGACGGAACTGTTGTAAGAAGGCCTGGACAAGGTCGTAAACGAATGACAACTGTTTCTGGAGATCGATATTTGGCACTAACTGCCGTCGTAACAGGAAATCTACTGCTCGCCAGTTAATTTCAGAGCTTGTAGCCGCCACTGGAACTGCTGCATCACGGCAAACGATATACAGAAAGCTTAATGAAAGATGCCTTTTTGTCAGAAATCCAAGGGTATGTGTTTCACTGTTTTCACAACAGAGGAGGGATAGCTTTAATTGGTGCAAAGAACATCAGAACTAGAGTCAGCACCAATGGTCCCAAGTTCTGTTTACTGATGAGTCGATGTTTAGTTTTACAGGTGATTCTAAACGTGTTTACATATGGAGGGAGTCGGGAACACGAAATTATCCCTCAAACATAATGGAGCATGACCGTTTCGGTAGTACAGGTGTGATGGTATGGGGGAGGAATAATGATCAATGGACGTACGCCCTACATGTTTTCGACATTGGATCTGTGACCGACGAGAGGTATCAGGATGAGGTCCTAGAGCCTTATGTCAGACTTTTCAGAGGTGTATATGGATCTGACTTTTTATTTATGGACTATAATGCTCGTCCACATCGAGCAAAGCTCGTTGACGAATTCATTGAAAGTGAAGGCATTGAGCGAATACCGTGGGCAGCAATGTCTCCTGATCTTAATCCAATAGAGAACTTATGATACTACCTTGGAAGAGCAAATGCACGTAGATATCCTATTCCTAAAAATGTAAGTGCACTGAAGACGGCATTACGTGAAGAGGGGAGATTAATTTCCCAAACTGTGGTTAACAACATTATTGCCAGCATGAAAACACGTTGTGATATGTGTGTACATGTCAACGGAGATCATATTCCATATTTAATTCGTAAGGCCTAATTCTGTTCTTTGTTATTCCTTTTTTTCTGAGCTCACTTTGTCACATTTTATTACCATTTTTAATGTTTCATTCTACAATTTCATATTATATGCAATGCCCTTAATTTTTTTCTTTTGTTATTTATGTGTCATAGTGTTATATAACATTCCAAAAAAAATCACAAGATCATAGTTCACAGTTTCTGAGAAATACGTGAATTTATGCATGTAAAGATAATTTTGGACATGAGTGTATTTCACAAATATAAAAAATTAAAGAATGTAGCACATTCTTGGATAACAAAAGCACACTTTTATTGAAACACATAAATAAAACATATACACTAAGCGACAAATAAAAAAGCCGCACTTGGATATTTTCCTTTTCGCCTTCTACAACAGCCCATTTTATCGTTTAAAAAGCAAATTTTCGAACATATTTTATTATGTTGTCATCCACATACACTTTAGCTTTGAGTCCAGTGTTAAAAACAAAATTCAATTGACAGTAGAATTGTAATTTTAGAAATTATTTCAAAAATGGTAAGAATAAGACAGTTAACGATGCCACAAAAAGTATAATTTTTTTGAATGAAAATCAAAAAATATTTTAATACATGACATGGCAAAATAATTAAATGTTAACGAAATATTGGTAAAAAGGTTTTTAGCAAGACATAAAATTTTTTTGCCGGTTAAACTGGAAATTTGATTTTAGGCGGTCATGTTGCTCATGTAAGCGAGATGACCGTAAGTTAAAAAACCATTGCTTATAAAATAAGTTTGTATTATATTTAGAACATAAAGGAGATTCAGAAAAAGTTTTTAGCAGCATAATTTCTTTAACTACAGTACAGCAACTATTAAACTAAGCAGGTTTAAATGACAGAAAATTTTTAAAAAATCCATTCTCAGTGAAGAAAAATAGGAAAGCAAGGCCTTTAGTAGGCTAAAAAATTAAAAAGATGATTAGTTAATTATTGGGCTGAACTAGTTCTTTTTGATGAGTCAAGTTTAACTTATTTCGAGCTAAAGAAAATAAGAAGATCTGACAACGAAAATATGACCGACTTAATGAAAATCGCACTTTTGAAGCAGTGACACACTCTCCGTACATTATGGTACGGAGGTGCATAACTTCTCAAACAGTCGGCCAAATTTTTATGCTCAAGGGATCAATTAACTCGAAATAAAACACAGTATTCATAAAAGTGGTGCCTGACCGACTATTTTGGAGGTATCTTGGACATTTCCGCATTCAGCATTTCAAGGTGATAATGCACCTTACTACACGGCATCTGTGGAAAGTTTATTCAGTTCAAATTGTCAAAATTTCCTATCCATTCCCATGAGAACTTATAATTCTGTAAATAATCATAACTTTTTTCACTTTAAGTTAAATCCCACAAAGGCTATAGTAGAATTTCTTCTTTACCAGACATGGAAATAATCCTAATCGCGATCCGCTCAAACATGTTTCATTTTAAAGAGGCGGGAGAGAGGGGAGAGGATTCAAAATTTTCAGCCTATAACTGTGCCTGAACCAGAATTTTTTTTTCTGATATTTGGCACATTGAAATTTCTTAGATTTATATTAAAACACTGTATAAAACTATGCCATTGCGCATTAAAACAGTAATTCCATAAAAGGATGGAATTAACCCAATGCATAATGCATATTTTTAATAAAAAATAGCTTAGATCTAACAAATAAATAGTTTTATTTCATATATTAAAATATAACTTGTTTATTTCATATAATAAATCATAATAGAATACAAAGTGTATGGTTATTGCATTATGCTTAAAAAGAAAGTTTTATGCAGATTATTTCGTAGAGTGCAATAAAGCGAATTATTAAATCAAAAGTGTACAGTCGGCTGCAAAATTATTCGAGCACTAGCCAATAATTCCTATATTTAAAAAGTACACTTAAGACTGTTTTGCTAAGTAAATCCTTGTTGAATCATGTTCTTAGACTGATTAAGAACATGACTCGACAAGGATTTATTTAACAAAGCTGTATTAAGTGTACTTTTTTTTGGCAAGGATTATTGCTAGTGCTCGAATAATTTTGCAGCCGACTGTACATAGGCATCATTTCATCTCTTTGGTTTTATGCAAACAACACAGTTTTATTTGTTTCAAACATTAGTTTTAAAGTTATTACAAATTAAAAAGGTATAAGTCATGTTTTCTGCAGTGCGACTTTTTTTTTTTTTTTTTTTTTGCCGCTTAGTGTATGTAGAGTAGATAATAAAATTATTACATTTATTATTATTATTATTATTATTATTAGTAGTAGTAGTAGTAGTATATTTTTTCTAAAAAAAAAAAAAAAAAAAGTGCTAGAAAATAGTACACATACAAAGAACATTTAAAAACACATTTTTTACACTACCAGTTTTGTTCAGATTGCAATTAGGCCACAAATCAGAAATTTAAGAAAACTAAAAATACTTTGGAACACCCTGCATTTTAAAAAGCTATAAATGGCTTGTAACTTTAATATATTATTGCACATACGATGTATAATATTTGTACGTTTTGATGAGAGAATTGCGAAATTATTTATTAGGATGTTTTTTTTTTTTTTTTTTTTTTTTTTTTTTGCTTATAACTAGAACGGATTTCCATAAAACTTTACAAAACTTTCAGAAAGATTGACAAAATATTAGACAAACATTATTCTGAAAGATAAAATTCTCGTGCGTAATATTCATTGAGTTATAAGTATTTTCTGTGAATATTATTTACTTCGCATGCACGAAATATAGAACTTTTTTTATTGTACAGGTTGAAAGCTATATATACTGAGCAACTTTTGTCAAAACCTCATTTGAAGAGAGTAAATTTATGCAAATTATCGGCAAAAGAACGAGCCAGATTTTAGGTATTTTCCAGAGTTCAAAATTCATATTTTTTTTTTTTTTTTCACACGCTGAGTATTTAATTAAAAGATCCAATTATTTCAACCACATTGCAAAAGTTCTTTTTTTGTAAAAAACGTTTTAAATTTATTTACTAAAATGTGGGAGTTCATTCGATGTTTTTCAAGAAAAAGAACTTTTGTGACGTGATTGAAGTAATTGGATCTTCAAATAAATAAGCGGCATATCTAAAACTCCTTATGAAATTTCAACTCTGGAAAATACCTAAAATCTAGGTCGTTTTTTTGCCGACAATGTGCTTAATTTTTATACTATTCAAATGAAATTTTGACAAAAGTTGCTCAATATATTTAGCTTTCAACATTATGCAATAAAATGTTTTCTATCTTTCGCGCATGCGCAGTAAAATAATATTTACTAAAAATGATCATATCTCAACGATTATTACACGTGTAAATTTTATGTTGCAGAATAATGATTCTCTCGTGTTTTGTGAAATTTAAGCAAGTTTTAGTCATAAGAAAAACTCTTGTAAAAGCAATTATTAATTTTTGAAAAAAAAAAAAAAAAAATATATATATATATATATATATATATATATATATATACATATATATGTAAATGTATGTATGTATATATGTATATCCGCCTAAATAATTATGCAATTCCCGCACCAAAACATACACATATTGTATATAGTATGTGCAACAGTGCATTAAAGTTACAAGTCATTTGTAGTTTTTTTTTTTTTTTTTTTTTTTTTTTAAATTTATATATATATATAGATTGAACGAAAGTATTTTTACTCTTCTTCAATTTGTGGTTAGTTTCACTCTGGACTAAATCGATAGCTGAAAATGTGACTTGTTAAATGTTCTTTGCATGTATGAAGTTTCAGGCTTTTTCGTCTAGTATTTTTTAGATAATCGAAAAAAATGTTAAAGTAAAAAAAAATCTAATAATTTGATCATCCATTTTATAGAACTCTTTTCCTGAAACATTACTGGATCGGAATAGCGTCTGTTCTTATCTCGTTCTTGTTCATTCTAACCTTTTGCTACTCGTTTGTTTTAATAGTAAATTTTGCTAACCGTTTCTTCTGCCTTGTTCTTTCTAGAAAGCTCCCTCTTTTAAAGTCTTACGATTCAGGTTCTAAAGAGCAAAAGGATACCCACTGCAGATCAAAATACAAAATTTAAAATTATGTATAGTCGGTAACAAAAGAGTCCGAACACTAGCAAAAATTCCTACATAAAAAAAGTACACTTAATACTGTTTTGTTAAGTAAATTCTTCTCGAATCCTGTTCTTAGTCCGTCTAAGAACAGGATTTGACAAGGATTTATTTTAAAAAACTGCATTAAGCGTACTTTTGTTATATAGGAATTTTCGCTAGTGTTCGGACACTTTTGTTACCGACTGTACATAAAAAGGACATAGAACGGCAAAGTAGACAAACAAGAAAATGTCTTACAAAAAGATTAAAAAAATATATTTAACTAAAATTTGAACTAATAGCTACACCATAAAAATATTTTCTATATTAATATAAATATTAAAAAGACACACAAAAACAAATATCTGCACAATTTATCAGATACAAATTAATAGTTACGGATGGTACTTAAAATAAAAGAGATATTTAATCTTGCAGTTTCAAACAAATTGTGAAATGCCTCAAAAAATCTATCTCAATTATTGCAATTTTTTCTAGTCTAGTAATTTGCAAGTATAAAATATCATTTTTAAAACTTTAATGCTTGTATCATGATAACCAAATACTTAAACTTATAACTTTAAAAGAAAACCTAATTGCATATCACAAATATTAATAATCCACGATATAATATCTATGCTTTTTTTATTATTATTATTCGAAGTATATATAATAAACCTTCATTACTGTTGTACTTTTAAATAAATTTTTAGCATAAATGTTATTTAAAAGTTATTACCCTAAAAAAATACTACCCTAAAATTCACAAGATATATCTAAAAAGCGTTAAATCTGAACTATTTTTTCCACAAAATTGTAAAAATATATTTCCAAAAGCAATGGAAGATCAAGTATCTTTTGGAATATCTTTGAATGAATTTTACAATAATATGTATATGTACATGTACTTTTATAGGTTTATATCTTTGTATAAAATAAAGCGTATACTTTGAACTACAGTGCATTGATTCTTTTACCTTAATGAGATATAGGAGACTAAAGTTACATTTGTTTTTACAGAAAGGTCCTGATATATATATATATATATATATATATATATATATATATATATATATATATATATATATCTTAATATTTCTAACTCATCTATTGATGGTCTCTCCTGGCGATGGCGTTACTGTTATTAGGATTTATTACAATTGTCTATAAAGATTTTTGCCTGATTTTTTTTTTTTTTTTCTTTTTTCTTTTTTCTTTTTTTCAATTTCCTCTTAAATATTTTGTGTGCATGTTTCAAGTTTGTTACATTTTCATGCGGATTAAGTATGCGGATATGTTGTCTTTTTAATATATATATTAGCATTTTCTTTTTGTTATTTATCCTTTCTAACAACAATACATAAATATGTGCGTGTGCGTGTGTGTTTATAGATATAAATTTCCTTTACGTAAAGGAAGAAATAAAATCACATTCCAAATCGTCTATATCTTAAAATTAATTATTCTGAGAAATATTCTTCCACAGAATTTCACAAAGTCAAATTACAAACAACTTCCAAGAAAATTAGTCTAGAAAATATAGAAAGAGAAATTTAGAGAACATTAGAGTTATGATGCTTAATTACCTCCCACGAGGATGCTGCTAATGATGTTAGTTTACGAAATAACATTGCATTTAACGTTTGCTTTTTATGAATGAACTTTATAACACCAGCTAGTGTCCCGAACCAGTTTGTTTACTTTGCATAATTAACAGATCATTTGCATCTATAAGAAAAAAAAATATGCTTATTGTAATTTTTATTTATTTTTTATTATTATTTAGGAAAATATTGCATGTATTTAATTATTAATCAAGTAAATATGCTATCTTAATGGTTAAAAGTTAATAATAATAATAATAATAATGCGTGTAAAATTCTTAATGAAAGAAAATAATACAGGTGATGTAATATTTTAATGTAAAAGTCAATAATAACTAAAAAACAAATAGAGAAACGTATTGTAATACTTTTATATCTACAAATTAGATATAACAACAGTTTAGAATTAGACCTAATACAAGTTGTTAAAGCAATGTAATAAATTTTTAAAAAAGTCTTGATTATTCGTATCCATCAAATAGTTTCAAATTCTGCAATAATTTGTTAAATAGAGTTTCAACAATCGATAAATCTATCGATATCTAATGATGATGAAATTTTATATGTTTATGATATTTTCAAATTAAAACAAAGCATTTGTAAAAAAAAAAACTTAAAGAAATTAAAATACAACTAGCTGCTTTTGCCTCCCTTGAAAGGACCTCGACAATTGGGAGGTTCCATTCCAATTGGTTTCCGAGTCTTACTGAGAAAGCCCAGGCTCAAGCTACAGAGCCCGGACTTTTTTTTAAATAAAGCTATTTCTAATTAGATTTAAAAAATACAACCTTTTAATTTCTTCATGTTCATTCTTGGTAGACTAATTTCGTCTGGGGCGCCCCAGCTTGGTCACTACTTTCTTGGTGTTCGAAACTGAAGTTTTCACGCCTTCTTCCCTCTTTAAATATTCTGCGCCATTGACGATTGAGTAGAGCACCATCGTTGCCATTACAATTGTCAGAATTTGTTAAGATTTCCACTGACTCCCTGATTGCAGCGTAACTGTGGCTGTGATAGTTGGTCAACTCTTTTACTTGTTCGAATTTTATGTTGATCTCTTCATTTTTGTTTACTTGGGTTAAAGCCGTTGTTATTTTACCTGTTTTTATGTCGTGATTATGTTCTTTAATTCGCGTCTTTATTTTTCTTTTTGTTTTTCCTATATAACACATTTCTTTTTCTTGTTTGTTAGTGTATGGTATTTTATTGTAATGGCAACGATGGTGCTCTACTCAATCGTCAATGGCGCAGAATATTTAAAAGAGGAAGAAGGCGTGAAAACTTCAGTTTCGAACACCAAGAAGGTAGTGACCAAGCTGGGGCGCCCCAGACGAAACTAGTCTACCAAGAATGAACATGAAGAAATTAAAAGGTTGTATTTTTTAAATCTAATTAAAATTAAGTTACTTCATGGAATAGTATTGTTTAAAGTAAAGCTATTTCTACTTTCAGATATGCCGCCAGTTTGAATCGCCCACGCGAGAAGAGGGCTGCATTAAAATATTCGGACTTACCCCGAAAGAGTACTCTAACGCAAACAGGGCTTTTCTGCAAAATTTTTGTGATTAATGAGGCACAGTTGAGAAAGCAGAACAGTTTTTGGGGTACATCTGGAAGAAGGACTGAAGCTTTGGAGACAAATGAAAAGAGTTCAAAATTTACGACGGGACTTTGGAGAAGTTAGTAAGATAATTATTTAATTTGTTAAATTGGATATCTCCATTAGGATTACAAAAATTTTAGTTAATTTAAATCTTAAAAGGGACGTTCCAAAATGTTAAAATGATAGTTCTAAAAGTCAAAACTGCAAATTTGACAAAAATATACACATTCGTGCCACCTGACAAAACTTTCTTCTGTTTGCTTATTCTGCTTTTTAAAACCGGAAATTTTCATCAGCTTGTTGAAAGTCATATTTCCGACTGTCTTCTTCCTGCAACTGCGTTAATATTATAAAGAAGATGATGTACTATTATTTTAGATAATAGCTTGGAGACGGAATTTTCATTAGCTATACCTGCTTGTGACTTCTGAGAAACAAAACTTTTTTTTTTAATATGTAAACATTATTTTCCCTAATTTTTTGATAAAAATTGTTTATGAAGCAATGTCTCATTACATCTATTTCAAGGCTTGTTATCCGAGCATCTGTTTCTAACATGAGTCAAATAACGGTCAAGTTATGCTTTATGTAGTGACAGTTCTTGTAACGATCGCGAAACGTACATGTGAGACTATAAAAGTAGCATTTCACTTTACTTTACTCTCACATAAATGAACAACAATAAATTTAAATAAGCAAAAATAAATAATAATAAATATTTGTGTTACTATAAGTGTAAATAGCAGGATTATATGTTATAAAATATCACGTTATTCGGTAAATGACTATTGAGCATAATGAATGGCAAAATGCTTCTTTTACTAATAAAAAATTAGTACATTTAATAAAACAATTTAGTGATATTACCACCACAATCATATTATGGAAGATACTAAGTTACCGATCACACAAAATATACACGGTTCCTAGTGGGACGTATTTACAAATAAACAAATCCCAAAGAACAATGTATAGTTTAAATAAATACCGTAACTAAAAAATATAGTACTTTTGCTAACAAAACTATTTCATATGAATAAAGGAATTTTATTTAATAATATACATTTTTTTTTTTTTTTTTTTTTTTTTTTAATGATAAAGTTTAACAATAATTCTTCAAAAAGCAATTCAAATATCGGGTGTAAATTTACAAATTCGAGACTGAAAGAATGTAAGAAAGAGTGCATTAAATATGACAAATATCTTGTACATATACGTTTTATTATTCATTGTTTAGTTAAACATAAAAAGAATTAATGCTATTTTTATGTTATCTGGAAGTTATTTAAAACATCTCCATTTTCTTTAAAGATTATCGAAAATACATGGTAAATTTTGTGTACTAAAATAAATCCATATTTTATACTTCTTGCGTATTTAAAATAAAATTAAAGAGAAATCCTTTTTTCATCCCCATAAATATATTAATAGGCAAGTATGAATTTGTGGTACACTTTTAACCTAATAATTACGGAAGTAAAGAGTTAAAAATGGTATCATTCGAAAGATATGATTAGCCAGATTTACAGTATACAAAAATTATTTTCTTACGATGTCAAGAAGGTATTTAAAAATAGTTTTATTTTTTATGCATTTTCCTTTTTATACCCGTATTCTTTTATATTGAAAAATACCTAACGTAGAAATTTGTTAAATCTGGCAATTTCCTAAAACTCAAAGGAAAATATAGACATAGACACAGTAATTTGTATAGATGTAGCATCAATATACTCTCGACTATGTTTTTTTTTTTTTTTTGTCTAAAAGAAAACAGCTATTAGAATTGTAGAAACTTGAGTGAATGAGTGTTAGATCGAGAGTTTATACCGTTGAAAATAGAAGTAAATTAAAAAAGGATTTAATTTATGAAAGTTCTATTTTTTTTCTAATTTATTATGGTCTAATTATTATCATTATTTTTTTCTGTCATTATTTTTCTTTTTTTTTTTTTTTTTTGTGATTTATAGTCTGCTCTAATTTAGAGAACTATTTTAAAACTAAGACATAATGCATTCCAATTAACTGAAATTGACTACATATTAAAAAAAAAAAAATGGATTTATTACTATATCTTCTGCATGTATAAGAAGAAAGTATAAAATTTTGGAAAATTTTTCATTTCCAGTTTTCGAAGAATTTACGCGTTTGAGATTTCCTTGCATTTTAATTAACTGAAACTGACTGCTTATTTTTATAAAGGCTTCTGCATGTATAAGAAGAAAGTAGAAGATACTGAAAAAATTTCGATTTGCGGTTTTCGATGAATTTATACTTTTTGAGATTTCTTTGCATTTCAATTAACTGAAATTAAATACACACTAATTTAAAAAAAAATATATAGTGGCTTTATTACTAGCTTCTGTATGTAAAGAAGCAAGTAGGTTTTCAATGAATTTATAGATTTTGAGATTTTCTTGCCTTTAAATTAACTGAAATCGACTACTTATTTTTTAAAAAAGTGGATTTATTACTAGCTTCTGCATGTATCTTAAGAAAGTAGAAGATACAGAAAAAAACTCGATTTCCAGTTTTCGATGATATTCCACGTTTTGAGATTTTCTTGTATTTCAATTAACTGAAATTGACTACTATTTTTTTAAAAAGTGGATTTATCATTATATCCTCTACATATATAAGAAAAAATCATAAGATTCAGGAAAAATTTAAATTTTCGGTTTTCGATGAAGTTACACGTTTTGAAAATTCCCGTACCCAATTCTACCATTTTTAGACAATATCGGTCTTTTTGAGTTCAAACACTGTTGTACTTTATGAGCCAATGAAATTAATTTAACCGAATTTTATATTTGGTTGTTGACATGGTACCGATTAATTTTTAGACTATATCACTCAACAGTGGGTGCTTCCACTCTGCGATTTCCTCTCATTTCGGAAAGGCTCAACATCTACAGAGTACCAAACTTAAAGAAATATATTAAGTAAAACTCTGCTGATTCGTTTGAGTGCATATCGGCAAACAATTGCTGCAGCTGCGTTGCAATTTAATTCCGTTGAGTAAAAGGCAATAACTTTGTTTTGCCTGGCTTTAAAAAAAAGTGGTCGAGTGTCGACAACTGGGTGACACTAGTAATTATTAAACCTCATAAATATCTTTTTCATGTATATATATATATATATATATATAACACATGGAATATCTTAAACTTTTATTAATTTTCTATACTATTAAGGAAGTAGTTAGTTTGAATGTTCAACAGAACTAAAAAATTGCAAAAGGAATATTTCTAAACGTCTATTTCTCTACCGTGTAAAGATGTTTCATTTTGACTACAAATAATAAATTTTTTTTACAAAAAACTCGTTCATCTGATTAATTTTACTTATTCTGAGCAAATAGAAATCAAATACAAAGCAATAATATTATACTAATATATTTTTAAATAATGTTTTACTAATATTTCTACTAAAAGAAAAAAAAATTGTATATATTTCGGAACCATTTTAAATGATGACTATATTAGATGACTTCGTGGTTTAAACAGTTGAAAAAGAAGACAATCATATTTAAAGCACATAGACGCTAAATTGTTTCAATGGGGTTTTAAAGATAAAACAAGAAATTTGACATTTTTGTCAGACACACACACACAAACACACACACATATATATATATATATATATACTGGGTGTCATATAAGTCTGAAGAAATTTCTAAAATTCATAACAAATGAAAGATTTGGTAGAACTGAACGCGGTTTGTGAAAATGTTATTCTCATAAAGGGGGGGGGGGGGGTTAGCAAACAAAAAATAATAGTTAAAATTTTCGTCACTAGAGAGCGCAAATTACATATTTCCGTTAAAAACTATATTTATTTGCATCCAAATGTTTAAAGGCATATAAATTGTATTCTAAGTTTTCGCCATCATTGCAAATTACAGTTTACAAGTGCGTTACAGCACTGCTAATTGCAGCTTCAGTCGGCAGTTCCTACACAAGAGAAAACATCTGCAACAATAACGCTTTAGCGAATAAATCAGCATCACAATTAAAACTTAATATATGCGCAATTATGAGACAAAATAAGAAATAAGCTAAGTTAATCATAAAACCACATAATTTATAGGACACTGATTTGTTTATTTTTCGTTACACATCCGTGCAGCGCTTTCCATCGCAGGAAATTTTAATTATGTTTTTCCTTAATTATAATAAGTGGAGCACCTTTTATACGTTTCTCATTTATACGTTTTTCTCATTTATACGTTTTTCGACTTCGGTCCCAAATCATTCCATTAAATTCTAATGTTAAAATATTTCGTTTATACGACACAAGTAAATTCTTAATTTCACTTATACGTTTTTTTTTTCTTTTTCCTCCTTGTAGAATCCCAAGTTTGAGTTTCATTCCAGGAAAAAAAAAAAAAAAAAAAGATGAATGCTCTTTATGTTTTATTCTTTTTTTTTTTCGATTATTTTTTCTTAGAACTATGGTAACAAAGTGCGGCTATAGAAGAAAGTGCGGCTTGCATCGATAGCCTGGGGGGAAGGGGGGGTTAGAGAAATTTTCAGAGATAAGCCAAGTAGCCAGTGACCACTTAAAGACCTCCCATTTTCTCTTTTAATTGATTCCAGGAATGGGGTATGAAAGGAAAAAAGCCCACAACTCTAAGGGATTTTGTAAACTTGAAGATTTATTACTCACTTCCGTAGAAGATTTTCTTAACGTGTTTATTTGACATTACGGTTGGAGAAACATTTTTATTTTTCTTTCCTTCATTTTAATAGTTTGCAAAAATGTCATCTTCATTTAGAGAACAAAAGGCTTTGTCTTTAAAGGTTAAAATCGAAATCTTGAAAAACATTTCTGAATTTCTATATTTTTAATTATCATTTAATTTTTACTCAACCTTTTTAAAAATATTTTAAATATAATTAAAATATATCTTATTCGAATAAATGTAAAAGAAATCATGAAAATTGATTAGACTTTTATTATTAATATGATACTTTATTGTGTATTAATGTTAAAACGAATTTTCAGTTGTACGTTTTCTTCAGTTATACGTTTTTTAGGAACGGTCCCTTGAAAAACGTATAAACGGTGCTCCAATAATAATAATAATAATAATAATAATAACATTATAAGAATAACTTTTTTTTCAAACTACATTCAATTCATAAATATTATACAGAAAAAAGCAGCATATAAGTTTTCAGATATTCTTTCAGATGAAACATAAAGGTTAAAAAGTAAAGGAAAGACTTTACATAGTTTTTTTTTTTTTTTTTTTTAACACATGATAAAGAGTGTAGTATAGACTTATGTACTGCTAAAATTCCCCTATCATCCATCATTTGGGATGACAGCTAATGTCTCACGAAGAGGAATATTGCTTTAAACGCGTCTCATTAACGAATTTAAATTTTCACGAATTAAAATACATTTTAAAGTATTTAAAAAAAGGTTTTAATCTAAATGCCTTTCCTATTATTTCCTTTTTAAAAAGATTGATTTTAAAAGTTTAAGGACACACTTGATACAGTTCTTTTTTTTTTTTTTTTTTTTTGGCAACTGAATTTGAGATTTTATATCGAAAATTTACTTCAGTCAAAATTTTCAATCGTAAAGAGTTTAAAATTTCGATAATAATAGTAATAATAATAATAATAATAATAATAATGCGCTGTTTTCAAATATGTATATTTAATTACTTTTTGTTTTCCATAGATAGCCTAAAGTAACATAAATTAATAGATTTTTAACGACAAGTATGCATTTAAATGCTTGAAACAGATGGATAATATACTGTAAAATCATAATTATCTCTAGCCTTTTCTTAAATAAAAAAAATGCATTTTCTCTGTTAAAAGACACTATATAATACAAAACTTAAGAAAAAAAATTTTTTCAGTGTAATACGATTAAATAAAAATGCGAAAAAATTAGAAAAAATATATATTAAAACAAGTCTTATAAACTTCTCAATTGATAAAAGAAAAAAAAAATGAAAATGAAAAAGAAGAAAAAGAAGAAAAAGAAAAGAAAAGAAAAGAAAAGAAAAACATTTATTAGTGTGTTAAACAAAAGAGTTCATAAAGATTTCATAATAATAATGATAATAGTATCATTCTTATTCTTTTATCAACATCAATTAATCTTTACCATTATATTTAATAGTGAATAATTGAAGTAAAATTATTGTAATAAGTGATCTAAAATGTATGTATTATATGGTTTTAACACGTTCATTGCCAAGTGGGAAATTGGAATTTCGTTCAAATAGAAATAATAATAATAATAATAATTTATTTGGTATGAGTGTCATTTTGATACATATGAAATGTATGTTGGTCATTGAAAATCGGTCTTTGAAATTATTTTCAGTGTTGTGGAAATTTGCATACACATGCTTTGAAATACGTCAATATTAAATACATTAAAAATTCTCGAAAAGCATTTAATAATAAAAAAAAAAAAAAACACAATTTTTAAAATATAATTTTATTATTATTATTATTATTTCCTTGAAATGCTCCATGCTACATAGTTCTTAAAATTTCCCCTTCATTTTATATTATTATAATTTACCAATAAATTTCAGTTATATTTGGGTATAACTATGGCAAATTAATATATATATTTTCATTGTTTAATTTTCTGCAACTTTTTCACATTAAAACAAAACAAAACAAAACAAACAAACGAAAAAATCTTATAAAGCAATACACAAATATTTTAAGAATTTTTTTATAACAATCCCAATGTAAAATTTAGGAAAATATTTAAAACTAAATAGCAGGACACAATACATTTTTCATAAAAAAATTTAAATTTTAAGTTTAAATAATTTTTGTTAAATTTTACTCAACTTAATGTTGCTACATTTTAATCCATATGCATGTAAATTTTCATGGCTCTAAAATGGCAATGTTAAAGAACGGTTTTTCTTCCACCCCCTCCTTAAATTCCTAAACATTGTACAGTCGGCATCAAAAATAACCGACCACAAGCCAATATTTCCGATATCAAAAAAGTACACTTAAAACTGTTTCGTATAAATAAATCCTTGTCGAATTATGTTCTAAGATTGACAACGAACATGACTCAACAAGGATTTATTTAGCAAAGCAGTATGAAGCGTACTTTTTAAAGACAGGGATGATTGGTTGTGCTCGGATACTTTTGTTACCGACTGTATCAAAGTAAATATTTGGTTTTATCTTAATAAGTGAATTTTTCCCTTTCAGTAAAAAAATCATTTCTTTTCTACTTTTTAAGTACAAAGGCTTAATATATATATATATATATATATATATATGCATATTAAGCCTTTGTACTTAAAAAGTAGAAAAAAAAAAGTTTTTTTTTTTTTTTTACTGAAAGGGAAAATTCACTTATTAAGATAAAACCAAATATTTTCTTTGATACAGATATTATATATATATATATATATATATATATATATATATATATATATATATATATATATATATAATATGTTTATTTTGAAAAAGCAGTGTTTACTCTGGGAAAGCCTTCCATCTAATAAATAAAATAGTCCTTTAGTGATTCCGAAACTAACAGTATTGTGAAGCCCACAAGAAAAATCAAGTTTGGTCCTTGTTAAACATATGGTTTCATGTGCATAAAAAAAACCTCATCAATTACCTTTTTCTTACTCTTGTTTAAGTATTTAAAACAATACCCTTATTTAAAAGAACTTGGTGAATTTTAAACAAAACTTAAGATCCGTTGCAGTGTATTATGTCTTCAAGTAGAACTACAATCTTTCTTCCATCCATCATCTTTTTTGACAGCTAGGGTCATATAAATGAAGCTGTTGCTTTTAAATGCCTCCCATTAAAATTTCAATTTTGCAACCATTTTACAATCTAACTATTTACTCAAAGAAAGTTCTATTAAAATTTTAACATTAACTGGTTTTGCCTGGGAACCAAACATTAAATATTTTTATGCAAAATTTTTCATGTTTTTAATCGAGCTATAAATTTATATTCGTTATCGAAATGTTAAATATGAACACCAATCTGAAATTTATCATATAATGTTTCATATAAAGCTTCATGCTGAAATCACTTTAAACTTCTTAAATCACACTGTTTTTAAAAATAAATATCTTGTTTATTTTAAATGGTGGCTTATTTTCTTACTATAAAACATCTGAATTATAAATTAAAACAATTAATATTTTATACAAGTTAACAGAAGTGTTAGAAAAAATAACTAACATCTTTGGTTTTACAGAGAAAAAAAATGCTCTAGTAGTAGTCGAATTCTGCCACACGACGTAAAAGTTCTATAGTGCTTAAATAATTTCTTTTATAGTATTTACAGTTATTAATTACACTCTTTTATTCATAACAAGGAAGATAAATCTTTATGATTATCTTAGAAAAATCTTATTCAGTCATTTCTAAAAGATTAAGAACAGTAGCCGATTTTCAGTGTTTTAACACACTGCAGATTATTGCGTCATCCCATGTGCTGATTGCATCAGACGCATTCTTCTGATTTAAAGAAAGGTTGCCGGCACGTTTATCGCCAGTTGTTTATTGTATTTTGTCGTAGACAGTGCTGTTGTTTAATTATTGTAATGTGTAAAAAAACCTTCACTTACTTTTACAAACAGTTCAGAAATATTGACCCTGCATAAAATTCTATTTTCTGAACGTCAAATAAGTTCAAGTGTAAATGTGAGCAAAACAGCTGTACAGTAAGCTATTAGTAAATTTAAAATTCTGAGAAAATTTGTGGACGTTAAAAGAAGCGGCTGCCCTAGAAAAACGAGTGCATGTGATGATCATGTGATAAGAAGGATAGTCGTACGAGATACAAGAACCTCCTGTAATATGATTAGACATTCTCTGTCTGTAAAATGCACCAACGTCAGTTTCAGTACTATTTCAAACCGTTTGGCCAGAGATTTTGTTTTATCATCCCATAAACCTGCAAGGAAACCTTGACTTACTTCAAGTATGAAACAGAAACGCCTGACTTTTGCCAAACAATATCAGAAATAGACAATATAGCTGTGGAGTAGGGTCTTAATTTCGGATGAGTCAAGTGTGCAGCAATTTTCTGTTCGAGCCACAAGTGTTCGCTGCCCAAGGGAAAAGATATGATGAGAGATATACGATTCCATTTGTGAAACATCCTCCAAGCCAAATGATGTGACGTGCAATGTCTGTGTCTGGTACTTCTAGTCTGTATTTTTTCCCATATAAAACCACTATGAACAGAAAGCGGTACTTTAATTTGTTACGTGAGAAGTTGAAGCTCCACATGCGTGTTCATAAATGTTGCATTTTCATGCATGATTTGGCTCCGTGTCACAGGGCGAATATTGTCAAGAAATATCTGAAGGCACAGAAACTCAAAGTGCTCAGCTGGCCAGGTAACAACCCAGATTTGAATCCAATAGAGAATCTGTCGTGTATTGTGAAAATTAAGTCGCCAAAAAGAAATCATCCACTGCTACGGTACTTGTTGAAGGAATAAAGCATGTCTGGTGCACAGGTATTTCTAAAGCTTACTGGAAGTCTCTTATTTATTGCATGCCTAAGAGGATTGCACAAGTTATTAAAACAAAGGAATTCCTACAAATTCCTGACTTTAATTACAGTCTATTTTGTTCTTTTTGTTCCCTTAAACTTTCGCAAATGACTGTATGTATATAAGATAAATCTTAAAAATTAGAAGAAATAAAACTTGAATTGTTTATACAAAACTGGAACGGAGTATTTATAAACCCATGCGCAAATGCAGCAAAAGGAAATACAAAGCCATAATAAATAAATAAATAAGCAAACTAAGGATAAATGTAAATTAGTCCCAAAACACATGAGGACCTTCTTCAGGGAAGCCCTCTCAAGTAGGGAATGGAATACGAGAAGTTTCTGACGAAACGTTGGCTATTTAGCCAAAAACACATTTCTAGCCCCCGACTTCTCAAAGATGAAAGGAAGACCATATAGCAAACGAATTGAAATTAATAGGAAGCAAATAAAAAGCAAATAAATTCATGAGTAAAGTACAAAATTAAATACATCATTACAAAAATACAAAAATATAAGTAAATACAAGGACAAACTTAAAAAGTAAGTAGATTTATAATATATATCAAAAAGAGAGACCCCTCATTCCTTACAGGGGGGGGGGGGGGGAATCCCCTGAAGAAGGCCCTCGCGTGTTTTGGTATCAATTTACATTTATCCTCAGTTTGCTTTTTTATTCATTTATATATGTACATATATATGCTGTAAAAATTAAAAATGAATGAATGTAGGCAAAAAAACTTTAAAAATTTAAACTAAAGCAGACAAAATAATAATAAATAATAATAATAATAATCAACACACGCGCACACACACACAAAAAATAAAGTAAAATAAATAAATAAATAAATAAACAAATATTGAGGCCATTTTGAGAAGAGTTTTTTAATCCTGGGTACAGTCGGTAACAAAAGTGTCCGAACACTAGCAAAAGTTCCTATGTAAAAAAAGTACACTACATATGGTTTTGTTAAATAAATCCTTGTCGAATCCTGTTCTCAGTCAGTGTAAAAACATGATTCGATAAGGATTTATTTAACAAAAGCAAATGAAGTGTACCCTTTTTACATAAGAATTTATGCTAGTGTTTGGACACTTTTGTTGCCGACTGTACATATAGTAAGATGTTTTCAAGAGCTATTAAAGACAAAATGTAGCTTAGCCCAATACATTTGACCAAGAGAAAAGAGTCCAACTACTGTAGTTGAGACTATATATATATATATATATATATAAAGTTTGATACAAATGGAAAAAAATAAAAGTACACTATAATTTAAATAAATATATAATACTAGCTGGGTTTTACGATTCGCTGGCCACTATACGCAACTGAATCCTTTTTACAATAATAGGTCTCTTTTTTATTCCTATTTTTATTAGTAAGCTAAAAGCAGTTGAGCAGACATTGACTGCTACAAGTGAATTATTTAAAAAAAAAATGATTTATTTGTATAGCATTACTCTTGATTAGTAACACTCTTAAGAAAGAAAAATTGTTGTTCTTAGAAAAAAGCTTGTATTCGTTACTTAGATGAATACACTATTTATCTGTAACTTGGTAAAGCCAAGTTACTACACGATATTCCTGTCTCTACATATAATGTCACAGATTTATATATTCATCTATCATCGTCGAGTCCAAACAACCAAAGCCAAAAACATACCATATGGACAGATGGTTCTTTTCTTAACGTTGGGTCTCACTATAAACGGATTTAACAAAATTTTATCCTTAATGGGTTGAAAGGGGATTCGATTTTTTAAACATCTTTCTGTATCTCTGCATTGGTTTCCACTAGAAGCTTGAAGTTTAGCAAAATGTCTTCGCCTACGCCCTAATTAAGGTAAAAAATAATTTTCTAAAATTTTCTAAAGTTTAATCCCTTAGGTAAATCAAAGAGACACCTAACAGTTCCTCGCATGTAGAAAATTGCGGTGGTTTCCAACAAAACGTTTAACTTTAGCAAAATGTTTTTTCTTAGGCACTAATTTAGTAAAAGATTGGAGTTCTAAACAACGTAACTCTTAAAGGTGTGAAGGGGAGTGTCTAACATTTCTAACAGTAATTCATACTGCTGTAACTGTGTCACTTTTGGTCCAAATCAGTTCAGTAGTTTGAGAGAAGTTGCAAGACATTCATAGTTTACCCACATACAGTCGGCAACAAAAGTATTTTTGCTAGTGTTCGGATACTTTTGTTACCGACTGTACATGGATACAAACAATGGCTTTTATCTGTATTAAGTTACACGTTTAAAAGTTTTGAAAAAAAAAAAAAAAAAAAACTATTTGCAGAATGATATAATAAATAGAGTTAACAGAAGAAAACACTAAACACATAATGATATGAACTTTTTTCTTTTCCTTTTTTCTTTTTTGCTGGTTTTTATATAAGTTTTAATATTTTTTCTTTCGTTTTACGTTTATTTCTAATTTTCTTAATTTTATCTTCTATTTTTTTTTTTTTTTCATTTTCTTGCGCATTAAGCATGTGAATAAGTTTTCTTTAAAATATTTATTTCGATAATTATTGAATAGTTGGTTTTTAACCGCTCAAATTATAATCTTTTACAACTAGTGTATTTATTTTATATAGTCTCTCTTATAAATATAGATAAATAACTTATATTTACTAAATATATTGCATTTACTTCATTTGATCACATAACTGTTTGTTGGTTTTAATGCGAAGAAAAATAAATCTCGAAAACTATGAAAGATGTAATTTTCTTTTTACATGATTGTGGTCAGCTATGTATCTATTAGCCATTTAAAACTGATTTATCAATTTTCATTAGAAAATATCTAGTAAATTTTAAAGGGTTAATATTTTGTTCATTTTTTTATTTACAAAACTTTCCTTATTATTCAATGTAATATTTAACTTCTTTTAAGCGTTCCTCTAAATATTTCCTGTAATTAACAAAATAATTTGAAATATTCGAGTTCATATTATTTAAATTAATCCATTAAGATATAACTCATGCTATTAAACGCATTTGTTTAAAGCCTTTTCAACTTAAGTAAGTTTTATAGTTCATCTAACAATTAAAATTTTGTTTATTCGAAAATATTAAATGTATAAAATACCGTTAAATCTCAAAATCCGTTAATGTGCAGTTATCTAGCTAATCTGCTGATTAACTAAAATGACCCGTTAAAGTGCGGAAACGGAATTTTTCCGCACTTTAACTAGGTAATCTGCACATTAACGGCTTCTGTATCTTTAAAGTTCAAATGTTTGTTTCTCTCATTTCCTTTCGCCACTGCTTCCCCCTCTCCTTCCCTTTTTCACTTTCTCTTACCCATAGGATCGAGAAAGTATTGTTTTACGGTCAAATTTTCGAATGCGAATTTTTGTTATATTTACATGTTCTGAGGTGCCCTGAATATGAAAATCATGCTTTTCGCGAATGGTCTGTGTGTCTGTCTGTGTGTGTCTTATCAGCATATCTCAAGAACAAAGAGTAGAAGAAATTCAAAACTCGGTAGGTTAAATATGTATCATATATTGAAGCTATACTAAGCTTCTCGTTGAGATGAAGCAAACGGTTCGTGTACAGGGACACTCAAAATTATTTAAATGCATTACGTCTATGGGAGAAATTACAGGTAAGTAGAATTTGATATCGATAGACTGCACTAAACAAAATGAAACGAATATATATTTTTTGTAATAGAGATAGTCAACTGGGAAAAAAAAAATGTGTATGTAGGAGCCTCGCCTGCATACACAAGTAGAAACATGAAGTCCCCCCTCGAGGGTGGTAAATTTTCATGATGGGTATCTTTCAAAAGAGCTCGCCAATACCTTTTAAACGAATGGTTGAACCATCGATCTGCAATAATTTAAAATAAAGTTATCGATTTTTGTCATATATATTATTATTATTATTATTATTATTATTATTATTTTAAATGTAATATTGAGAATAAATTCTTTTTTTTTTTTTTTTTTTTTAATATTTAGTGTTATACTACTTCTCTAATATGGATATCGTCTGCATTATCATGGGATATATATTTTTTAAATAATAATATTTATAAATTATTTTTACAGAATGAATTTGTATAGGAAAACACAGAAGAAAGTCGTGTGATGGCCACAACACACTAGATATTTGTTGTTAGGAGATGTGCTTTACTAATAATATTTTACCATTTCCAGGTAAGCTGTTCGGGAATTGAATGAATAAATAGATTCCTCATAGAGATATGGTAAATTTTGTTTGTTTTAAGATAAATATTCGGCGCTTGTTTTTTGTATATTTACACGTTTTGAGGCTTCCTCATTACCGTAGTCAAGTTTTTTAACGTTTGATATTTGTCTGTTTCTTTTAGAGTAACTTAAAAACGAATAATTTTAGGAGATCCAAGCGTTGTATTTTGAAGTTAATATAAGTTTGTTGCTGGAAAAGTTTGATCAAGATTGGTAAGTTTCAATGAATGTTGCGTGTGAAAATTGTCTGTATATTTTAAGTAAACTTTTAATTTTAATAACAAAATTAAATTCTATATAAATGCAGGTGCATTAATGAAACGGGGGGTTGAGGGGGGCGGTAACTCCCCTCACACAGAACTAATTATCATATAAAACTTTTCCGAAGCCTAATTTGAATTGTTTAACATAGGTTTACATAACAGTACTCGCTATCTTATCTCTTAATCTCCAACCTGTATTTATAGTATTAAATTTCAGGGTAAGAGAAAGTCGTTTGAGTGACACACCAGATTATTTTGTTTATTTCGTTCCTGTCATTTCCTTTCAATTTTCATTTTGGGAACGACCAATTATAACAATAGGTACATACATAGTTCATAATATATAAAGTTGCGTAATTGGGGGTTCGTGAGTTGTCCGAGAATGAAAGGCCAAACTTACAAAAATTCAGTAATTCATTCACAGAAAGTTCCAGAAAAATACAGGTCTATAAACCAAGTATCAGCTTCAATTCAAACAGTAAACACAGCTTAAACAACAGCTGTCAATAGCAAATCCACAGTACAAACTGTATAGCAATAACACATAAAGCAAGTATCTACCAAAGAGGCTTAAGAGCAATGCAAGCACTAGCAAAGCTGGCTGAAAACTGAACTGAACTGACTGCCTTGGCGAGAAAGCGCTCCTTATATACTGTTCCATGGAACCCAGATTTTTCGAGAAAACTCTAGAAAGTGGTCAACCAATCAACTTACAGCCTCCATATTTGGTATATCCCTAATAAGAATTTTCTCGCGAAGGTCGCCAAAAAAAAAATCGCCAAGGAGGAAAAAGTCGCCAAATTTGACGCCAAATCCATTACCTGCCTTATTGGGGCTTTTTAATGCGTTTTTAAGGGAAAATAAGGCTATTTCAACGCTATAACGACTAGAAATGCACAAAATTAGCACTTTATCAACTTACACACTAAGCCTCTTTGAAAGAATTTATACAAAAATAAACACAATTATTTACAATTTTGTAACACTGCCCCCCTTCCAAGGACTGCACGTCCCGGGCAGTTCAACCCTTGGTCAAGAGACGAAACTAAACAAATTTACACAATCTAAAATACAAAAACTAAGTTGCATTGTGCTGCATTTCACTTAGAAGTTCAGTGACCTCTTCCTGTTTAGCAAATGGAAGTCTTCTTGAATGTTGTTTGATTGGAGGATGATTTCCTGTATCAATTCTGTGCTGGGTGATGTTCGTTCTCCCGACGTCTTCAGGTGTTTGAGAAAAGAGGTCTTTAAATTCTTGGAGTAGCTTCTCCGCAGCACATCTCTGTTCCTTTCCTAACTCTGCATTCTTTAGTAATTCCGTTATTAATTGTTCTGAAGACTTGGATGCGGTTGATTGCGTGGGACGGTTGATGCATGTAACAGGAGTGCAGGTTGCTAACACCTCATCCTTCTTCAATGTCCGGACCTTATCGCTGATGTTTGCGACTCTCACAGGAATAGTACTCTTTGAGAGATCAACTAGAGATGAAGCTACCAGAACTCCTCTTGGGCTATTGTCTGTATTCGGGTATACGATCAGTCCATAGCGGAAGTATTGCTTGGTAGGAGGTGTTCCTGAAACTATTGTCTCTGTATGTGGAGGGATGAAAATTTCCAACTTGGCTGTTATCTGGCATATTGGCTGAATGTCTTGATTTTCAGTGTTGAACACAGCTATGTCTTCCGAACTCGAATGCAGTTCATTATTCTTGATGTCCAATTTAAAGTTAAATTTTCTCAGGAAATCAATTCCACTGATTACAGGATCTCTTATATCTGCCACATATGCCATATGATGGTAACTGGCATTCCCAAAAGTGATGATCAAGTTCATTTTTCCATATATTTTGATTTCGTCTCCGGTCACAGTCTGGAGTTTAACGCAGGGCGGCGTCCAGATGATCTTCTCCTCTGTTAGTTCTTGAGCCAAATCCCATCTAATGATGGTCACGTTGGCTCCTGTGTCCAGAATCATCCGGCAGGTGGTGTTGTTAACTTGGCCATAGACGTTAAGTCCATTATCGCCGCCACTCATCGATGAAACATGAAATACTGTAAATTGGGGCTCTTTAATTTCAGGCAACCTCCGCCCCGCGAGATGGCCTCCTCTTAGTTTCCCTGCAGTGATGCTGAAGCCGGGTGATTTCCTACAGTTGGTCGTACAGGGCAGTTCCTCTTCACATGACCATCCCCTCCACAGCCCCAGCTCTTTATCTTCCGATCCTTTATTTCCATATTTTTTTCCAGGCTGCGCAATCTCTTTAAGATCTCTGCGAGACTTCTCTTCATTTCATTTTCTTTAGCAGGCATATCATTTAATGAGACTGCTCTTATGGTAGGGCGGTCTTTACGGGAGGCTTGTTGGGCTGCCTCTATCCTAAGTGCATAGCCTAAAGCTGATTCTACGTCTCTGATGTTGGAGAGTCTCAGCGCTTTTTGAATTTCTGGATCCCGAACAGCATCGATAAAGTACTGAAGAGCTAAGTCGTTTCGAGTGTCAGCTTGACAGTCTGAGAATGCTAGGTGTGACAATCTCTGAATGTCCGCTATATTGTTTGTTATATAAACAAATAAAATTGGTAATATTGACTTCGTATTTAGTGAGTACTAATCATTAATCAGCAGAGCTAAAGGAAATGTCAAAAATAAAATTTCATTAACTCTGTTTATACATGGAAAACGTGAAATTTGAGAAAATGTTTGTTAGCAAATACAATTTTTCCTCTTACTTATTTAGTAATTACCCATTACGCAGCACTGGTGCGACGTAAAACCCAACCAACCGACCCACTTACTCATTTAATTAAACTAGAACGAAATTTTAAAACGGGAAAGTGGTGAAAAATATTTCTATCGGCACGTTAGGGCAAGGTTGACATTTGTCCTCTCCTGTAATCCAATCTATTACTTAATTTTATCCTATTTTACAGGATAAATGTTATTGTGTATCTTAAAATGAGTATTAATTTCGTTATGTTGTCTCTTGCAAACTTTCGCCCGTTTTCTGGTAACGGGACTTTAGCTGGAGGCGACTATAGTCTTTAGAACACTTCTCTCCGAACCGTAGCTCTAGTGCTCTAGTCAAGGCCTCGAAGTCGTTCATTTCTTCTTTAGAAACATTTCTCAGTATATCAGCTGCATCTCCCCGTAATGCTGCTGCTAAGTGAACTGACTTGGCGGTAGAGTCCCAGCCGTTAGCTTCAGCTACGATGGAAAACTGCGTCTTATATACATGCCAGGAGGAACTGCCATCGTAGGTAGATAGCTTAATCAATTCCTGATTCTGGATTCTTCTCTCTTTCTTTTCAGTTTCCTGGGGCATGGATTCCAACTTTTCTTCCACTTTTCTCTCCAGATCTTCTTCTAATCTCTTCAGTTTACCTTCTATCTCTGAAAACCTTCCTTTCAGTTCATGATCAAAATTTTCTTTAACTTTCTCCTCGAATCTCCGTTCTACCTTCATAACACTCTCTTCAACCTTCATAACATTTTCTTCTATCTTCATAGCTTTCTCTTCAACCTTCATAACATTTTCTTCTATCTTCATAGCTTTCACTTCAACCTTAATAACATTTTCTTCTATCTTCATAGCTTTCTCTTCAAAACTTTCTTCTATTTTCAAAACTTTCTCTTCAAAATTTTCTTCTATCTTTATAACTTTCTCTTCTATTCCATCCATTCTATTTTCCATCGCCGTTAATTTACCCTCGATTGATTCTTTCTCCGTTGAAAGCTCTCTCTTCATCTCATCTTGATTAGATTTAATTTCTTCCTGAATTTCACCCATAGTGTCTTTCAACTCTCTTTGCGATGTCTCCATATTTTCTTTCATCTCTCTTTGTCCGTCTTTCATTTCATTCATCTCTTCAGCCACGCCGTCTTTCAATTCTTTTTGTCCGGTTTCTATTTTCTCTATCAATCCAGATCTTAACTCATTCATCTGGGCAGTTAGACCTTCCAGAAGCTTCTTCATTTCTTGCTCCATAGCTCTCGTTATCACAATTCACAGACAATCCCGCTTCTGACACCAGAAATGTTGCGTACTTGGGGGTTCGTGAGTTGTCCGAGAATGAAAGGCCAAACTTACAAAAATTCAGTAATTTATTCACAGAAAGTTCCAGAAAAATACAGGTCTATAAACCAAGTATCAGCTTCAACTCAAACAGTAAACACAGCTTAAACAACAGCTGTCAATAGCAAATCCACAGTACAAACTGTATAGCAATAACACATAAAGCAAGTATCTTCCAAAGAGGCTCAAGAGCAATGCAAGCACTAGCGAAGCTGGCTGAAAACTGAACTGAACTGACTGCCTTGGCGAGAAAGCGCTCCTTATATACTGTTCCATGGAACCCAGATTTTTCGAGAAAACTCTAGAAAGTGGTCAACCAATCAACTTACAGCTTCCTTATTTGGTATATCCCTAATAAGGATTTTCTCGTCAAGGTCACCAAAAAAATCGCCAAGGTGGGAAAAAGTCGCCAAATTTGGCGGCAAATCCATTACCTGCCTTATTGGGCTTTTTAATGCGTTTTTAAGGGGAAATAAGGCTATTTCAACGCTAAAATGACTAGAAATGGACAAAATTAGCACTTTATCAACTTACTAAGCCTCTTTGAAAGAATTTATATAAAAATAAACACAATTATTTACAATTTTGTAACAATAATTAAGATCTTTATTAGTAAAAGTGAGTCAACCTATGTGTGATTAGTAAAAGTGGTGGAGAGTTATAAAAACTGATTTAAGTAATATGTATTGAAAAGTTAATATTGTTATTATGTAGAAAACCTAAAAAAGGAAACATGTCCTAACCTATGTAAATGCAATAAGTTTTACATTGACCCCAACCTATGTGGGAAAAATATTATTATGGGTTTAGAATCACCAGGTCAAAATATGATATGTGGTAAATTTTCACGTGTGAAAACCAAAAAATAAACAAACTCCCCAACATGTCAACTTTAAAAGAAAGATCTTAATTAATTATATATTATGGAACTAAGTATGTACCTATTGTTATAATTGGACTCGTTACTGTAAACGTTGCTGTTGTTCCACCAAAGTTCTTATTTTCACTTTAACGAGTGCCTAGTAGGCAATATGCAGATTATCTACAAAATTCACATATTACTTAGGTAATTTGAGAAATGAAAAAAAAATCGGCACTTTAACGGATCAATCTATTTAATGTGCAGATTAACTAGCTAATCTGCAGATTAACTGATTTCTGCACTTTAGCAGTAACATATATAATATTTCCTGACATTTAGACTGAATATTTTATTCATTTAAGTTTAAAAGAAAAAAATAATTATTATTTAATATCCATTGAAAACTTTCTTAAGAATGAGTGCTGTTTTTAGAAAATAAAATATATTGACACATAACAGCATTATCGATGATTGAAAGAAAAATTACAAATCAGAGTTTGTTTCTCCTAGGATTTTTAGAATTAAATTTTCGTGCATTACAATTTAGGTTGCATATAATACTGAAAATGATATTACAATCAGGATTTTTTATGCTATTTAATAATTTACATATTGCTTTTTTTCGTTTTTTTTTTTTTTCTTTTCCTGTCTCTTTGCTTATCTGTCCATTTAACATTCTTGAAAACATAAAAACGTGCACATTATTTATTTATTTATTTATTTCATTTTTTCGACCAGTTTTATTAAACAATTTTTATAGAATTCCTTGTATATATGTAATCAAATATATATTTTTTAAAAAACACAATTTGTATTAAAAACTTAAAAAAAAAAAAAAAAAAAAAAAAAAAAAAAAAACCTGATATTTCTAAGAATTAATTAATATATAAATACTTAAATAATGAGAAATATGTCAAATATAACATAAATTATTGCAATAAAATCATTTAAAGCCCTTATTTGCCAAAATTATTAAGTAAACTAAACAAATATTTTGATTTTAAACTTCTTTTCATTAATAAATTCTTAATTTAACAATGCAAATTTAAATATGCTGATACATATATTCTATCGAACAATATGTTTAGAAAGGTTAATTAAATTAATAAGTCAATTAATTAGTTTATATCAGTTCGATTATTATTATTATTATTTTTTTTTTTTTATGTTACGAGAAAATTTACATTTTTATTATTTGCCTAAATTATTTCTACAAATATGTAAAATGTTTCCTTACAGACAATATATATATATATATGATAAAATTTAAATTTAGGATGGAGTAAAACTTGAATTATTAAATATTAGAACTAGAACAGAGTTTTTATAAACCAATGCGCAAATGCAGCAAAAGGAAATATAAAACTATAATAAATAAGCAAAATAATTAAAGCCAGATGAAAAATTAATCCCAAAACAACACATGAGGGCCTTCATCAGGGGAGCTCCCCCATGTAGGGAAAGGAAAATGAGAAGTTTCAACGAAACGCTGGTAATTTAACCAAAAAACACGTTTCTATCCCCCAACCTCTCCCAGATGGAAGCAAGACCATACAGCAAACGAATTTTAAATAATACAAAGCATAAAAAACAATTAAATTCAGAAATCAAGTACAAAATATAATACATCAATATAAAAAAAAAAAAACATGAATATAAATAATACAAGAATGTATAAATACATACCAGGACAAACTCGAATAGTCATTAGAATATGGAAAATTGAACCCCCTCCCCCATTATAAACATAGAACCCGCTTCAGCTCGTAGGGTCACTTAACAGCACCTAAATGCCGCCCAAAAGGGAACAACAAACCTTAAGTTGGATTGTGATCAAGAATACTGAAATGTTTTTTGATTACAAAAACAGGATAGCAGTTAACAGTTAGTATGTTTTTAAGATTTTTCAAAGCCAGATTCAGGTCTAAAGTGTTATTGCAAATCATTTTAATTCTGTTTATTTGGGTGAACACGATATTTTTTAAAACTTTAAGACTAATACAGGAGAACCAATTTGTTAAATTACAAACCTTAAAGTTAAAATTTTGCCTTTACTCATAAATTCCAATAAACCAGTTCTTATCTATTTTTTTTTAATTTTTAAATCCAGGAAAGACGTTTGGTCCTCAGTGTCAGTAGGGTTTAAGACAAGATCGCAGGGATAGATTTTAGCTGCTTATTTCACAAAATTAACACAGTTTATTGCTATTACGTCCTCAATATACCTATAAAACTTAATATCTTTGAGTATTAAAAAAAAAATAGATAATAATTGGTTTATTGGGATTTGTAATAAAAGGCAAGATTTTAACTTTAAAGTTTGTAATTTAACAAATTGATTCTCCTGTATTAGTCTTAAAGTTTTAAAAAATATTATGTTCACCCAAATAAACAGAATTAAGATGATTTGCAATAAAAATTTAGACCTGAATCTGGCTTTGAAAAATCTTAAAAACATACTAACTGTTAACCGCTATCCTGTTTTTGTAATCAATAAACATTTCAGTATTCTTGATCACAATCCCACTTAAGGTTCGTTGTTCCATTTTGGCCGACATTTAAGTGCTGGTAAGTGGCTCTACTAGCTGAAGCGGGTTCTATGTTTATAATGGGGGGGGGGGGGTTCAATTTTCCATATTCTAATGCCTATTCGAGTATGTATTTATACATTCTTGTATTATTTATATTCTTGTTTTTTATATTGAGGTATTATATTTTGTACTCGATTTCTTTTTGTGCTTTATATGCTTTGTATTAATTTAAATTCGTTTGTTGTATGGCCTTGCTTCCATGTGTAAAAAGTTGGGGGCTAGAAACGTGTTTTTTGGTTAAATTACCAGCGTTTCGTCAGAAACTTCTCATTTTCCTTTCCCTACGTGGGGGAGCTTCTCTGATGAAGGCTCTCATGTGTTTTGGGATTAATTTTTCATCTGGCTTTAATTATTTTGCATATATATATATATATATATATATATTTGAAAGAAATTCATATTATTTCCAATTCAAATGATTGAAATTGTGAAAAAGATTTATTTAGAAGTTCTTTAAATTAAAAAATGCTAAAAGTACTTTAAATTACTAGAAGCTTTGTAATATTTTAAGGTCATTACATTTTCTGAAAAAATTAGCTGTTCAAACAGTAAATTGTACAAAAGACAGTTATATGACAATAATTAGTCAGGAATAATGCTGTAAAAACATTTGTTTGTAGTATATTTTAGATTATTTGAATGTGTATTGTCCTTTCTAAGCACAAATTATAATCTCTTTTAAATTTTCATGATAGGAATAAATAAACAAATAATAAACTTAAAATATTACGCATAATTTTAATAATATTTTGATCATAAAAAAAAAAAAAAAAAAAAAAAAAAACTGAAACGTGTTTGATTTTAAAATACTTTTTATTATTATTATTATTATTATTATTATTACGTTTTGCAAATTTTTCTAATACACATTATATTTTATTTAAAAGGTATTTTTTAAATATTAATCAACTTATAAAATTAAATTCATATGTAAACTTTATTGGTAAAATGATAAACTGTAATAAACCATATCCGCCTAATAGAAAAAGGCAAAATATCTTACAAAAAATAAATTTCTCCGCTAAATTTATATTCTTTTCAAGATTAATGCAACGTTCATTAAGAACCGGATGTTTTGAAAAAGTGTTTTCTTTGATGCACTGTGATCTATTAAAAATTGCATGCCATAAAAGATATTTTTATGACATGCAAGATAAGACGTGGATTTTATTAAAAACGTTTTTAAAACAAGGTTATAAAACATAACTATATGCGATAAAGAGAACATTAAACTGGGGAGAATTATTAAATATGCAATTTAAAATTATTCATTAGATGGTTAGAGAAAATTGAAAGAAAGTTTTTGTTTAGTGGAAACAAAAGGGCTGATAACAGTGAATAATTTAAAGTATGAAGCACACGCATGGAATAGTTATAATATGTAAGATTGAAAATTTATACATCTTTATTAGATAAATAAAAAATATGATACATGTTAATAATAAAAAAAAGAAAAAAATTGGAATTATGGAAGCATTTTGTTTTTAATTACGTTTATTATATTATATTTTGCTCAAAGTGAAGTTTTATGTTTTAAGTGAAGTTTTAAGTTTTATTTTCAATTAAAAAACACTAAAATAGTATTTGTTGCTTAGTTTAAAGTTTACGTGCCTGTTTATAAAATTTCGATAATAAATTTTGACAAATGACTTAAGTAACATTTTTAAATCCTGCGCAAACTCGAAAAAACATATGTCTGCTACCATAACTCATCTCCAAGACCTAAAATTTCCATAAATATTCATGATGTTTTTTCAGTTTTCCTGGTATAACCAATTAATACGTAAAAAGACTTCCAAAATAGGGTTTATAAGTTAAATTTGAAGACATTCGGTGGAACAGTTTTTGAGATACAAACTTACGATCCCATTTCTGCTTTTCTGCTTTTCGCCAAAAGTTCCTGAAGTCATTTATACTCCGGAGTTGACGTAACTATGAAGTTTCATCATTCTACCTGCTTTCGCTTTGAAGATATGATAGCAAGAACTTCTCTCCCCCGACATTTATATATACACAATATACATACTGACCGATTTCCATAATTTACATTTAAAAGTCTTCTGAGGCTAGACATTAAAACATTCTAATCAGATGGAAACACATTGACATTTTTACCAAATACACCATTTCCATTACCTATAGTAGACACGTAATGGGAGCAACGACCTTTAACTTTCGTTAGAGTGTAAAACTTCGAGAAAATATCATAGTTTAAACATATGACTCAAAACAATGAAACTATGATATGTTGATAAGATTAAATCTATATACATATATTTACATATACAGGGTGGTTTCAGTTAAATTTTCGCTTAAAAGAGCAAACAACAGCCTAAAAAGGGGAACGAATTATCACAAAATTTGATAAAACACGAATAAAATAATTATTCAGTGAACTATATCTTTTGTTTATAAAATATTCACTAGGTAGATCTTTGTCTGTAAAAATTGAAAATTTAATAAATGCATGGACGAATGTAGTAGATAAAGCCAATCGAATATGGGGAAGTCCTATATCTGGATCGAGTGATTCTATGGGAGTTTTTCGAAAGGGTCCTAGCCAATAGTTACATGAGTTCAGAGAAAATCAAAGAAAACTCGAAATAGGTAGGTCGAAAAGCGCGGCTTCGAACCGGTACTTCCTGTCTACCAGTTTCAATATCAGGACATTTTGTCCACAAGAGGGACTTTCTAAATTGAAGGGCCCGTATAAGATCAAAAGTGAATCAATATATAGAGGAGACCCGTGTACCTAGGGCCATCGTGTACCTAGGGCCACCCCACTTTATTTGAATAATATTTAATTTTAAGTTTTAATATTAAATTGGGCAAGTATTAACACCAATTGCTACTTTTACAACTACTTTGGAACTTTTGAGGAGAGAGTTTTGACAAGGTACATGTAGAAAACGAATTTACTTGGTTTGAAGTAAAATTTTGCAGCTCATCTCTTCTGCTATTTTACAAAGGCAAGGCAAATATTTTTCTTTTATTTCTAGTGTGTAATTTTGCTTGTTATATTGAGTAACAAATGAGTTATTTAATTAGTCCTCTCTGCATGTGGAAATTTAGTGGAAGGCATTTTGAATGAAGTTACCAAAACTTGTACCTCGGGCCACATCGCTGCCTTGTATCTAGGGCCAGTGTGTTTGAAGCTTTTAACACTTTCGCGACCGCATTGTTTTTGACTTTTTGACAGTAAAGTCCGATGCCAATAAATCAAAACACATTCACTGAGGATGAATATATAAGTTCAAATGTGACTGAAAGACAAGACCCCTCCATAAATTTAAAAAAAAAAAAAAAAAAAAAAGATTTTCCAGGAAGAAAGTGAACCAACAAAGATATAACTGGATGTCTCTGTTTCGCGTCCTGTTGAAATTTTGAAACCTTCAACATCTAACATCTTTTCGTGTGTTATGCTTTAACAGGTACGAACCTAGGCAAAAACTTTACCTAAAGCAAAACCTCCCACATGATAGAAAAGATGTGACCGAAAGCTAGAGAGATCTTGAAATCCAAGAAACACACCAGAAAAAAAAAAGAAAGAAATTGAAGAAGGAAAAAAAAAAAAAAAAAAAAAAAAAAAAACATTCTGTTAGAATATCCCAAAGAAATAAAAAAGAAAAAAAAAGTGAAAATTTTCGTGTTTTAAATAAAGGCAACAACAGGATAATTATTATATGATAAATAAATATATTACTTGATATTGTTTCTTTTATAAAATACATGTTTATATATGGTTATTTTTATTAATCCCAATTGGTATTTATATTAATCCCAATTGGAAGTAATTAGTTCTAAAGATACGTACAGACAGCCAAAAAAAAACGCCACCCCCCCCCACCTAATTTCGCCGTAAACTGTCGTAGAAACATGCGACTGGTACCGATCAGTTTGTAATGACGTCTAGTTTATAATGTTATAGTTAGATTTTATTTAGGGGTCGTCTACATATTAAAACTGACATCAACTGCATTTTTTTCAATGGTAACCCCCCTTTTTTATAATTTATTTGAATTCTTTGGATCAAATCATCACGGAAAATGGTATAGTTTATATATTTCGCTCAATTTTGCATAGAGCTATAAGCTGTCAAAGTTTGGGGATGATAATTTTAAATGAATGTGACAAACATTAAATCATATCTTCCGAAATAATTATGATATTTAAATTCTGTTTTTTTTTATTCGTTAGAATGAAGTGACCCAAACATATTCCATGCCAATTTTTGCTAAAAAAACATTTTTTGAATTATGAAAATTATTAATAAATTCATATTTGAAAAAATTATGAATTATGACCTATGACCTATGTTAATTTTTTCACGAATAGAACGGGCATCATCAAAAACCTGGTTTCCAAATTTACAGCTCGTTCCTAACATTATTTTTTGAGTTACAGTGATATTTCACTTTTTATTCCTGTTAGGGGGCCGGCTGACTTGGCCTAAATGGAAAGATCAGTGTCAGCCACCGATGGCTGACATGGCGCTAAAAAGACTGATGTGAAAAAAATGTACGGAAAGGGGCGGGACCAGTAATCTTCCGGGTTAGGTTGACAAGAATGTATATACATAGAGCAATGCCAGAAAATGTTCTTTATTTTTCATGAACCAGATGAATGGTACTTTTTTTCTGAATAGTCTATGTATTAAACATAATGCTGCTTTAAATACCCTTTAAATGAAAACTTTTATTACATAAAGTAATTTTCCGGCACTCTACAGCTCCCAAATGACACACAATACGAAACCCCGCCCTTTTCCAGTGTTTAAAGGGTATTAACGTTTAATATGCTTTCTATTCGTTTTGATCTTTCCTCCTCCTCCTTATCTTCTTTTTTCCTTAAGAAAAAAGAGTTATGTAACATTTTGACTTTTTCAAGTGAAGATTTAGATTAAGGGTAGTCAGCCTTTCTACACCCACCGTCCACTTCGGTATCTGTGTTAAAGAGTAGAATTTTAGAACATCCCATTAAGTAGTAGGATTTATTATTTTGCATATTAATTTGTTACACATTATAAAATATAAAAGCAAAAGAATATCGTGGAGATTTATGTAAAAGTTTTTAATAATGTCATGAAAAAAAATTAATTAAAAAAATAAATAAATAAATAAATAAAAATCTGTTTTAATATTTTTAAAAAGTCAATTAAATTAAAGAAAATGAAAGTACTGCAGTATCAGAACAAATCCCATTGTCACTGTGAAACGGCCGTGGGAACTAGGTTGAGTGCCGCCATTTCAGACAATTATACGGCAGCTTGAGTTAAAATAATTTTGAATTTTCAAACAAATTTAAAACCATTCACATTTTTTTTTTCTCTTTTGATAGATATTTTAATATCTATTCAAGCTATTTACTTTTCTTCGTATGAAGTGAACTACCTGATGTTTAATCAATAGAAACCAATAAAAATCTTTTAATTCATAAACTAACTCAGAAAGTTCTGTGGATTAGTCATTTTTTTTTATTTTATAATTAACATTTCTTAAATTTTTTTCCGGTGTGAAACTTAATATATAATGTATAATGGGTGGTAGATCATGATTTATATATTCTAAACGTATAGACGGACCCCTAATACATTTTCACCTGTAACTCTATTTAAAATTGATTTAAGGTATATAAATAGGTATGTTTTTCGAACCGCCTTGATCTCAGAAATCTGAATATGAAGTCAAAAATAGGGGTTGCTTTTGAAAAAAATGAAGTTAATGCCAGTTTTAATATGTAGACGACCCCATAGGCAAAATGTAACTATACCGTTATAAACTAGATGTTATTACAAATCGATCGGTACCAGTCAAATGTTTCTACGATAATTTACGGCGAAATTAGGTGGGGGGGTGGCGTTTTTTTGGGGGGTGACTGTACAATTTCAGATTCTGGAGATAATCTACAAGCAGAAGTGGTGTCTCGAATGGGTTGGACTAGTCCAGTCACTTGTCGAAGTTATATCCTGCTACAGTTCCAGACATTCAGTAAACTCATTTTCATTGTCTTGTCAGTACCAATACTCTGTGATATCTCTACTAAGATACTAGGTGAGTGCAAAATTTCTCCCCATTTTAAAAATAATTTTGTGAATCGCACTGAGAAAAAACAATGTACTGCCTCCGTATAGAACGAATAAATAGTCATTACCTGAATCCGTAAATTAGAAATATAGATTTACGAGCAATGGGTATAAGGCAAACAGATAACCTGAACAAAAAAAATATCCCGTAATTTCTAGTCCATGCTTTACTAGAGGAGAAAACAACATCATGAACATTATGAATATATTATAAATGCTTTGTATTGCGAGACATTCTCACGTGATTTCCTAGAATTGAGACATAAATCAAGATTATAGTGACTAAAACTCGCCTCTTTAGTTCATGTTTATTTGTAGCGATTTTTTAATACGTTTGAATCCGATAACACAGAAATTCAATCTAGAATTCTATCAGGGATTTTTAGTACTCGCTTTTAAAGGGAACTTGAATTTATAAGAATGACATGCCAATTTTTATTTATTTATTTTTATTTTTATTCTTGTTTTTATTTTTATTTTTTGTCATTGCGAATCGATTAGTAAATTTTGTTAAGAGCATGGTATGGGTTAAGTATACATCAAGTTTTAAGAAAATATGTTCATTATGAAGTTATTTACGAATTAAAAATTTTAAGTATCCGCATATTGGGAAAAAATGGCGAATCGAGTTTTCCAATGGATGCCACAGCATGAAAGTATCTGCTTCTAAAATAATTAAAATAATATTTCATGTAATATTAAGTTATAAATATTATTCTCTGTAATATAATTTGATTATCAAATGAATGTATAAACTATTCGTACACACAATATTTCTTATATGTATTTGCTAAATTATTTTTATTATGCGTAGTATATATTATATGAAAAAATTTAATGGACTTTTTTTCCTTTCGTTTAATTTTGTTTTCTTAACCAATATTTCTTAAATCATTTATGTCTTTTCAAAGAAATTGTTATTATTTTTTTTTCTGTGATGCAAAATGATTAATGTAAAATAAAAAAATACTGAAATTTAGTACGATTTAAATTTTCCCCTTGAACATTAAAATAACATAAATAAATATTCATCAAAATCTTATAATTTTATGTATGACAATTAATAGGAATTCTTTTTTAAATATTCTGTATTTTTTAAAATGAAAATGTTTGTATATTTAGACAAATGAATGTGGTAATAAAAATATTTTAAATAGCGAAATATTTAAAATATGTCAGATGCAGATGACGTCAGTGCATATTCTATATAAAAAATAGGCATCTATTGAATTATATTTTCTTTGGATTTTATGATTATTTTTGTAAACAGAATTATTTGAATTAGATTAAATGCTTTTTATAGTAAAATGTCTTACGAAATAAATATACGTTTAACTATCAGAAATTTAATTTTTTTAGTTTAATTGAAACATTTTTCTACTTTATGCATTCAGACATTGAGATGAAAATGAAAAAAATAAATAAATAAATAAATAAAATACTGATGTATTTTCAAAGCATTATAAATTTTCCAACTTATAAAGATCCTTTTTTTTTTTTTCATTATTTACTGCATATCATATAAAAAGATAAATTAAATTATATCATTAATTTCATTTCCAGATAAAAGATAACATTTTAGCATTCTGCGGCAATTTTGCATTAAATTATGACATAATATTCTGTGAAAAAAAGTATGTATCAATTAATTCATGTTTAAGATAATACGTTAAAAATTAACAAGCGGATTTACGCCAAATTTGTTAAATTATGCATTTAGAGCATCCACTTGATAAACCTAAAAATGATTTTAGTTCAAATATTCACAAATACAGGTGTATTTCATGAAAAAATGAAAATATAACAAAAGAATTACTTCCCCAGGAAAGCATAGGCAATTAAAATATATATAGGGGAAACCCATGTACCTAGGGCCGCTTTTATTCAATGCCCAAAAAAAGAACCCTTGACATATTTAAAATTATCAAACTGATATGTACAGTCAGCCAAAAAAAAAAAAAAAAAAAAACGCCCTCCCCCCAACTAATTTCGCCGTAAATTATCGTAGAAACATTTGACTGGTACCGATCGATTTGTAATAACGTCTAGTTTATAACGGTATAGTTACATTTTGCCTAGGGGTCGTCTACATATTAAAACTGGCATTAACTTCATTTTCTTCAATGGCAACCCCTATTTTTGACATCATATTCAGATTTCTGAGATCAAGGCGGCTCGAAAAACATACTTATTTATATACCTTAAATTAATTCTAAATAGAGTTACACGTGAAAATGTATTAGGGGTCCGTCTATACATTTAGAAAATATAAATCATGATCTACCACCCAGTATACATTATTTATGAAGTTTTACACCGGAAAAAATTTTCGGAAATGTTAATTATAAATTAAAAAATCTAAGTTAGTTTATGAATTAAAAGATTATTATTGGTTTCTATTGATTAAACATCAAATAGTTCACTTCATACGAAGAAAATTAAATAGCTTGAATAGATATTAAAATATCTAAGATGTCATAATGAATATGATCTGTACGCATCGATTATGGGGAAAATATCAAATATTTAAGTTTCCTAAATTCTATGATTTTACAAAATATGCATAAAATTTGCCTAACATATATATATATATATTCGTTTTCTTTCTCTTAATACAATTTACAAGTTAAGTCTTTATTTTGTAAACTTTTTATAAAAAGAATACAGATTATAAGGTTAATTTATGTATTTAAAATTTAAATAGTTAGAAATTAAATAAAAGTTAATTTTTTTTGCGTGAGATTAGCCACACGTTTAAATATTAATATTTTGTGATTTACACATACATGAAGCTTTTCGAATGCAGAATTTTATAATTTCATTATTGAGGATTTTAAAAATGTGCCTTGACTTAATTAATATTAAGAGAAATGTTTGATATTCTCGCAGATATATATATATTTATTTCTCAATATATTAAGAACAAAAAACTATATTTTATAAATTAGCAATGTGAAAATGATAAGATTTCCACGTAAACACACGAAAACAATTAATCGCATGAACACAAGTAAAATAAATACATAAAAATAGAACTTTATTACAAATCATACTTTTAAAATGGTCTCTCCTCTCTGTTCCTGTTAAAATTCTCTGTATAATTATCTGTCTAAGTTAACAAAATTGTGTGAGATTGCAGTTTTTTTTTTTTTTTTTTTTTTTTTTTAAGGAAAAAACAAAAAGATAAGGAGGAGGAGGAGGAAAGATCAAAACGAATAGAAAGCATATTAAACGTTAATACCCTTTAAACACTGGAAAAGGGCGGGGTTTCGTATTGTGTGTCATTTGGGAGTTGTAGAGTGCCAGAAAATTACTTTATGTAATAAAACTTTTCATTTAAAGGGTATTTAAAGCAACATTATATTTTATACATAGACTATTCAGAAAAAAAGTACCATTCATCCGGTTCATGAAAAATAAAGAACATTTTCTGGCATTGCTCTATGTATATACATTCTTGTCAACCTAACCCGGAGGATTACTGGTCCCGCCCCTTTCCGTACATTTTTTTCACATCAGTCTTTGCAGAATATTTTTTCTTTATTTAACAGGTTCAGCGCCATGCCAGCCATCGGTGGCTGACACTGATCTTTCCATTTAGGCCAAGTCAGCCGGCAGTGTAAAATATGATATAAAACTACAGAATTTACATAGTTTTAAGTAATTACTGACAATTTATTTAAAATTTATTTTCCTTTATTATTATTATTATTATTATTATTATTATTTTTATTATTATTATAGAATTTTTATAGGATTACTATATCGTTAAGGCCTAATTGGTTTTATCGAAACTCGATAAACATAACACGCTTCAAAGCAGTGCGTGTGGCCTGAATGGGATTTCCATAAGAATTCGCGTGGCGCTCAGTGAGTTAAACGTAAATGTATTTGAAGTTAATTACTCTAAAAATTAAATTGTGTACACAAAGGGTCGGGAACTAACAATGTTACGGGTTTGGTTGGCAAGTATGCATATATATTTCGCTTGATTTATAAAAATTTATAACACATTTTCTTCTTTTTTTTTTAGTATTTTGTGTTTATATGTCTCTTTAAAAATAAATACAATATTCATATATAAACATTTCATACGGTAATGTATATAAACATATTTATTAAAGAAGTTTTGTTGATATTATATAATTATTTTTCTATCTGTATAGTATATTAACACAAATATATTTTGTAAATTTCGCAGCATCGAAAAACAGCAACATAGCTTCCATATCAAAGCTTAATGTAAATAGGACGTAAGCGTACTGTAGCTAGTATTGGAATTTGAAAAAAAAAAAAAAAAAAAAAAAAAGAATAACAGTAGGCTAAAAATACCCCGGAATAAATTAAAATGTTGTTTATTCTGGTTTCAGTCAGGTGATATCACTTGTGCTAAGTAGCTGGATCCACCCTCTCTTAAGCTCAGGTTCAGCTCATCATTAAAATATTGTTTTAATATCTGCCACACCAAAATGTTCAAAACACAAATGACAATTTTCATATATTTTGAAATCTTCCCGTTTCAACTTTAAAAGCATTTAGATTAATTTATTTTATTTTGAATTTTTAAATTTAGACGATTAAAGTCTTTTAAATGAAATTTCAGGATTCTGTAAGATCAATATCTATATATTTGAAAGTAATAAGACTATTCCTTTGTTTTAAATTTTTATTCCATAATAACTGTGACTTTGATTTCGTGATTAGGAAATTGAAAATAAATACTGTTGAGCTATGTTCCAATAATAGATCTTATAAAATTAAAATAAAAAAAAATTATATATATATATATATATATATATATATAAATAATAAACCAATTTTTCACTATTTGATTCTGTATTAAAAAACTTTTAATAGAAATTTGATATTTTATTATGTCACATTATGGGATAAATTTTAAATAACACAAAGCTTACAAACGGTACAGTGACCTAATGCAAATATGTCACAACAAAATTTAAACAGAAAATTTATGGTAAAAAATCTTTTTAAAATTAATAAATATTCATAATAATAATAATAAAACGGTTGTCGAATGCATAATTGCTGTTTCATGCAATCAGTTTCGCTTTACCGTGTTTTCTAAAACATGATATTTAACTAGAGGTGTACGTACTCTTGAATACTGAAATGCGAAAAAAAGTGTTACAGGGTTAAAATAGAATTTTAGCAGCGAAAAACTAGAAAAAGTTATTTAATACTTATGAAGAAAGACTTAACATATTAAAATCGGATATATTCCTCTCTTGTACCGTAAGCCACGCCTTTTCACAAATTTTCTAAAACTTTAGAATATAAAACAAAATAATTTTGCATATTTGTAATTAAATCATTTAAGTTTTGTCTTCAATAATCGATGTAGTAAATACCATTGTGATTTATGCATACCAGCGTCACATATAGAGTCAAATAGGAATATGCAAATTAGTCTTTTTTTTTAAATAGTGTTTCAGCGAATCAGAGGCGGGGCTTCTTTTCTTTTGAAATTCTTTCACAATCCCTCACCTACATTGTGATAACTTTACAAAAATATGCCAATTTGTATAATAAACATCGAAATATTGCTTAGGAAACAAAAAAAAATAACATAAAGGTAAATTAAAATAGTTTTCCGTCAAATTATATACAAACATTTACTTATAGAGGATACAGATTATAACAAGTGACGGCCCCCTAACAGGAATAAAAAATGAAATATCACTGTAACTCAAAAAATAATGTTAGGAACGAGCTGTAAATTTGGAAACCCATGTTTTTAATGATGCCCGTTCTATTCGTGCAAAAATTAACATAGGTCATAATTCATAATTTTTTAAAATATGAATTTATTAATAATTTTCATAATTCAAAAAATGCTTTTTTAGCAAAAATTTGCATGGAATATGTTTGGGTCACTTCATTCTAACGAATAAAAAAAAACAGAATTTAAATATCATAATTATTTCGGAAGATATGATTTAATGTTTGTCACATTCATTTAACATTAGCATCCCCAAACTTTGACAGCTTATAACTCTATGAAAATTTGAGCGAAATATATATACTATACCATTTTCAGTGATGATTTGATCCAAAGAATTCAAATAAATTATAAAAAATGGGGGTTACCATTGAAAAAAATGAAGTTGATGTCAGTTTTAATATGTAGACGACCCCCTAAGTAAAATCTAACTATAACTTTATAAACTAGACGTTATTACAAACTGATTGGTACCAGTCGCATGTTTCTACGATAATTTACGGCAAAATTAGGTGGGGCTGGCGTTTTTTTTTTGGGGGTGACTGTACATTATTCAGACGCGCAACGGTAGACAAAATCGCCAATATTTATGGGATTTACCTCTCGAATGACAATGTTAGCCTATGAGAAAATTATCGGAAAGTAATTATTATTGTATAATTGTTTTAATTTGCAATATTTTCAAGTATGATGCACAAGTTTTGTGTATTTTTTAGCTGCTTAATCAGAAACGATAAAACTGAATGCAAATAAAAAAAATATCAACATACTCAAACTTTTTTAAGTACTGTAATCACTTATAAATTTCACTAAAATGGAATAAATTAATTTATCGTAAATAATTAAGTTGAAGTCAGGAGATTTCAAACTAAGTGAAATTTAGTTTCGTTTTTTAAACATTTTTGTGAAGAATATTTCGAAAAAATAAACTTTAATATATATTAAACGGTTAGCGGATTCTGGGCTTAAACATGTGCGGGACTAGCCATAAACCATTGCACACATGGTGTGTGCTACCCGTATTTTTGGCTCGAAAATGCATTGCACACACGATATGGAATTCGTCTGGAACGTGTTAATTTGGCAGGTGGTTGCACGACAGCTGCTCCATTTACAACAATAACTGCAACGATTGTGGACAACAAGACATTCGGTCAGCAACAAGAAACCATTCAAGCTGAAGGAGAAATGTACTGATTTTAAGTTAAACATGTTATCCAGTAAAATAATGTTATTTTTTAATCATATCTGGTCTTGTTTCTTTCTTTCTTTTTTTTCTGATTTTTTTAAGCGTAATTATTATAATTAACTATGTAATTGTAGTTATAATTAAGCTCAGTCTGCCCTAGACATGTACGCAATTTCTCCTACCCCATAAGAAGAGAGAGTACGGTCCTTTTATTAAAAGTATTGTTTAAATTACAACATAACAACAAAATAGTAACTGAAATGCATAGAAGAAGGATCAATTTAAAATTATGCATCAAAAATTTAGCAAAAAATTAATATTCAGAATTTTTATATTTTTATTGTTCCATTGAATTGTGTGCAAAATCCCCTAGCTTTAGATTATTATATGACAAGTTGAAAAATATCAGTAGGCTTCCCGTCACTCTGAATATATATAAACGTAATTATATATAAACAAAAGACCTTACTTCAGCTTTATTGATGTGACTCTTCATCGGCGAAGTACTTTCAAATTAGGGGGCCCCCTCATTGTCAACGCTGGTCACTCCATTCTGTGTTTCTGTGAAGATTCTCTCCAGGTGTTCAACTTCCTCCCTCTCTTTCAGGAGATGGCGCCAGGTGGCGTCTATACCTGTTGCTGGTTGGTCCAGGTTGCATGCATTGGGTTGGCTGATAATTTCTATTGTTTCACGAAAAAGTTCTTAATTGTAATTATTGTAGTTAGCGTTTTTTTCGGTGTTTTTAAAATCTATTTCAATATTTTCATTTGTATAAGTTTGCGCTAACGCGGTGCCGTATTTACCAAATTTTATGTCATTAGTATGCTCTTTGATTCTTGTATTTAATTATTTTTCTTTTAGTCATTCCTATATAATACTTATATATAGGAATTATTATATAGGAATGACTAAAAGAGAAATAAATATAAGAATCAAAGAGCATACTAATGACATAAAATTTGGTAAATACGGCACCGCGTTAGCGCAAACTTATAAAAATGAAAATATTGACATAGATTTTAAAAACACCGAAAAAATCGCTAACTACAATAATTACAATTATGACTTTTTCGTGAAACAATAGAAATTATCAGCCAACCCAATGCATGCAACCTGGACCAACCAGCAACAGGTATAGACGCCACCTGGCGCCATCTCCTGAAAGAGAGGGAGGAAGTTGAACACCTGGAGAGAATCTTCACAGAAACACAGAATGGAGTGACCAGCGTTGACAATGAGGGGGGGGCTAATTTGAAAGTACTTCGCCGATGAAGAGTCGCATCAATAAAGCTGAAGTAAGGTCTTTTGTTTATATATAATTAAATTTCGTGGCTTTATATATTTAAAATTTCTAAAGTTAAAATATATAAACGTGTTCAAACTATTGAAATATAAAATTTATATGTACACATACGTACATATATATATATATATATATATATATATATATATATATATATATATATATATATATATATATATATATATATACATATATATATATATATATATATAGCCACTGATGTCCATTAGACATCTAAATTATATCCAATGATCCTTGAAAGATACAAAATATCAGTAGAAAGTTCATTAAAAGTCCTGGATAGCCTGCACTAATTTTACATGTCTATTAAATATTTGAATGACGACGAAATTTAGACGTGCATTTTTCGATGACTAATAGATGTAACATGTTAGATCAAAACAAGATTTAGATATTTTCAATTTCTATTAGATCTAACAATTCCAATTAATTGATATTTGGAGATTTATTGGACATGTAACAGGTACCTAATGAATGTAAAAAAGAGTGATATTTGTAGGGCTAATAGATATCTCTTGGATATTTATCGAAGTTTTATTGGTCCTTTTTAAACTTTTCTACGCGTTTATAGTTGTCTTATGGATATAAGTGGTTGTGTGTGTGCAGGGATGGAACACGGGCGCAGAATTCATACCACTATCAATGTAAGAAAATTTTCTACCTCTTAAATCAACGATATTATTAGTTGAAATATTTCTTAAACAGATTCCGGTATGAATTCTGCGCCCGTGTTCCATCCCTGTGTGTGTAATAAAAACTGCATTAGAAACTATAATTCAGTTTAGTCCATTTAATGCTGTTTCTATTAATCGTTCGAAAGTTGCAGGTGCATTACATAATCCCAATGGCATAACTTTAAATTTCCACAATCCCTATCCCGCAGCGAATGCAGTCTTCTCACGGTCGTCAGGCTATTTATAAATAACCGCTTATTAGAACCAACGTCGAGAACCACTGATTGCCAGAATTTGTGTCCAATGTGTCGTCAATTCTGAAAAGAAGGTAACTGTTTTTCTTTGTGATGTCATTCAAAAGACAATAATTCATACAAAATCTCGTTGAACCATCGTTCTTTCACGCCTAATGTACGGGGGATGCCAAAGGACTCTTGGATGGTTCTATGACGTCATTACTTTTCACCTCATTTAAAAGCTCAGCCATATTTTCTTGCTTAGCAAATGGGAGTCTTCTTGGATGTTGCTTGTATGGAGGATTATTTCCTGTGCCAGTTCTGTGTTGGTTGATGTTCGTCCTTCCGAAATCTTTAGGTGTTCGAGAAAATACGTCTCTGAATTTATAGAGTAATTTCTCCGCAGAAAATCTCTATTCGATTCCTCACTTTGCATGTTTGAGTAATTCCGTTGTTGAAAACTCAAAAGACTTGGACTCGGTTCATTGCGTGTGCTGGTTAATGCATGAAACAGGAGTGCAGGTACCTAACATGTCATCTTTCTTCACTGTCTTTACTTTATCACTTACGTTGGAGAATCTCACTGGAATAATGCTCTTTGAAAGGCCAACCACAGATGAAGTCACCGAAATTCATTTCAGGCAATTATCTGGATTCGAGTATTCAATCAGCCCATAGCGGATGTATTGTTCTTTAGGAGGTGTCCCGGAAACTATTATCTCAGTATGTTGAGGGATGGAAATTTCGGATTTCGCTTTTATCTGAAAAGTTGGTTGAATGTCTGGATTTTCAATGTTAAACACAGCTATGTCTTCAGAATTGGAATGCAGTTCATTTTTCTTAAAGTCCAATTTGAAATTGTATTTTCACGTATATCTTCCACATATGCCATACGTCGGTAATAGTTATTTCCAAATATGATGGTGAAGTTCATTTTCCAACAGATTTTGATTTCTTCGCCTGTCTCATTCAGTCACAGACTAGACACATTGCGGTATCCAGATAATCTTCTCTTTACGTTTTTGCGCTACACCCGTTCTAACGATGGTTGCGTAGCCTCCAGTGTCGAGAATCATGAGGCAGGAAATGTTGTTAACTTGACTATAAACATAAAGTCTTTCATCGCCGTCACTGATCGAAGAAACATAAAACACTGGAAATCGGGGCTTTCTAATTTTGGGCAACCTCCGTTCCGTGAGATTACCTCTTCTTAATTTCCCTGTAATGATTTTGAAATCTGTCTAATCTTATCTGTCTATTCTTATCACAACCACCTTGTGATGTCTGTCAGATTTTTCTTCACTTCCTTAAGATCAGCTTGTGGATACTCTAGAGAGACTGGTCTGATGGTGTGGAAGTCTTAACGAAATACTTGATGGGCTGCCTCAATCTTCAGTACATACGCCAAAGCTGACCCGACGTCTTTGCTTTTTCGAGTTTTAGTGCATTTTGAGTCTCTAGATCTCGCATGGTATCGATGAAGTCTTGGAGGGCCAACTCATCACGAGTTTCAGAGTGGCAGTTCGAGAAATCTAAGTGTGATAGTCTATGAATATCCGATGCCAGCTCTTGTAAACTTTCACTTGCTTTTTTGGTAACATGAATTTAGCTGAAGTCGACTGTATTATTTAGAATTTTGTTCTTCAAAACGGAGCTCCAGCGCTCTTGTTAAGGCCTCGAAATCATACCGCTCTTCGAGAGCGTTTCCAGTACATCAGCTGCGTCGCCCCATAATGCTTCTACTATATGAACTGTCTTGGAAGTAGAGTACCAGCTATTAGCTTCAGCTACGATGAAAAACCATGTCTAATATACTTGCCAAGATGATCTGCCATGGTAGGTGGATAGCTTGATTGATTCTTGATTCTGCATTCTTTTATCTTATCATTTCATCTTCCAGAGACATGGCTGCAAACTTTTCTTCCAGACTCCAGATCTTTTTTTCAATTTATTTTTCAATCGTCTTATCAAATTTTCCTATCACTTCCCTGCTTCACTCCTCTTCTACTTTTCTCTCAAGATCTTCCTTTATTCCTTTTAATGTGCTTTCTATCCCTGAAACCCTTCATTTCGGCTCTTGATCAAAATTTTCTTTCACTTTCTCTTCAAAACTTTCTTCTATCATCATCACATTATCTTATGTCTTCAAAACATTATTTTCTGTCTTCATGACTTTATCTACTTTACGTTCTACCTCTTCAATGCTATCTTTCATAGTTGAACGTTTTCCTTCAATCATCATTTTCAGAGATAAAAAGTCACCTTTTACTGAAGAAAGTTTCTTCTTCCTCTCGTCCTGATTAGATTTAATTTCTTCACCCAAACTGTGTTTTATATCATTCATCTCTCTTTGCCTTCTTTCATTCTTTCATTCTTTCTACCAATCCGAGTTTCATCTTTTCCTGTCCTGTTTTCGTTTCCCTTATCTGGGAAGGTAATCTTTCTAGAATTTCTTCATTTCTGGCTCCATACCTTTAGTTATCACCATTCAAAAAAGAACCCAACGCCTGACACCAGATTTGTTGCCTACCGGTGTTCGTGAATTGTTTTAGAATAACAGGTGAATCTTGCAGAGACTCAAAAGATTATTTTACAGAAAATTCTAGAAGATTGCAGGTTTGCAAACTACTATAAACTTCAGTAGTACCAGAAAACACAGCATAAATAACAGTTGACAACATCAAATTCACAGCATAAATTGTAACATAGGATTACCACGCCGCAATGGCTGTAATCAAAGACGCTCAGTGCTTATTTACGTCGCAATCAATGCCTTGGCGAAACTGGCTGACTTGGCGAGAAGCGTTTCCTTAAATATCCGCAAAAAATATATAGAATATTTCAGAAACTTTCCAACGAATAAAGTTGCAACTTAGATATTTAATATTTCGATAATCAGGATTTTTTTCGCCAAGATCGCCATAAAGAGTCGCAAAGGAAGGGAACATCTGGCTACCAAAGCCATTAACTGCCTTGGTGAAGCTTTTAATTGTGTTTTTAACGGAAAGTGAGCTATTTTAATGTGAAAAAAAGTTAGAAAGGCAGACAATTAACATTTTATAACCTGACTAAGTCTGTTTGAATGAATTTACATAAAAAAATAGCTACTTTATTTACAAATTCATAACAATATTTAAGAGTAAAGCACATTTTAGCAACTTATTCTACTCCAAAACATTCTTAAAAAGTAAACGCCGAGGCATTTAAAATAACAGTAAATTTACAATTTTATTCTGCCGCGATTTTTTTTCTTTTAAATAACTAAGAAAGGAAAAACTGTTGAAGTCAGAGGTAAGCGAAATACATTACCTTACATTTCTATATTTTTTAATACTTTTTTATGATTTTGTTTCTAAACAGCAATATTTTTCTTGGTTTTTCGTACATAAAACATGAAAAATGATGGAGAATGCTGAAAAATGATAGTCTAAAAATTTAAATTATAGTGTTATAACTGAAAAAACCCTTCATTTGTAAAGTAAACTTCCAAGAAATCCCTCAAGTTTTTTTTTTCTATATCTTTTATCTCTAAGCCCTGTAAAAAGCATAAAGAAAATTCTATAATTCAGAAAGAGGTTTGAAGCAAAGACATTCGAACATTTATTTGTTTTCACTAACCTTTTTTTTTTTTTTTTTTTTTTTTTTACATTTCTTTTTCTTTGTTAGTTATCTAAATTTTTCTCTAGTGTTTATTCATATTGAATTTTCAGAATTTGAAAAAACTGCATTTGCGTAACACGTACAGAAAGAATATAAATAAAAATTCTACAGTTCAATTATTACATTTTTCTAATTTTTGGTATCCATTGATACAGTACATACTTATCAAATACGTATCATCTTGCAAAAATTACGATTATTTAATACAACTAATACGAGGGTAAGTCATTATGTAAGTCGCAAATGCATATGGCATGATTTAAAGTAGTAACAGATATCCACAAAGAAAGGTGATATATGGTAGCGATATACAGCTTTATGATATTCAATTCATATTGAGCAGGTAACACGCACACGCATGCGTAATACAGTTTCAAAAATGGCGATGATGCTGAACGATTGTACGATAGAATAGCAGCGTGCTGTGGTCCGATTTTTGTGGGCGAAAGGACTTGAATAAAAAAACAAGTCCTTCCGGCTTATTCGGAAGGGTAGGTTGATTTCTTTTTCCTTCTCAAGTAGCCGTCAATTTGTTTCAAAATGGTGGCTACAAACAATTAATGCACTTGGTAGAAATATTAATGTAGGCTATGCACATATGGAGTTTTAAGCAAATCTGTTCATAAATACCTTTTTATGTGAATTTAAAATTTTGAAGTGGCCGGCGCTTGGAAACAAAATGATGAGTTAAGTTGACAAATATATGAAATGTATTTGTGAGATAAGTCTACTGTACACATACAGTTCGAATTAATTCAAAATCTCAAAAGTCATCGTGTTGAAAAATTAAGTGGCTGCCACTTCGATCAAAATGGCAGAGAAAGTTGCTCATCTAAGATATCATTGCAAATTTGAGAATTTTTTTTTTTTTTTTTTTTTTTTTTTTTGTAGAAATTCTTTCAAAGAGGCTTAGTAAGTTGATAAAATGTTAGTTTTCTGGATTTCTAGTTTGTTTTAGCATTGAAATAGCCTAATTTTTCCTTAAAAACGAATTAAAAAGTTCCAGTAACGCAGGTAATGTATTTGACGCCAAATTTGGCGACTTTTGGCGAGAAAATACTTATTATCGATATACCAAAGATGGACGCAATAACGTGATTGGTTCACGAGTTACGTGAATTTTCTAGATTTTTGTTGTTTGAATGATAAATCCATTTTTCAACTTTGATTTGAATTGATTAAGTATTTCTAAAGTTACCGTGATAAGTGGCCGCCAGTTGGCAACAATACAGTGGAACAAGTTGCCCAGCAAACACATCCAGGATATTTGAAGCATAGGTTCACTGTCCAACTGTGGTTTAAATCAGTGCCGTGTTTCAAAAGTTAATTTTATGGCCAATTTTCAAGTGGCAGTCTAAGTGGTTGCAACTTGGAAACAAAATGGCAAAACAACTTGCCCAGCGAAATCATCCAGTATACTTGTATGATAAGTTCCTTGTCCAGTTCTAGTTCAAATTAAATCAGTATTTTAAAAATTATCCTCATAAGAAATTTTCAGGTGGCACCACTTGGAAAAAAATGCGGAGTGAGATGTCCAGCGAACTTATCTGAGATATTTGAAGGATAAATCCACTACCCACATTTGATGCGAATTGATTCTGTATTACTAAAGTTACCATAATGACAAATTTTCGAGTGACCGCCACTTGGAAATAAAATTGCGGATCAAGTAACCAAGTGAACTTATCCTAGAAATTTGAACCATAAGTTCACTATCCAAATTTCATTTGAATCAGTTTAGTATTTTAAAAGTTATCGTGATGACATATTTTCAAGTGGCAGTGTGATTTCAAGTGGCTGGAACTTAGAAACAAGATGTCGGGACAAGTTGCCCAGTGAAAACATTCAAGATAATTATATGATAATATCACAGTCCAAATTTGGTTTGAATTGGAGTGTTATTTCAGAAGTTATCGTGAATTTTAAATTTTCAAGTGGGAGCCTGATTTCAAGTGGTCCCGCTTAACTTATCTGCCACTTTATTAAAAATGGCGGCTATAGTTTACTAATAAACTTCATAGAGATCCTTATGTGGTCTGTATTTACATCAAAATTCAAACAATTTCGGAATACGCTTTTTACAATTTAAATTTGAAATTTTCAAGTTGTCTCCACTTGAAAACAAAATGGTGGAGCAACTTGGTTAACAAACTCATCTAAGATATTTATAAGATAAGGTAAGACACTGTTCAAATTTGGTTCCATTTGGAGTATTATTTCGGAAGTTATCATGGTTTTAAATTTTCAAGTGGTAGCCTGATTTCAAGAGGTCACGCTTAACTTAAGATATCCGCCACTTTATTAAAAATGGCGGATACATTTCATTTATAAAGTTGTTTGAGACACTTGTATAATCTATGTATACATCAAAAAAAAAAAAAATCGGAATACGCTTTTTACAATCTGAATTTGAAATTTTCAAGTTGTCTCCACTTGAAAACAAAATGGCGGAGCAACTTGTTTAACAAATTCATTTAAGTTATTTATAAGATAAGTTAAGACACTGTCCAAATTTGGTTCGATTTGGAGTATTATTTCAGAAGGTATTGTGATTTTAAATTTTCAAGTGGTAGCGTGATTTCAAGTGGCCCCGCTTAACTTAAAATATCTACCACTTTATTAAAAATGACGGATAAATTTCATTAATAAACTTCATTGAGTTATGTGGTCTATATTTACATAAATTTCAATCAAATTTGGAATGCGCTTTTTACAATTTGAGTTTGAAGTTTTCAAGTGGTCTCCACTTGAAAACAAAATGGCGGAGCAACTTGGTTAATAAACTCATCTAAGATATTTATAAGATATAAGTTAAGACATTGTCTAAATTTATTTCGATTTGGAGTATTATTTCGGAAGTTATAGTGATTTTAAATTTTCAAGTGGTAGCCTGATTTCCAGTGGTCCCGCTTAACTTAAAATATCTGCCACTTTATTAAAAATGGCGGATACACTTCATTAATAAACTTCATTGAGACCCTTATGTGGCCTGTATTTACAACAAAATTCAAGCAAATCTTGCTTTAAATATGCTTTTTACAATGTCGGTTTGAAATTTTCAAGTGGCTGCCACTTGAAAACGAAACGTCGGAGCAACTTGGTTAACGAACTCATCCAAGATATTTATAAGATAAGTTCACTGTTTAAATTTGGTTCTATTTCGAGCATTATGTCGGGAGTTATCGTGATGACAAAATTTTCATTATATATATATATATATATATATATATATATATATAGATAGATATAGATATAGATATAGATAAACGAAGTGATTGCAATAGGTCGAATTCTAAAGAAATCAACCTAATATTCATAAAGAATTGTTACATGTTTATAGATGCTACAGCATCCACATTACAGCCCAAACTTAGCCCCAAGCGATTGTCATCCGTTTAGTCCACTGAAACAACATCTTGGAGGAAAACAATTTGCTGATGACGACGACGTTCAACATGAAGTCCTACTGTGGATGAGACAACAAGCCAAAGAATTTTATGCAGCTGGCATTGAGACTCTGATAAAACGATGGGATAAGTGCATCAACGTTGCTGGAGATTATGTGGAAAAATAAAAATTTTTTCCAAGTGATTATCATGGTAAAATATTTTTTTTATTATCCTTTGTGACTTACTTAATGACTTTCCCTCGTAGGTAGGTCGAATCATAAATATACACTACATTTTATATATTATTGGTAATATAAACGATATACATATTTTTTCTATTACTGTAAATATTTGCTTATTGATTAATAATTGTTTTGTGTTCTTTATATTTTCTTTATGAAATAAGATTATAAATTAATAATATATAAAAAAGAATGTATTTACACACGAAGAGAAATAAGGCAATATCTAAGAATGTATGTTCGCAATATGTTTGCTAAGAAATATATTAAGCAATATTGCTTTTACATGAAAAAATTATCTGGGTGAATAGTTTTAAATTTCTAACATTCGTTACAATAATATATTTTTTTTTCCTTAGTAATATTTTCGCATTTTTCTTGGCGCTCATCAGCAAAAGTTTTTTCCCGAAAAGGAAAAGGGAACCAGTAAAAGATTAAAGCAAAATCAAAATATTTTGCATCAACCTGTACAAAGTAATGCTTCAAAATCATTTTGGCTCTAGCATAGCATTATAAGGATTCTTATCATTATCTGTACACATTTTTATGAGGCTACCACATATATGCATGGAAATATAACGGTTTCTTTAAACAATTGAAAAAGTTTCCACTTTTTAAAATATAAAACCCAGGGTATTAAGCCTAGTGCAAAGTTATTTTTAGAATCTAGACTTAGAATCTAGATTGTGGTTCTAGTAAAAATAGTTTCATGACATCCTTATAAATTCTAGTGCCCTTTGGAAGCGAGTTCTAGAAACCCCCATTAGAATTCTAGAGCGTTTGCCTATAATATTGACGTCAAACTTATTTAAAAATCTCTGCAAATAAATGTGAACAGAAGAGGCTAGTTTTAGCAAGTATAATCTTAGTTTATGATCCAATTCTAGAAAATCAAGCGAGAATTTCTCGTGATACAAAAGATTCAGAATACTCAGAATATTGAGAATATTGTTACTCCATCTAGAAATGCATAGACTAGAAATTCTCGTTATTTTCGTTTATTCAGCTTGTTGGCGTGCTTTATACGCATAGCTCGGAAATCTATATTTCTAGTTTAGGGATTTAGAAAATGTCCACCTATTCGTTCTAGATGAAGGAGGTATATTTTTTTTTTCTCAGTGTAGCATATTGCAGTCAAAATGCAAAAATGCTAAATATCTTGCAAAATATGAGCACTTTTACTAAATAATTTTAAGCGCATGCTGAATTTTTACAAACATTTTATTTGTCTAATTTAATAAACAATGGTATTGAGTTACTTATATGAAAACCCCAAACAAATCTCATGTAAATGGAAGCAGTTATGAATTACAGAATTCACAGAATTTCAGTTTCTCAATTTTTGAAAAAAAAAAAAAAGAAAAAATAAAAGAAAGAAAAAGAAAAACTTCCTCTTTAGGAAAAAACATATATTTTGAAATATATGAGGTGTAACATACTCCTAAAGTTTGAAGATGATTCCTGGAGAAGTTTTCTAGATATTTGACAAAATGTCTAAAATCGAAAGTTTTCAAATACTTATTGGTAGGTAGTTTATGACCATTCATATTTCACTACAGCATTTGAATATATGTAATTAATATATTTAATTTATGTATGCTGTTATACAAAATATATCTTCTGACGTAAAAAAGAAAAAAAAAAAGAACCGTAGTTATTAAGAACAGTTAAAGTACAATGATTGATAGAAATAGATATTCTGAAAGGTAAGTGATAATTAGTGTTTTTAAATTTTTGTCTTAAAGTTATGAAAACTTGCATCAGAATGCATTGAAATATAGAAATATAAAGTATATTAAAATTCTCATAAATTATTTAACAAAACAAATCTCAAATATTCAGATTTCCTGAAATGCTTCACATTGCTCCTTACTAAAAAATGTAAATATTTTGTTTTTTAATATAACTATAAATCTCTTATTACAGCAAATGGATACTTTCACTGTTTTTACATAGAATAATTTGCAGATTTTGTGTTTAAACACTAAATATTTGTATTAAAACTATTGCAAATTTCATAACATATTATGATTATCTTTATGAGATTCTATTTTAATGAACATAAGTGAATTTAATAGAAATTTATTAAAGAATATTTTTAAACACATTAACGATTACATTAAATAAACTTTAAATACACTTGCTACAAATATGAATTCATTTTTTTTTCTTTTAACTATTTTTCTATTCAATAATATTTATTCGTGTAGCAACATCAATGCACATAAAAATAGTAGTATTTTTTTAAGAGAAAAAAGAATTTTCCCATTTTGGTATTTGCTCAAAAATTTCGTTTAAATATTGTCGATCATTATGGTTATGGTTACGGATACTTTATTTGCAGATAAGATACATAAAAGCGAAAACAAATACAATTGAATCGTATTAATTTTCATTTTTCCTCTTTATTAGTTTAATTACTTCTTGTATTGAAAGGAAGAAATAATCGATTTTTAATTTTATTTGAAAATCTCTTTGAAAGCAGACATTTTGGATTATTTAATGTATCATCAATGTTTTATTTTTATTAATTTAATTAATACTTTATGCGTGCTTTGATGCATTATAATGTTGATATGTTTTACTATTTTCAAATAAAGAAGGGTAATTTATTAAAAACTTTCGAAACGTTTAATGAAATATATTGAATGAAATGTGTAATTTGCAATAATGTTATGTAATGGATTTAAAGAAATTACTTTAATAATGTTACTTATATTGAAATTATGCTTTTCAGCTTTCGAGATTGTAAAATACAAATTAAACAAATATTTACGCTTTGGAAGTAAAATATGATTTCTGTAGGTATTAGTATTTAAAATGATTTCTTAAAGTTACATTATGTAAAAATTGAAAGCTTATTAAGTAAAAAAGTATCTAAACGATATTTTTGATAATTTGTGGATCAGGTAAAAGCGAGCTAAATGTAAGTTTTTCTTTCGACAAATTACAATCCTCAGCTTTTTTAAGTATGATTTATTACGAATGCATATGTACAGGGTGATTCTGAATTCATGGTCCAGACTTTAAGGAGAGGTAGAAAACAAGGACAGGAATAATATTCACAAAGGATACCCAAATCGCAATTCATTTCTTTAGTCATAAATACAGACTGTTCTCCTTCAATTAAAACAAAATGTTTTGTTTCTAACTTCTATACTAGTGAAGATAATTTAAATAATCTTTAATTTAAATTTAATTTCATGTCCGGCTGTAAGGGGGGGGGGGGATGTTTTTTAGTATTATGTATCTAACAAGGTAAGTATGAATCAGTAAAATTCCTATTAAAACCAAATTAAGCTTAAATTAAAGAGCATGGTCAAAAACATATGGTAGAGTATAAATTTGTTGCAACAACCCCCCCATGGAGCGAGGAAACAAACCCTGAACGTTTTAGCTCGTGTATAAAACGAACGAAGCAGGAACCATTAGAAACATGGCGTAGGGCAAGATTTAGAGCGTTCAGTTTGAGTGAGGAATGTCGTGAGTTCAATCTCCAATAACTGCTCACAATGTTTTTTTTTTTTTTTTTTTTTTTTTTTTTTTTATGAATGAAATAAAACAAAATATTAAAATAAGTTAATATTTATTGGGGGATATGTATTAAGTTTAATTAAAAAATATATAATTATATATTTCTAATTGTTAAAATATTTTATTTCAGCTAAATTATTATTATTATTATGTATTATTTTTATTATAATTTAAATATATGAATAATTTTTTTATTACACATTTTGCCCTTTTATAAGATTTTCTTGAGTTAAAATCGCGACGGAGTGCTTTTTTTTATTTTTTATTTATTTTATTTATTTTTTTTATTAATGAAATAAAACAAAACATTATAATAGATGAATTTGCTTAAGAGAAAATAATTATTAAATTTAATGAAGAAATTGAAAATAAATAGTATATTCTATATAAAGGTACTATTAAAGAATATATTGGGTAAAATTATCTCTTTATAAAGGAAAAATCACGTTTAATCTTACGAATTTATTTTCAAGTAACAAGGTCTATGATAAGAAGTAAGAAATTGATTAAAGCATAAGCACTTTTCACGATGAGAACAACTTATAAAAGAAAATGTATCCCAGTTAGTGTCATTACAATCTTTTTCAAAGTTGAAACACACATCGCGATCTTTTTGGAAATTATTGGGTTTTTCTTCCAGATAGCCAGGTTTGTAAAATGCATATATAACTAGATTTTTAAATTTTGAAGATGTACGGCAATGTACACATATGCAAGGGCCAACAGAAGGAACAGAATAATAACAATAAATGTTTGTTTTCCTTTACGTATGTATAATAGCGCAATTAAAAGTAGACGAAAAAAAATACAATATAAATATTATTTCCGTTGCACTATTCATTTGAAAAACATTTTTTTTTCACTTGAAATAAAATGTTTAATAAATTAATAGGATATTTATTTTTATGAGAAAAGAATACAGAAATTGAAAGCTAGGCGATGTGCATTTCTAACTAGAGGTTTTTGAGTAAAATATTATTAAAAAATTAAATTAAACTTTAGGAAAGAGAAAACGTGTAATAAAGAAAAAAAAAATATTTCTCTTAAATGTTTCATTTATTTAAATTTTAAAGGAAAAAAAAATAATATTTTAATAAATAAATATATATCATTATATATATTTTTTTAAATTAAATTTAGTACATATTCTCCTAAATTATTCACTTATTTAAATATTTCGTTTTATTTCATTGTTATATTATATTTTACAAAAATGTTAGCAATGATCGGGGTTCAAACTCACAAGTATCCTCACTCAAACTGAACATTCTAACCACATTCTACTACGCCTCCTCGGCTAACAGCTTCTGCTTCTTTGTTTTTTATAGAAACACCTAAAATTTTAGGGTCATTTTCTCGCTTTATGGGGGGGGGGGGGTTGTTGCAGACAATTTGCACTATTCCCTAGGTTTTTGACCATACACGTTAATTTAATAGTGGTTTGGTTTCAATAGGAATTTTACTGATTCATATCTCTCTTGTTAGTAGAAGAAGACACCATTTTCATTTGTGCTATAGGCAATGATGGGAGACTTTACATATGCCGAAAAAGCAAACACGCATTACATGTACGGCCGTACAAAATGTAACGTCAGACCAAACTTCATATTTTTGCGTCTTTACAGCGTCTATTACGTTCATACATTAATCTAAAATAAATTTTTGATTTATATTAATGTAGCACTGCTAAAATTTTCATTTAAATATCTTCATTAATGTAGAAGTTAAAAACAAAACATCTTGCTTCAACTGAAATGAGCCATTCTGTATTAATGACTTCAGGAATTGGTTGCAACCTGGATTTCTGATGTGAATATTATTTATAATCTTGGTCTCTACCTCAACTCTAAGTTTGTATCATTAATTAGGAATCACATAGAATACACACACACACATATATATATATATATTTCAATTATAAGCATTAAAGATTAAAACATCAAAATCATTTTTTTTCTTTTGGGGTGTGTGTGTTAACTTATATAATATTTACCTACGTACTAAGAAGTAATGTTTGTCACATTCATTTAGCATTAGCATCTCCATACTTTGACAATGTATAACGCTATGAAAAATTGAGCGAAATACATAAACTATACCAATTTCCGCGATAAATCGATCCAAAAAATTCAAATAAATTATAAAAAAGGGGGGTTAACGTTGAAAAAAATGAAGTTGATACCATTTTTACTATGTAGACGACCCCCTAAGCAAAATCTAAACGTACCATTTTAAACTAGACTTTATTACAAATCGATAGGCACCAACCACATGTTTCTACGATAATTTACGGCGAAATAAGGTGTGTGTGTGGGGGGGGGGGGGGCTAATTGTATATAATTAAATCACACACACAAATTTAAAATTATTCAATTTTTTTTTTACTATTACTAATATAAATATTTATCATTCAATTATATATATATATATATTACATTTAGACAAATGAATTTGTTACATTTATGAGATGTTAGCGAATTTTAAACCGTGCTATTTTTATTTATTTACTTTTAATTTATTTATTAATTAATTAACTTTTAATTTATTTATTTTAATTAATTAATTAATTAATTAATTTTTTTAAGTGTCGTATTATCAAGATTTTTTATATTTGACTTCATTGTTGATGAAACCATTTTGAAAATCAATTTATAAATATAAAGAGTATATATATATATACATTATAGAAAAACGAATCATGCCTAGTAATTTAGATTGTTGAATTACGCATCATATTTATAAAAGCATTCGCGTTGCTAGAGGTACATAAAAAAGAATTTTAGGCACTTTGTAAATAAAAAATAAAAATAATGATTGCTAATTATTTACTTCTTATTAAACTACAGTCATAACTATCTATCTATGGTTGATTGCTATTCGATTTCATATATAATAAATCTGAATAAAACTAAATGTTTTGAAGAAATATATATATATATATAATATAGTGGAAGGATAGTAATTAAATTTCCATAAATAATATAAAATAACGAATATTTTTCGTTTTCTGTAAATTGATTTGTATTTTTTTTTCTAAAGGTTTTTAATCAATTAAAGACTAACATAAAAGTTATTTTATAATAAATAAATATCCAGCTTTTACAAAAGTTAAAATTTTTCAGTGTTACATAATTAATATTGCATTAAAAAAGCATTTTGACCTGAATACATAAATAACTTCGTGAATTGCCCATTACACAGCATTAGAGTGACGTAAAACCAACCAAACAACCTGAATGCAAGATTATAATACATTTAAAATATTTCCGTCGGTTTGTCTTTAGGAAATTTCTTACGAATAACATTCACAGAAACGTGGTGTTTCAGATGATCATTCAAATTTTATGAAGACAATTTTAAAAAATCTTGTTTAATATACAAAAGTCCTAAATTTTGTAGATATTTCCTTTCTATCTAAAATTATAAAATAATAGTTTATGCATTAAAAACAAGTTTTTTTTTATCTTTTATTTTATTTTATTTATTTATTTTTTTTTATCTTCCTGTTAATTTTATTTTACTTCTTGTTCCTTCAGTGTCTGTAGAAACTATTTATCTAAATATAATTAAAAATAGAATATATTAACTCCAAAAAAAGGAAATAGATATTTATCAATTGGAAACATAAAAATATTAATTAATCGAAAAAACAACACTTCATTAAAGCGTCATATGGTTTTTAATTTATTATCTTAAGAATGGTACAATATTTTCCTGTTTTCTATAAATAATTTGCTTTTAATGTGAAACATTTTTTTTTTTTTTTTTTTTTTTTTTTTTTTACGTATGATTGTAGACTCTTTATTATATGAAGATCAATTTGTTGGCGTCCTTCATGTGCATTACTGAAATAGAAAAACTTGATTTAGAATTTTCTAATACAGTGGAACCCCGATCTACTGTTCCCGCATCCATCGTTTCATTTCTATGGTCCCTGCACAAATTGTATTTAAATAATGTTAATGAAACCCGCATGTATTGTGCTTAAAAAAAGTATTATTATCCATCATTCATCGTTGTAAAAAAATTTTCCTGACCTTGTAAAAATTTTCTCTGAAGCTCAAGTGGTTCCATATGGCATACAAACTGGAATTACTTCTTTCATCCTAAAATAAATCTTTTCCCACATTTTGGCCGAGGATCAAAATTGTGATGCTATGTCTCCGGATTTTCTATTCATTTTGCAACTTCAGCGTGACAGGAAATGACCTCTTTAGTAATCCAGAAAACTGTTTCTTGAAATGAGGTTACGTGCGAAAGAATGATGAAGAATATTAAACAGAAGGGTAAGAAAATGATGCTGATAATATAGATGAAGAGTGTTTGCATGTAGAAGAGGATGCGTCTGGAACTACATTTAGTGCTAATATTTGAATTAATGAAGATGTTACAACATGCGGTATCCTAAAGCAAAGAAGAAATGTGTGATTTCAAAAAATGAAAATAATGGTGAAGAAACAGGGGATGATTTTCACTCCGAAGACTCAATTACGGCTTTTAAAAATGAACGAAGTTTTATATAAGCACATGAAATTACAGAAAACGACCAGAAAATTATTGCAAATCTGGATAAATTCCTATTTAATTTATAAAAAGAAAAAAAAAACGCAACATAAAATTTTTGATTAAAAAAAATAAATTTTACTTAATGTTCTACAACATTGGTTTATTTCTTTGACAGTTTGGAAAGTAACAAATTAGTTTTTATTAGTAGTATACTGTATGCATTGTATGTATTAATCCGCATGAACATTGTTTACTTCATGGTTTGACTATAACCCGCATTCGTCGTATTCCCGCTTTTATAGTTTTTTTTTTTTTTTTTTTTTTTTCCCACGCCCTCGTGGAAAACGATGGATCGAGGTTCTACTGTAACTGTAAAGCTTAGGAGTATCAATTTATAAATTTTCAAACAAATGTTTATCAGTGATTTTATATGTTTAATTTGCTGTTGTAATAAATTCTTGTAACCGTAGTGAATTTTTGGATACTTTCTATATAATTACAGCGCCATTTCATAATGCGGTTTTAAAGAGTTCGCCAGAAAAAAAAATCCGTTTTTATTATAAATACTTAAACAAGTAATATGGTGTCGAGCATTGCCATAAATTTAAGTTTAGCAGCATTTAAATGATTTTAAAATCAGTTTTTTTCCCTATAAAATATACTTTAAAAATAGATAAATTGAAATTTAATCATTATTATTATTTTTTTTTTTTTTATTGATTTTTATTTCAAAGCTTTTTAAGTTTTCTTACACTGTATCAGAGTACATAAAAATTTTTCAATGCAGCAGATATTTGATTCAGTTTATTTATCTGTAATTTGAACTTTTTGAGATTGATACATATTACATTATTTAAAGGATGCGATTTTGCAATCATTTATCGTTTTTTACTTTCAGCTAGATATATTCGCTGACTGAAATTAAATTAAAAATAAAAAGTGATTATTTTGTATCTTTAATAATAATAATCTAGCATTTATGTATATATATATATATATATATATATATATGTATGTATGTATCTATATATAGGTAGATAGATAGATATGTGTGTGTGTATGTGCGCATACATATATGTATATATATATATATATGCATGTATGATGAATGTATGCGTGTGTATGTATTTAAATACAAAAATCTGAAACATCATAAAAAAAATTATTTTAAATTTTATTTAAAAAAAAGGTTCGTTTGAATGTCGAAATTATTTGTCATCTGACCATAATTTTCTTTACAATTTCTAAAAAAGAAAAAGAAAAAGAAAAAAAAAAAGAAAAATACTTTTAAAACTTTTGACTTTTAACAGAATATAAAAAATTGTATTATAGATAATAGAGTTTCTCAAAAGAAAAAAAAAATGTTTATTTATTTATTTAGCTTAGTTTACACAGAAGCAGGTAGTATTTATTAGCCTAGGTTTATTTAATTATCAAAAATTTACATGATAAATTTCTTAATAAAAACAGTGGTGATGAATCTGATTTAAAATTTTGGAAATTTGTCAGCTATGCTATAAATATCTAGAAAATTCAACTTTTAAAAAATGTGGATTTTATTTAATTTTAGCTATCTAAACGCTATACACTGAGTTGAAAAGAGTAAAACAAAATGAAACGTAACAACATGAATATTTTTTCTGTTACAAATAAATAAATAAATACATGTTACAGAAACCTTTTCTCCACATTAAATGTTAAAAGTTTCTTTTTCTATAAAGCAATACATACACACACACACACACACACACACACACATATATATATATATGTTTCATATATGCTATATCTAAAACTATATTTAACAGTAAAAGACAGTTCGGAAACTTTATTCCACTCCAAAACTTTTTAAAAATGTGATCACTGAGACATTTAAAATAACAGTAAATTTCCAGTTTCATTCCACCACCACTTTACTCTCTCAGATAACAGCGAAAGAAAAAATCGTTTAAGTCAGAGCTAAGCGAGATACATTACCTAGCATTTCTATTTCTTTTCTTCTTTTTCTGGTTACTTTTATATGATTTTATCTCTAAACCAGCAATCCGTTTCTTGTTTTTTCGTACGTAAAACTTGAAAAATGATGGAGATCATTGAAAAATGATAGTTTTAAAATTTAAATAGAAGTGTTATAACTGAAAATTCTCTCTTTTGTAAAGTAAACTTTTGAGAACTATTTCAACATTTTTTTTTTCAATATCTTTTATCACTAACTGTTAAAAAAAAAAAAAAAATCTTTAAAAAAATATGAAGAAAAGTTCTATAATTTGGAAGAAGGTTTGAGGCAAATGCATTCGGACATACATTACGTTTTTTTTACAAAACTTTCTTCACACTTTTTCTTTATTAGTTTTCCGAACATTTTCTCGAGTTTTCTTTCATATTAAATTTTAAAAATTCGAATAAAACGCGTTCTTTTTCTCTGTAAATAAAAATTCCTAAAATAATGTAATTATAATTTATGAATTATTCTATCCATATTAGGTTAATCGAACTCTGTTAAGAAACGTTCTCATCAATTAAACTTATCATACTGAACACATAAATATTTGATGAAACTATTGTAGAATTTGAAATAACACATTTATATTTAATGTTTTATTAACAGCATATTTAACATAAATATTCACTCTATTAACATGTCTAATTGCGTTTGCTTTAACTTTTTTATTTTTTTATTTTTTTATCTGATGAGTTAATAATAGCAGTAATATTTTCAAAATAAGGCTTTCATATAAAGACAACTAATGTAATTCTTACGTTAACCATTTGTTGATCCAATTTAATTTAACGGCCCTCTTCACTTACCGTCGCCGGAAGCCCGAGCCAATTTTATTCTATGGGGAAATTTTCTTTACAAATAACTTATTAACTAATACATATTTTAAAATTCTGTTTTTGCATTCAGAAAATTCCCAACTGTTAAATTGATGGACCTTTTTTAAAAAAATGATTTTTTTTATTTTTAATATTTTATTTTGAAATTGCAAAATCAAAAAAATCCACACATTGAAAATTCGTATTTTCAGCTTAAAAAAAAAAAAAATAATAATAATAATAATAATAATAATAATAATTTTAAAAAAAAAGGTCCGTCAATTTGACAGCTGGGAATTTTCAGAATGTGAAAACCGAATTTAAAAATACGTCTTAGTTAATAAGTTATTTGTAAAGAAAAATTTCCCATAGAATAACATTAGCTTCGGCTTCCGGCGGCGGGGAGTGAAGAGGGCCCTTAACTCCTCTGGTCAATGTTGCGAAAATTAATTTTTTTTTAATTTAATATTCAACACTAAATTTTAACCGTAACGATTGTCATGCTTTTAAAAAGCAATTCTGAGTTGGGTTTTTTTTCTCATATTATGTATATTAAATATTTTTATTTAAAATTATTGGTGAATAAGAGTTGGATTTGGCAACACTGTTTAGAGCGCTTTAAAGTGTTAAAACCAGCAAGTGGTTAATATGCATGTATGATAACCTTTACTTAAATTCTAAAGAATTACCGTTTTGCCATAGAAACGTTTTTGTTAGTGCACAGTTGAATTTGGTTTTAACAATTAATAAGTTATACATTACATTTACATAAGCAAGTGGATATACAGGTGTTGGACAAAATGAGGGAAACATTTTCATTTTTTTTAGATATTGTCAAATATTTAAATAAAATACTTAATGTATAGTTCTTGAATTTTGGAAATAAACTAAAAATGTTTTTCCTCATATTTTCCAGCAAACAATTTCACGAATAACTTTAGGGGGCGAACAAAAAATCCAATAAAATAAAAAAAATGTGTGTGATTGCCCTGTATCTGAAACTGCATCCATTCATCTGCAAATTTTACATGTGGTGATAAATTTTATATTTTATATGTGTGTAGAGTTTTGTCACTCTAACTCGAATATTTAAAGTGCTAGAAATATTTAACTAAAAATGTAAAAAAAAAAAAAAAAAATCAAGTTTTAAATTTATCTCCATAGGTTTCTTTCTGCCTTTTTTCTTCTTTTTTTTTTTTTTTTCTTTCTTATTTTATGAAACTTTTAGAAAACATGACAAGATATGCCTAAATCCTTATACTATAGTTTAAACAAATACATATAATATTTAAAGAGATATGGGCCGTTGTATTAAATAATTTATTACTGCACATACGCGGATTGTAGCAAAAAATCTTTGAATAGTTTAATGCTCAACTGTATAGATTACCTTATAAAAAATTATCCAGTTGAATATCAGAAAAACTCACAGAGATGCCGCTGATTAAATGAACTGTTTTTCAGCTGTTTTCTAAAAAGGTCTTTACGATAAGTGGTCATTCACAAATGAAAATTTAAATATATGTATATGTCCAATATATACATTAAGCGCATATTAATTATATTAAGTGTAGTCTTTTAAAAGTAGTTGCAAAAGTATAAATATTATTATCATACTTTTATTTATATTTATTTCACATTTAATTTTCTTTCAATAATGCTGCATTGGTTTTCACAATGTAACTGATACATTGTCGATGCATATTAGGAATAGGAGAACGCTCACTAGATTATGCTATGTTTATATTCTCCGTAAACACTGTCTTGGAAAAAATTACTCAAGCTACTATAATCCATAAAATAAAACTTTCGATGTGAACATGTGCGATCACAACATCCTCAAAGAACAATCGAATGAACATGGACCATGGTCAAGAATGGTTTTGATCTATGGTTTTAAAACAATGATAAGGAAATTTTCAAAAAGATATAATATTACCAGAAATATCATATAGATTTCTGTGTGAATATTGTCGTGAAAATAAGTACTTCTCTGTTTAGACCATATCAGTTCTCGTCTACAATCGGATAATAAATTGAATATACTTTAGTATAATATGAGGACAGCTGACCAGTGGTCAATAGTTGAATTGCAAAAATAGACGGTACTTGGAAATGAGCACTACAGACACGTTTGAAGGAAGTGGGACACAGATGATGAATCTCCAAATACATAGTCCATATTATCCAAACATCATAATATATTTTTCTAGACTATTTAAATTCATGTGACTGTATAATGTTTATTTTAAGAAATAACTGTCTGGGCTGCATTGTTTGTTGTTTTCTAAGAACACACCAATGGCCGAAAGTTCATTCTCTCGAAACTCTTAATCGAAAATTAGCCGGATAGGGGTACACGACTCACCTCTCAGCTTTGGTGTTTGGAATTATCCGTGTTCGTCATAGAAATTCGCGGATAAAAGTGGTAAGGTATATTAAAAAGACCACCACTAAAGATATTCCACCTTGGCTTTAGACACAGGTACAATAGGTTGGTTTCAGTCCCCACTAAAACACAACATTTTTTCCTTAAAATAAATACCAATCACGTTTAACCATAGTTCTGATAGGAAAATTATCCCTTATGAACTTGCTGTATATCCAAATTATTTAAACACTATCATACGACAAAAAAATTGCAATGTGAAGTGTTTCATTCGCAACTGTATTTAACATCTAGTGTTCAATATCCATCTATCCCGTTAGTCTACAATAAGTAAAATCATCTTGATGATTCCAAAAAAATGTAATCAATATAATCATTACTTCAACATGTTACTTTTTTTTTTTATCTAACTAGAAAACAATCTACTAAAATCTATTGAATTTGCCGTCATGCGACTGATATATTCATGCAAAGATCCAAACATAAAACAAAATCCATGCATATTTTAAAATATTGCTTTAAACCAATTGTTGTACCCTGATATTATGTACTGATTCCTCCCACGAGTTATGACTAACACTGAATAGTGTAGGCCAAATTTGCAAGTGTTAACATATTAAGAACAGAATATTTTGCGAATTTCATTTGACATTTCATTTATTAGCAATGTGAGCAAATAAAAGCAATTTAGAATTTTTTCTTTTATCATTTAGTGTGACTCTCATTTTACATACTACCTATTAATATAATTTAATAATTTTACGTGTACTAGTTTTTTTACATTTTTTTAAAAACTATTGTTAGTAGATAATAATAATAATGATAATAAATATAATAATAATAATTATGAAACATATAGTAATATAAATCAAAAAATAAAATTTATAATAAAACAATAATAATAATATAAATTAATGTAAATCAATAATAATAATAAGTTTTATAATATAGAAATATATATTAATCTTCATTTTCATTATACATATATTACCGATATCACTGTGTTGTAATTGTATAAGGCATTACAGCATTGACTAAATAGAATTTTCATTTCTAGTTGTATAATTTTCGCTTGTTTTATACTCGAATACTTTTCAATACACCTTCTATATAAAAATGTAGAATAGCAACATATTCTTTTTAAATAGATGAAATACGTTCTTTAAACCTTTTAATAAAGAAATGTTTTCACTGATTATTACCTAAAAAGAAAAAAAAAAAAAAAAAAAAAAAAAAAAAATTGCATTTTTCATATAAATTCTGAACATTTGCATTAAATTTATTATATAAGTAATCATATCCTGTTAAAAATATTTGTACAAGTTTCTCATTTAATATATATATATATATATCTATATGAATCTAAGGGAAACTTATCTAATATTATTGCACTAAATATATATTAATTTACTCTTACATTTATAAAAGAAACTTTAAACAAGCTTTCTACAAACATGAATTCATTTTTCCCTTTTGAGTACTTTTCTATTCAGTAACATTTATCTATATTACAGAATCGATGCCCATTAAATTAATAATAATTGCTTCATAGAAAAAAGAATTTTCCCATTTTCGATATTTGCTCAAAACTTTTGTTTAAACATTGTCTCTCATTAGGGTTATAGCTCTGCATATATTATTTACACAGCGGACACATACACACGAAAACAAATACAAGGAAATTATATTATTATCTTTATTTTTCTCCTTACTAGTTCAACTTTACCACATTTTGAAAGGAACAAATAATCGAATTTTATTTTCATTTAAACATCTTTTAGGAAGTAGACACTTTACATTATTTAATGTATCATTGAATTATTTATATTGAATTATTTAATTTGTTTTGCACGAATATATTAACAAATGTCAATGTTGACATGTTTTATTATTTTCTGCAAATTTTTTTAAAGAAAGTTATTGAATCATTGGTTTGATTTGCAGTGATATTACATAACACATTCATTAATTTTTTGATTTATTATACCTCTATTAAAAATAATATTTGTAAAACATTAAATAATTTCTCCTCTGTTTTTAAATATTTGACATATAAAATAAATAAATATTTACTATTTAAGTAAATAATGTGTAGTTATTATTTTTGTTTCATCTAATTTTCTATAAACAAAATCGTAATTTTTACTAAAAAATAAATTAGTAATAATAAAAGGTTTTTTTTTCTAAGTATGTAGATAATAAAATAAAATGCTAAGTGTAATGTGCATACACATAAATATTATTCGAGTGATTGTAACACTAATTTTTGTAACAAAAATTATTACAAATATACATATATAACAATTACAGATGCCAAATATCAAAATAAATAAAAGCGGATATTAGTTTTATAATAATTTCTATTATGTTTACGCACGTATTGCTATGTAGAGAATAGAGATTTTTCAATTCTGCAAATATTTTGTGCAACAATGTTTAAAACATTAAAACTTTTATTAGATTAAGAAGTACAAGTGTAGTTTCACAACTTCGTACTCTTTTTTTCTTGATAAAGAATCGTGCTTTGCTTCTTTTCTTCCTGAATAATTGTTGCGGTTTTATTCTGCTTATGGCGTTTTCACGAAATTGTTAACAAGCAAAATGGGACTTAATTATTGATCGATATTAATGAAACTTCATGTTTTTATTTGTTATCGTAAAACGAATCCGAGATATAATAAATTTTGTATTACTGCCGTGATTGACACCCTTGAAGGGAACAGGGGAAACCACCAGCTGGGGGAGGATTTTTTTTTTTTTTTTTTTTTTTTTTTGGGGGGGGCGGATGTTTTATTACCTTTAAAAGGAAGTGTAGTACGTAATTCTGTATACTTTGAAACGAAAGACACATATATTTAAAAATTTAGTTGTTTTTTTCGGGGGGGGGGGATATACAAATTTCAGATATATCAATCTTTAACTATACTACACTTCCTTTAAAAGGAAGTGTAGTACGTAATTCTGTATACTTTGAAACGAAAGATACATATCTTTAAAAATGTAGTTTTTTTTTTTTTTTTTTTTTTTTTTTTTGGGGGGGGGGGGGGATAAACAAATTTCAGAGATATAAATCTTTCTACAGATATCAATTGGGATCAATATAATCATACCGTCCAATTTTCTAGTTACGTCTACAAATATGAATTGAGATTGGTAGCCTGCTAATGAACTTTCAATTCATGTCTGTAAATCTCTACAGATATCGACTGCGGATACATTCAATAGGCTACAGATATCAATTGCTTCTACTGGTAGCGGTAGGGACATCCAAAGAAATCAATTCATATCAATAAAACTAATAACATCGATAGATTTTTGTATTGATTTCTATGGATCATTTTGATTAGGGTACATTTCTGCGTTTTTAAAGAAAAAATCGTGTATGTGAATGATGCAAATTAAAATTACTTCTTGCAAATTAAAATTTGTTTCTCTGTATTTTAATTTTATTGTTATTAAATTTGCTATATATATTGACCTGTGTGCGTGTGCTTACATTAGTAGAGATTCGCGGATATGTATAAAAAATGCATTGATCAAGATTCTATGGATTTTCATTCACATCCACAAATTCTATTGTTTTATCCTATTGATATGAACTGTTGATAGAATATATCATATCGGATATAACCTTAATTGATATTCTTTGACCATTTCCACGTACAAATTTATTTATTGATTCCTACGGATCATTTTTATTAGGATTATGTTACTATTACTTATTTCCTTACTATTATGATATGATGATTGTTTCTTTCTTTTGATATCTTTTAGGTTCTCCTTCTCAAACATCAAATCTTTTGACACAAAACCGCTTTTCTGCAAAGTAGTTTAGAGCTTCTTTTCTGTGAGTTACTGACTTTTTTTTTTGAGAGGTCTCTAGTGTTAATAATGGTGTGAAAATTGTTGGAAAATAATTGGTTTTAAATACTGAAGCAAAAATTTTGAAAGTTACCATTCCTACATTAATTTGCATATTTGTTTGCTAAGGTTACCCGACATCTGGAACCCTGTGAAAACATGCATATGTTCACCATTCACATGACATTAATCTATTAATATGATAAATTTATTAGAAATGGAGTTAATGAGGCTAAAACAAAATGAATGTGTTTTCAGAAAATATATCACTACTAATAGCTCTAAATTTTAAATACATGTAAATTAAATTATCTTGTTATTTAGAAATTAGAATGAATACTCCTTTAAAGTAAAGTCACTGCATATAGCGACAGCCGATCGGGTGATCTTTTCCAATTCAGTCACAAGATCTGAAGATACATGATTTAAAATACATTAGGGCCAATTTGATTTTAGGAATGTAATTAATACTATTTTTCGGGATGGACTCTCTTACAAACACTGGCCACTTTTAGCTGGCATACTTTATGACTTTATTAGGATATTAAATAAATATATATATATTTCACTGAGGATAAAATGTTTTATATCAAAAAATATGAAGGTTTTCCTTTTTTATTATTAATTAGCATTAATATCTCTGCTGCTTTTTCGTATGATATCTCAATAATGCAGAGAAAAAAAAATACACATTTTCTTATTCTTCATAATTTCAAACTGCAATTACGAAGATATATAATGTCATTTCTTCAATTAATGGTTTTTCGAATTCCTAGTTATAGGGGATTTATTCTTCAGTAATTCAAAGTTCGAGCATAAATTAGCACAAATATATATTTTCATATATTTTCTTTTCATTTTAAACATAACTTCAATTAAGCAATTTTCCTTTGCAAAATATTTCTTTAAATATAGAAGGAATAATTTTGTTAAGGAAAAACAATAAAATAGAGTTATTTAAATTTTTACATACGAAAAAAGTATGCAGTACATTTTATATTTAATTGATATATAAACAATATTTAATAATTCTCAATTGAATATCGAAATATTGCAGAATACCAAACATAGAAAAATAAATTGTAGAGAAATCGACAGAGATTAGCTTTATAAATCTGCTTTTTGCTGTAGAAAAATGAAAACATTTATCAGAAAAATTCCATTTGACTTAAAAAAAAAAAAAAAAAAAAAAAAAAAAAACCTCTGTTGAGGTAATACCCTCCATTGATTACATGTCATAAACAGATGGTTTTAGGAAATATAAAATTAATTTAAGCAGACTTTCTTTTTAAAATTTATTCGGTAAAGTAAACAGTGTTGGACGTCAAAATAATGTACAGAAATTTTGTTTCTATTATTAAAAATTCCTGCTTTTATTACAAAATTTTACCTTTTTCAGGAATTTTTGACATGTAAGATTCAATTAGTTAGTTTTATATATATATATACACCTTCTACCAATAAGTAATTGGACACTCTCGAATTTATACGTTTTGCGAAATATCTAGAAGAGTTCTTTAGGAATATTTTGAAAATTTGGGAGCATTAAGAGCATGCTATACCTCATATACTTTAGTAAAAATTTTGTCCTTAATAGGTAAATGGGACCAGTAAAATATTAAACACAAATAAAAACATTTTGGATCACCCTGTTAAAAATAATGCTTGAAGTGTGTTTCGGCTGTAGCATATGATTATGAACATTTTCCAAATTATCAGTATAAAGTTTTATGAGGCTACTATGTACACTTATAAAGATACAACGGTTTCTTTAAAAAACCCACCGCTAAAAAAATGACAATATTTTAAATTATAACATGTAGGATACTAGACCCAGTGCATAGCCATTTATAAGAAACTTGAACTACTACATACGACATAAAATAAGACATTTATAAATCTGCTTTTTGCTGCAGAAAAATGAAAACATTTATCAGAAAAATTCCATTTGACTTAAAAAAAAAAAAAAACTCTGTTGAGGTAATACCATCCATTCATTACATGTCATAAACAGATGGTTTTAGGAAATATAAAATTAATTTAAGTAGGCTTTCTTTTTAAAATTTATTCGGTAAAGTCAACAGTGTTGGACGTCAAAATAATGTACAAAAATTTTGTTTTCTATTATTAAAAATTCCTGCTTTTATTACAAAGTTTTACCTTTTTCAGGAATTTTTGACATGTAAGATTCAATTAGTTAGTTATATATATATATATATATATATATATATATATATATATATATATATATATATATATATACACCTTCTACCAATAAGTAATTGGACACTCTCGAATTTATACGTTTTGCGAAATATCTAGAAGAGTTCTTTAGGAATATTTTGAAAATTTGGGAGCATTAAGAGCATGCTATACCTCATATACTTTAGTAAAAATTTTGTCCTTAATAGGTAAATGGGACCAGTAAAATATTAAACACAAATAAAAACATTTTGGATCACCCTGTTAAAAGTAATGCTTGAAGAGTGTTTCGGCTGTAGCATATGATTATGAGCATTTTCCGAATTATCAGTATAAAGTTTTATGAGGCTACTATGTACACTTATAAAGATACAACGGTTTCTTTAAAAAACCCACCGCTAAAAAAAATGAAAATATTTTAAATTATAACATGTAGGATACTAGACCCAGTGCATAGCCATTTATAGGAAACTTGAACTACATACGACACATCATACTGAAATCAGAATGTAAATATTTTAAATATCTTACAAAAAATTAGCACTTTTACTGAATGATTTTGACCTACGCATGCGCAAGTTTCAAAAAAATCATTTGCATATTAATGGCGAAAAATATGAACACACTTATATGAAAAACTTTAACAAATATCGTATAAATTCAAAAATTTAAGAGAGATATATTAAACTGAATTCAAGTTCCTCTAAAAAGAAAATGAAGATGATAGGGGAGTTTATCGATATTTATCTACAACCACTGTAATACCATTGGGCATTGATTGAATCAAAATAAAAATATGAGTAAAACACCTTCTGGTTTAGCATTTATTATCAGAGGAACTGAACTTCTGTTCATTCTACCTCTCATAACTTTCTGAATTTACACGATATTTTCTAAGGCTTTGATATAAGTAGTTTAATGCTTTTTGCTATTAAATTATGTAAATGACTTTTTGAAAACCTTGTGCATGCGCAGTTAAAATATATTTAGTAAAAATGCTCATATTTCGAAAAATATTTAATATTTTTGCTTTCTGATTGCAGTATGCTCTGTTTAATATAGTATGCCAACTTTTCTAAAACTGGCTTTGCACTGGGCCTAATACCCTACGTGTTATAATTAAAATATTGACTTTTTCTTTTTCTTTTTTGCTATTTTTGAAAGAAATCGCAATATCTCCATAAATAAATGCGGTAGTCTCATAAAAAATTACACTAATAATTAAAAGAAACCTCATATTATGGATGAGAATATTATTTTAAAGTTATTTTAAAGTTCTTAAACAATATAACTAAAAAAAAAAAAAAACTGGATGCTTATTTAATATATATACATATATATATATTGTGATCTCTCAAAATCAATTGCTAAAAGAGATTAATGATAAATTGAAAATTTACACTTTTTTGTTTGAAACTGATTCTGCATTTGAGATGTAAAAATAAATACACAGATATCCTTAGTTACATACAAGAAACGCATAGTAAAAAATTGGAGTTTTAAAATAATTAACCCTTTGTCCGCACTAAAGCTCTCTAAATAATATTGCCAAATTCAGGGACTTTTTTATTCTACTATCACCAATAAATTTGAGGACTAATATTTGATATGTATAATGGACGAATAACGTTCGAAGTGACTGAACAATCTTTACAGTTAAATTTAGTGATGGATATTAATTGAAAAAATCCCTAAATTTGGCAACGTTGACAGGACAAGTTAAATTAAACAACTGGCCTAGGGTTAAGAATTCGCGATGACCATTTTGAAATTGGGCATAATTGTGTAGGATTTTCACCTTACAAGAGGCTTTTCCATCTCCAGAATTACTTTTTATCTTTTAAAACATGCTTTTTGCATAAAAGTAATGCATTTTGTATTAATCTATGATCTACAAAAACATAGAATGAGAAACAAAAATATTTAATTTTAAAATCTTTCACCTCTTTAATTAGTATCGATTTTACATGTTGCTTAATTCAACTACATGCTACATTTATTTATAACATTTATATTACATATATGTAATTTTTTTCTCTTTTTGAACTATAATTAAACATTAGAAATATATCTCATTGGTATAAAGAGTTTTATTTATTTATTTATTACTGTCATTGCTTATACTTATCTTACGGTGATAAAATGTGTCAATAACAAAAAATATATTGAATTATCCCTAATACTTGAATAAAAATAATAAAATATTAATTAAAAAAAAAAAAAAACTTTAAATAGATTAAACTATTTAAATATTGGACAGCTTTTGCATTTGAGCTTTTATATATAAAAGTATATTAACTTTGATTGTAAAAAAAATATATTTAAGGTTTGCGTATATATATTGCATCATGCATACAATGCATTTCTTTCAATGTTGTGTGGATGAAATATATTTGAATTTTTTAAAAGCAATAACTTTTATTTATTAGACGATTTTCATTTAGTACTTTTATTATATTTTGAATATTTCAAAGTTATATATTTTGTTCCCTTCACGTTTTTCATTTTGTATCTTTGTTCTTTATCATTTGCCTGCATAATAGTGCAACATGCTTAAAGCTCATTGTACTCCTGGGAGTCATTAACTGGAGGAAATAATAAAGAGCAAAAAAATGCGAGCAATTACTAGGACGTGTTATTCAAAGGAATAAAAAATTTATCTTAAAGGAGAAGAATTAATGTTACTGCAAGTATTAATGTGTATACAGCAGGAATAGTGACGGAAAAAGCCTTTGTAATTAATCATTTGAAACACGTATTTAAGTGACACGAAATACCAAGAGATTCATTTGCAAAAATGAAAATATTACAGAAGTTATATAGATGTAAAAATTTGGGATTTAACTGCAGTTTAAAGAAAAGTTTCTGTTAAGTGAAATTTTGAACTATTTTCTTCTAACTTTATTTATTAGTAGATTTTTCAGTTTTCATGTTTCCTTTTCTTTTTTAGTAGGACGGAGGACAATTAGTTTGAATTTAGAGTTATTCTAGACCAGTTTTGTGTAATATCAAAATAAATTAGAAATATCAAACCTATAGTTACAAATTTGGTACTAAATGAAAAGGGAGATTTTTCTGAATCCAGGGGCGAAAACAGTCTTTCGATATGACAATTAGATTTTTTTAAAATTAATTAAAGTATGAAATTTAGGTAGAAACACTTCATTTTAATTCATGTCAGTCATTTTAAAATGTACGTGGCCTAGTTTTACGGTCAAAAGATGAGATAAAAAATAAAATAGAAATAAAAATTAAAAATTAAAAGTTAAAAATAATAGTTTTACAGATTGAAACTAATAGTCCTCCGTACAAAACTAAATTCTGCCGTTGTTTCTTTTCTTTTTTTCTTCTTAATATTATGATTATAAGCTAATTTAATTATTAAAATTCTTAGCAGATGTCATTTTACTGTAAAGTCAAAAACACTTAATTTTTTGTTTTAGAGTTTTTGTTCTGTGAAATTCACTCCTAATTAAAAAATTATTAAAAATATAACATTAGAAATAATCATACATTTTGTTGAAAGTCAGTCATGTGTGCTTATTAAAAAAAAAAAAAAAAAAAAAAAAAAAAGTTTATTTAAACACTTTGTAAAGACGTTGTCTTGTCTTCCAACGTCATACTTAATGAAGTAGTGAGAGAAAGTAATCAACAGAGACAAATGTAAAACTGAATATTATATTTGATTAAATCTCAATTCAAGGGAGCATGGGACTACACCATTAAAAGGCCTTTTGAAATACAATTATTTGCGCAAATTTCCTCGTAAAATTATAGATACTAAATACTTTTACTAGCTAGCAAGAATATAACTCAACTATCATAACATAAATAAATAAACGATACTATATTACCACTCTTGAAAGAAACTTGACTGCTAGCTCAATGATCTCTTGAACAGCTAGATATCCTAGGCGTACTTGTGGCCAGAATTATGCTTCCAGGCAGAAGCCACTTCACTACCTACGTCATACCTAAACCACCTCCATCTCTCATCCCCGAGCACGATACCTTCATCCTTTTTATACGTTTTGCTAATTTGCATCTTTCCTGTTAACCGCGCTTGCACTAAAACTCCCTTGGCGAATCTCGTAAAATACGCAAGTTCTTTTTAAATCCTAAATCCTTATTAGAATACTTTAGTAGGGAAAGTAAAACCCTGAAAACAGTTTCGCGACTCGTACTTTGCGAAACTGCCTCCTACCTTACAACTTCAAGAAAAGTTAAAAAGCGTACGTTCATGTGCTTCATATATTCTTCTGTCCACTCCTTTTCTTCTTCTTCTTCTTTTTTTTTTTTTTTTTTTTTTTTTTTTTTTTTTTCATAGATAGCCTTAAAATTTAGAAGTGTTATTTATGTTCGCTATAATGGTTTACGAATGCAATATATACAAGTAGAACAGTCATTTAGTGTATAGGAACTCCAAATATTTCCATTGAAATGCGGTTATCAGAGGTATGTTTTAGAAATAAAAAAATATAACTCGGTACAATTTTACATCATTAGACTCCACTAAACTAAATGAATGTAACATGTAATTTTTATATGAACAAATGTTTCACATTACAATATACATATATGAATATATATGTAAAACTTCAATTATTCGTTCCCTAGGGCTTACAAAAGAATTCGGATTTAGTAGGTCAAGGATTTTGTATGGCTTAATGGTTATGTAAAATTATATTACAATTTTTTTACTGTGATGGTTAAAAGGTAATTCTTGTTACGTAAAATGTTTATAAAAAATAAATAGGGCTGCAGAAAATTATTCGGATTATTCAAGTTTCATTGAGTGATATCGGCGTAAACCTCAGTACAATATGTTTTTTTTTTCTATTTGAAGCAGTTGAAGATGTATTTTGAATGTAGCAACGATATCTAAAAGGAGAGGGATTTAGGTTGCCGGTACATATCTTTATGCACAGATGTATTTTAATAAAACTCATTCTAAAACAATTTTGCACCGTTTTAAAGATTACTATATATTTTTAAATGCAGTAACTCATATACAGTGAAAAACACAAAAGAGAAATTATAATACTCTACTAATAAATTAATAAAATTCTGTCAAATTTAAGTTTAGCACATACGCAAAACAGCTTTAAAGCAAATATACTCAAATTTAAAAATACCAAGTACTTATTATTGAGTATATTATTATTCTCAAAAAATGGCATCGACTATCGTGAATCCCAATATCCCAAAGAACGATTCTCATTCATATATTTTTCTGTAGACCAGTATGAATCCGCCACGGAAGTATGTTTCTGGAGATTTGAAATATTATATTTGGTGTTTGAACTCATTTTGTGGAAATTTCTGGAAATTCTATTAAAGAATTTCTTTTAGTTCAGAATATTTATAATAAATTATGACGTTTACAGATATTAAATTGGAAACGTGGGATATTTCATAAATGAGACAAAACTGTTTCCATTATTCATTTTAAAATTATTCATTTTAAAATTAGTATGCCCAGTTACGGGTTTTTAAGCAATTCATTATTTAAAGCTGCATGAAACTGTAATAATATGTACTAGCAAACCCATGCGAAATTTTCACAGTTTATTTATTTTTTTACTTACCTTTAAAATTGAAACTTATAAGTCTTATACCAATTTCAACATCCAATTAAAGTTTTAATTCACCAGAAGCCAAATTACTATTAGATTTTGCGCGATGAAACGCTAATGATGCTTAAACAAAATTATTCAAGGAAAAGTTTCAAAATAAAATTCGTGTTTGGCGACCAAGTTTTCATAATTCCCCAGGCAAGACAGCTTTAATAAAGGATACCTATGACGACTTTCAATTTTTTGCCGCTATGTTGGCGAGATAACCTTTCGTCTTATTTTTTTTTATTATTATTTATTCATTTTGGCATATTTTTTTATTAAAAACACTTAGTACCTATATTTATTATACTTTTTATTACTGCACTTTTACGTCAATTTATGGAAAAGTTCATATTTTGTTTACAACATTTGTTTATTAATTACTTTCCGAACACTATAGTGAGGAAAGTATTCCCACACAGCACATACGTCCAAATTTTGTTCATTTCTCGTCTCGTACGTTGAAAACACGTCCCTCCAGAGAACTGACATCCCATTTTTGTCACATGCTCACATAAATTCAACCATCATGTTGAAAGTATGTGTCGTGAGTAACCAAATTTGGACATACATTATTAGAAAAATATCTTGGAAGTAATGTGTTCCACAATTGAGCGAATTCATCCCCAATGAAGTGTCCTTTTACGTTGAATTCAACAAGCATGCAGCGTACTTTTTACTAAAACGGAACGAGCAACTGGGCATGCGCATTCAACCAACCATTCCACTTTTCCTCTCGTCCATCGCTTCGCTCGCCGCCATGTTATTTTTGTAAAATGTGAAAGAATTGCGCTGTTTAATTAATATTGTGATTGTCACATTACCGTAGATTTGACGAACCATTCTAGCATGCCTTTATTTTAAGCAGAAATGAAATTATATTACAAGTAAACATTATACTGTAAACTTAATCAGAGTTTCCATTGCATTTTACCCATTCGAAATCGGCACATTTGACAAACATCTGAGATGTGCATTTCATCCTAATTATGTGTTTCTGAAGTGAAAACAATTTTACATTATCGTTCTGTACAGAATACGATTTGATAATAATTATCATGTAAGTATATAAAATCATTTAATTTTATTTTCATTTCTGATATTTGACTTTAGTGTAATAATGCATATTATCCCTGAAAAGGTTTATTATTTGTAAAATTTAATTTCATGGGTGGTTTTAGTTTTTGCTTGTTGTGTAATAATTTCTTATCCGTTGATTTATAGTTCCATAAATATTATTACATGGCCAAATGGACCTTTCTTTTATTTTAAGCAGAAATGAAAATATCGGTACGGTACAAGTATTTTATTGTAAACTTAATCGGTATTTCCATTGTATTTTAACCATTCAAGCATGCCTTGATCAGTTGTTTACCTTTAATAAACAATCCAAAAATTTGTTCATAAAAGCTTAAATTTATTTTAAAACTGTTGTAATTTTATTTAACTCTCTCAAATTATTAAAAAAAATAAGATTGATTTCATTAAAGGTGTTATTTAAGTATGAGAAATTCAGTGATTCCGAAGTTAACTTATATGAATAACAACTGTAAAATTTTCTAACGAACAACGAACCATAGAAAATGAGAATAAACAAAGATTTCTCATGAGCTGCTTGTACTGGTTTGGATTCTCTTATCTAGAATATATGTATACTCTTTAACTTGTTTTTCACGAGTAATTTTTTTCCTAAATATTGTAAATATTATATATTTATATATATTAAATTTTATATATGTGCAATTTACAATTAGAAGCCAAACCATTAATTTCTCTTTCTCTTATCTACAATATGCATACGTTTTAATTTATTAAATTTAGTTATGTTTTTCTCAAGAGTAATTTTTTCCTAAATGTTGTAAAAATAAAATATTTGTATATATTAAAAATATATGTGCAATTTACAATTAGAAGAGAAGCCAAACCATTAATTTCTCATTCTCTCACTTTTTATTTAATGATTTTAAATTGATATTTTTAGTCTTCTGCTATTTATGTGTTAATACCAATAGCAGAAACAGTGCAGCTAACACTGCAGTTTAATTTAATAATCTATAAATGAGATACGCTTAGCAATTTTTCTCCTGAATGTTGTAAATATTATATATTTATATATATTAAATATCATATATATGTGCAATTTACAATTAAAAGAGAAGCCAAACCATTAATTTCTCTTTCTCTCACTTTTTATTTAATGATTTTAAATTGGTATTTTTAGTCTTCTGCTATTTATGTGTTAATACCAATAGCAAAAACAGTGCAGCTAACACTGCAGATTAATTTAACAATCTATAAATGAGATACACTTAATAATAATAATAAATCAATGTCGTAACTAAAGAGTTATACTTTCTCCTTTGTACAAGCAAATTTTGCACATTTTATGAATTATATTATTTCTTTTTATTATACCAGACCTGATCCCAGATTCTGTGATTGCAGAATTTTGTTTTATTGTAGATATATATAAAAAATTCTTCCTGTGCACATGTGTATACGCATATTTATATAAAGTCTAAAATTACAGTTAACATTACATAAACTATGAAAATTGTAACTTCGTGTTGATGGTATTTTTTGATTAGGCATAATTTTTGTTTTTAAAAATTTGATTTCTCTTGGAGGTAATTATTAAATGTAAAATATTACTCATGATATGTTTTTTTTTCCCCTCTAAAGTTGGAATATAAACTTTGAAATGTTTTTTTTTTCTTCCTGTACTATGCAGTATTTATAAGCTTTTTTTTTTTTTTTTTTTTTTTTTTAATTTTGGCCTTTTGTATTTTTCTTCCCAGATTATTTATTTAAGAAGTTTATGAAGAATATGTAAGGAATCTAGATTTGGCCTGCAGTTTCCTAGCAACCCTTCAGTTTTAAAAGCTTGCAAATTAATTAAGTAAGATGCTTACTTTCTGCATAATTATAACATAACTCACTACTATTCTTTTTTAATTCACGATTCTCAATGTTTCTTGAAAGTGGCATTTTGGGCTCTCTTTATATTGGTGGCTAATAACAATACATTATAAATGACATTTATTTCTTTTATTGATGAATTTCAACAGTCAATGAGATAATGAGCTTTTTACTATAACAGATAGTTTTTAGCCATTCACGTAGAGATAGATCAAAATGCTTTATTTATTTAAATGTTATTTTACAACTATGTATATAAGCTTTTAAATTATATTAATAATGTTTCTGTAATTTAGTATACTGGTTATACAACTATATTGATTTATACAACAGATTCTTTTTTTACGTATGTTTAAAATTATTTTAGACATATTTATCAATGTACATGTATGTAGTGTGCACCTATATATATTCATTCATGTTCATAAAAAAATCATGTATGTATTTTGCTTAAAATCAAAACAATCTTTCAAGCTATTTCAAAATTTTGTAGTAAGCATGACTAATAATCAAGATTACTAAGTATTGTACTAAATGCTAATAAATTAAATTGTATTGTATACACTTGTGATTTAAGTTATACAGTTATATAAAACGTTACTTATTTTTAACTGTTAACTTCAATACTTAACTTTAAATCAAAGAAAAGTTCAAATTAAAGCCAACTATTTTATCTTTATTTCGTAGTAAAAATAAACTGTAATAACAATAAATGGTTTTATTTATTAAGGATATAATAAAAAAACTAAATGTTTAAATTAAAATACAAATAAAACTGAAATATTTTTAATTGGTAATTGCAATACTTAACTATGAATCAAAGAAAAGTTCATATCAAAAACATAGTATTTTACCTTTACTTCACCGTAAAAAAGAAACTGTAATAATAATAAATGGTTTTATTTATTAAGGATATAATAAAAATGTATGGTTGAAATAAAATATATAATAAAATTAGGACAGTAATGCTATGTACATTATGCTTTTAAATGTTATAAAGCGTTTTGCCAAGAAGTTTGGATGAAATTTCAAAACAAATAAAAATAGTAAATTAAATATGCTTATTTAAATATATATATATATATAATTAAAATCAGGTTTATGCTAAAAATGATATAATTTGTAGTCCAAATTAATCAATATAGAACAAAAAATGTCCTGATCCGTAATTCCCCCGGGGTCAGGGTGTGATCGATACTTACCCGGTTGCTGGGGTAATTACTGATCAATGAATTTTTTCAATTAATCAAACTTTTGAAACATTTTAATCAAACTCTATATTTTATTGAATTGACACATGGTAAAGCTTTAACCATGCTGAATTTGGTTAACATCAATTGTGATATTTTTAGAGTTATTTAGATGTTTTTATTTTTTTGATCGGGAATTACCCTCGTCCACCCTAGAATCTTATCCATGCTATGGAACTGATAAAATAATTTTGAAAAAGGGTAATTTATTAGGGAAAATGACATCATAATCTGAAACAATGTATTAAGAGGAAACTTTTACTCATACTTCCCAAAGAAAATAGAATAAAGAGTTAAGAAAAATAAAAGTAGGATATCTTAAAAAACTTATATTTAGGCTAAACTAATATAATTTGAATCAAGAAAATTTTTTCACGCTATACCCATTAACAAAATTCACATTTTCATTTTCATCTTATTACTTTCATTTATTCTTTTAACTTTTCTATATTGAGTCGGGACAATTCATTAAACAAGCAGTGACAGCTGACTTGAACTGTATGTAACTGATTATATGTAATTAAATGGGTATGGAGTTTTTAAAAAAAATTTGGAGGCTTCAGCAGGGACCGTTTTATTCCTGTGGAGCACTGTGGCACTCATGTTTAATGGACCCCTCCTTCTCAAATTTTAATATTTATATTCTATTAATCTATACAGAGAAAATATTTTAAAGGTAAATATTTTTTTCTGCACATGATTATACAGTTTACGAAAGGATTAAACACTGATTATCTATATTTAAATAATTGATAACATACTATCATTTTACGGCAAAGTATCTATTGTTCGAAAAAATACAAACAACGTTCAATCTTCCATAGTGCACACAATGGAAATATTCACAATTAGTAAAAAAAATTGTATTTTATGTTATAGGATAAAAAATCAATAAACAAAAAAGTGTAACTTATGATGAAGTGTAACTTACAACTATTTTAATTATAATTAATATGATAGTTAATGTAAGATTTATTGTTCTGATTTTGTTTATTGTGTGTACATGTATGCAATCAGATTTAACATTATTTTTATTATTGAATAATTTATATTGTGTCAGTTGCCTGTTACCACTTTTGAGAGGGGGGGGGGGGCATGAAAAGTTCAGCCTTTTTTTCTGTAAGCTTGTACCATGTCTGAAATTTGAAAATTTTATGGATTTTAGTTTTTTTTTTTACTTTTTTTTAGTATAGACAAATAGTTTTTTTATTTGTTTTATTTTTATTCTTTGAAATTACTTTTTATTTAAGCACAAAAACTTTTTTATAAATTTCATTGTTTACTTTGGTTGTAACTTTATTTATAATTTTAGTAATACATATTAGGGTATTTATTTGCATTGTATAATTTTATATTGCTACTATTCAGAAGTTCTTAAAACATTGTTTTTATCATATTAACTAGTATGCTGTGGCCATCACAGGTCTTTCTTCTATATAATCCTGTACATATTTACACAATATAAATTATTTGTTAAATTATAATTTATTAAAATTATTTTGCATGATGGATGCAGACGATTTTTATCTGAAAGTAGTTTAATATTAAATGCCAAAAGAAAATCAGTTTTGTTCAGACATGAGAAGAAATGAATTTTCTTCCCATTATTTCATTTATTTATTTTTTCATTAAAAATGGAAAAAATCAATAACTTAGTATAAATTATCACTGATCTATTGTTCGATCATTCATTTAAAAGGTGTTGACGAGTTCTTTCGAAGATACCCATATTGAAAATTAACGAAAGGGGGATGGAGCAGAGCAATGTTCCTACATGCACTTACCTTTTTCCCCTAGCTTACTACTACTGTTAGCAATAATTCATCCAAATTTTACAATCATGCTTAAAATAATTCTCATCATGTTCATTTATACAAAATTTCGTCTTGTATTGCCATGTTAAAAATTTAGAAAGAATAGAATAACAGCACGGCCTGTTGAGTGTTTAATCCCCAAATCTAATCATTACCAGTTTAGGTAAGGCTCCAACTAAATACCAAGTTTTGTTCAATGGTTTTGAGATACAGTACCTACAAAGTTTGTAACACACACGCAGACAGACATTTTCTAAAAGCAGTCAAATTGTGATCAGGAAATCTCAAAACATGTAAATACGTCAAAAACTGTTTAAAAATTTTCACAAAACCAATATTTCCTTCTTACATAGAAGACAGTAAAAATAAGATTTTTTTTGCTAAGTTTTTTATGGCAAAAATGAAAGAAAAAATCGATAATGTTGTTTTAAATTAACGCAGATCAGTGGTTCAGCCATTTGTTATTTTTTTTTTCTTTTTCGTATGTATATAAAGAGAAAGTATTGCATTAGTAAAAAGTTTCAAACTCCAGTTTTGATGGATTTACACGTTTCAGGATATTCTGACTTCTGATCACGATTGAACTGATTTTAGAAAGTGTCTGTCTGTCAGTCTTTCTCTCTCTCTCTGTGTGTGTGTGTATCACTAATGTAGTAGACACTGCATCTCATTAACCAATTAACAAAGTTTAACCAAACTTGGAATTTTGTTGAAACCTGACATAAACTGATGCAGATTTGATTTGGCGATCAATTGTTCAACAGGTCGGGCTGTAAATTTTTAACGTGAACAAAACAAAATTTCATATAACTCTAAACAATGTAATTATAAAATTAATTGTTAATTAATAATTGTTAATCAATGATTGTAAAATTAATATAAATAATTGATAATAGTAGTAATAAATTAGGGGGGGGGATGTGCATCTGAGAACTTCGTTTCCTGTAGTGATGTAACTCTGTTAGATAAAAATCGTCTACATTTATATGGAAAATAATTTAATAAACTTCTATTTTATGATTTTGGTGTATAATTAAAATTATACAGAAGAAAGTCTTGTGGTGGCAATATCACACTAAAGGTATTGATAAGCTCTTTTGAAAGATACCCATGGTGAAAACTTGTCCCCTCTGGGCAATAAATGTAAAGGAAAATATATTCCATAGTCTGCAGAACTGCTTTTCTTTTTCTGTTTTTTAGTAGCTTTTAATATAATTTATATATATTTTTCCATACATTTGGACAGTGATCATTGTATTATGTGATCTGTATAAATCATGTTAAAAAAAATCACCTAGGAAGATCTATAAATAAAGCTTATAAAATAAAATTTGATTCGTAGAGTTTAGAGTGCTATTCAGTCAAATGTGATATCATTGACAGTTTATTATCTACAATTTGACAGTAAAAATATAAAAAATAATTATAATAGAACTAACCTTTAATAGCTATTTGTTTTTAGCATCATGAAGTATATATATTAACATTTATCAATAATTGTTTCAAAATTTTTATGTTATAATGATGTTCTATTATTATTATTATTATTATTCACGTTTAATTTTAATATGTTTGTCACAGGGTTGGGTTTTTGACGTCAAAAAGTGGTTTTTGACATGACAAAGGTTTAAACACGGTTTAAACCGTCAAAAACCTGTCATAAACTTCTATACTGTCAAAAACCTGTATTGTCAAAATTCAACATCTATAAATGAGCTAAAATCTGGTTAGAAATAGGATTTAGTAATATTTGCCATATACAAGTGAATATCTAAATATTATGCTGTTTATAAATTAAGAAATCTGAAAACAATTTGTAGATAATTTATAAAAAATTAGGTAAATATACTGGTTTATAATCTAAGAAATATATACAAAGTATGCATACAGTTATATTTTGTATGTTTATGTTTATTTATATTATTATTTATGAAATTCTAAAATTCCGAAGTTACTTATGAATTTTCACATAAGACTTAACACAGGAATACCGGATTTTTTTTTTTTCTTTAAGTAAAACATAATATATGTGGGCAGTAAATTAATATGAATTTGAAAATAATTATATTTATAATCTACATTTATTATACTTATCATTTATTAATGAATTTTTATCTGTTTATTATTATTATTGATTGTATAAATATTTGTACCTGTTTAAAGCTTGGACTATTGGTGTTCGGTGTTTTGGGAGTAAGGCTGATTGACTACTCTAGTATCTTAGGCCTAAGGGGTATTGCCCTCCGAGTGGGTCTGTCTACAGGGTCCTAGTCCGTATTTATACAAGTTTTGGAGAAAAACATGAAAAACTCTGAATGGCTAGGCCAACGAGTGCGCCCTGGGATCAAACCCTACACCTCACGTTTACCAGCTTTGAGCGTAGTACCACTTGGCTGCTGGTGGGCCCTACAGCTTAGACTAATAATTATTTTAAAAATTTGTACGGGTAAATATTACATTTATTACAATTTATACATGTCCAGAAAGCATTCATATTTCTCGTGTTTCACGGTAATTATATGAATTTCAGACACAATTCAAGCATTTTTAACATTCAGAATTATTACTTTTTCTTAAAAACTTGCAATATCAGCAGTCATTAAGAAAAAAAAAAGTTATATTTTTCTATAAAATATTTAAATACAAAATATTAGGCTATGCATTTTTATTTTACTGGTTAAATACATAATACTAAAAGCACAATACTAAAAAAATTGAACTATACAATGTTGTATTGAAAATAAAATGATTTGTCAATCAAAATGATCTATCAATGATATAAATCATAAATTTTTAGAAGCCTAAAGTTTTGTTTTTATATTAATCAAAATGTTATAATAATGTTTCTCCAAAAACATTAATATGTATTATGTTTACCTTTTAAAACATACTGATAAATAATATCTTATTGAAAACAACTATATTTTTAAAGTATCGCATAACTAAGTTTAACATGTGCTATATCAAGCATAGTTATAAATAAATTTCATAATAATATATAAAAGTATCACAGCATATTTTGAATGAACATAGAAATAATTCATAGTAAAATTTTAAAAGCCGAAAGTTTTGTTTTTTATATTAATCAAAATGTTGTAACAATGTGTTTTTCAAAGAACATCATTCTATTTACTTTTCAAAAAATCCTTATGAACTGTATTTTATTAAGCTAATTTTTCATACGACAATTAAATTATAAATATAGGTTTTTGACATTTTTGACAAGGTGGTTTTTGACATGACGGTTTTAACCATGGTTTAAACCGTCAAAAACTGTCACGTGTCAAAAACCTGCCAACCCTGGTTTGTCAACTAATTTAAAACTAATATAAGGTTATTATTATCATGTTTCAATTAATTAAAAAATGATGAAAAATTTGAAAAATCGGGCTTTAAAATGCACTAGGATGATGTCTCAGTAAGCATCTTCGTGTTGAATCACATGACTGTCTTTATTACCATTTTAGTGCTATGCTGTCTGGAGACACGTCCAGACACTGTCTTTTTTATATATGAAGATTTACTCGTATTATTGAAAAATCTAGTACTTATTGTAGATGAGAAAATTCAAAACTGATTGGTTTCAATTAAATAATCATACAAAATTGTTTCTTATAAATACCATAACTTGCATATTGTTATTGAGTATAATTTTTGGTTTATGGGAGGACATAACTGTCAGTTTTTATTTATTTATTTATTTTTCCTTTTGAAATGTTTTTTATTTTCTCTCTCTGCAGGTGCTGCGAGAACTTGTCTATTACAGAGAAAAACATTAGATGTTGAATTAAAATAGTAATGTTCAATTAGCTTCGCTATGCAAATAAAGAAATTTTATGTAATTTTTAAAATAAAAATGCATAAATACATATTGTTTCTTTTGATTCTTTTTGAAATTTGAATCTCAAACCAATACAGGTAGGTTGGAAGTCAGTCCTTCATGGTATCTTGCCGAACAGTCTACAATTTGTAGTAGTTAAAACAAATTCAGCATATGGAACAAAGCACAAGTTTGATTAATATGTTTAATCAAATAGAAAATACGTATGTATATATATATAAAAAAAAACATATGTTAAAAAAAAAAAAAAAAGTTAAGCAAATCACTTTTGATAAAAATATGTGTGTTTTTAAGCTACGTAAGTACTTTCTAATTTTTTCTTTTGTTTTTATATTTTATCTAAAAATTGCACTGAGTTTAATTTTGTTTCTAATTTTGACATTCACTGAGACTTGATTCTTGGCTTTTTCTTTTTAGCTGCATTTCATTGATACAACCTGTCGTCCGAAAAAGTGGGATCATATTAATTATAGTTTAGTGATTACCTCTACAGTTTTACATCACAACCATCATTATGCATCACAATGTGAAAACATGGAGGTAATCAGGAATTTAACTGCCTGTAATTAATGTGATCCAACTTTGTTGAATGCCAGGTGGTATGAAATGCTACTAAAAAAAAAGTCAAGAGTCAAGTTCTTTGAACGTCAAAAGGGGATGCAACTTACTTGGAACAATGAGAATGAATATGTTCATAAAGATAAAATTTATATGGTGGTATTTAAAATATTTGAAAATTGTATATACAGTACACTTATTATGCTGCTATTGCACAAAAACTTTTTGCACAACATTTGAACCGGTTTTTGCTCTAATTTCTGGAGACTGAAAAAAATTTTTGGTTCAGAAAGTTCTCCAAAATACTTCAGATCTCAGTGGATGGTGTCACATTCAGTCTATGCCTAGAACCGGTTCGTAGCTGCATCTATAATGAACCAGTTCTGGTCCTAGACTGAAAGTGGTGCCATTTACTCAGATAAAAAAAGGAGAGTGACAAAAAATCAGTTTCAACTGTCAACATCACCTAAAACATGTGCTGAGGAAGTTCTGGATGGAAAGAATGATATACATATAAGCTCTGAATAAAGCTATTAAGTTTTATCTTTAATTACAGTATAAAAGTTTCATGTTTTTTAGTAATAGTAAAATGTGGAATTGATTCATTTTTCTAATTTGGATTCTGTGTCTCCATTTGACATATTTGTGATCCATGTTAGTTAAATGTAAATTGGAAGAATGTAATGTTTTTATTATAAGCTTTTAAGACAAAGTTGTAGCAATTCAAAAATCATGAGAAAGGCTCAAAAAATGTTTAAAAAATTGCTTAAAATTATTTACAAGGAATTAGGTGAATAATAATTAATGTTCATTAGTTGTTAATTAAAGAAAACACTGTTATTTATTGACATAAATTTTACTATTAAAGATGTGATTCTTTAGATTAGGTTAATGCCCAGTGGGTGATCCATGTATGCTAAATTAATTTTATATTCAAAAATCTGGAGCAACTCTGTTTGACTTTCTGATAAATTAAAGTAAAAGAAGTTGTTAAATGAAGAGAAGAGTAAATTATAATAGGGCATTTGAATAATTTTCTCCATATAGTGTGTTCTTTAACATTATTGCACTTTAAAGAATTTGAGCCTGTAGATCATAATGTTAAAGAATTTCGCATTGTGTCACTATAAAATAACTAAGCTCTAGATACTCCAGAATCAATAGGTCTTGTGTTACGGTGACCTATAGCATATATACCAACATTCAGGTAAATTCATCAATGCATTCAGATGCTATCATGTTCACTCACACATATATACTACACACACATGCATATAGTACCGTTAAAATAGCAAAAATGAACTCTGAGACCTCAAAGCCTATCGAAATACCAAAATCTCAAAGTAAAATTTTTGTCATGATTACAATATTTTCTTTACATATATATGTTTGTAGAGTATAAGTAATATTGCTATTGCTAGGGGATAAGGCTGATTATCTATTTTATGAATTTAAAACTGCAGGGATACTTTTTTATATTTGTGTGTTGGGGGGGGGGGATTTACTCCCCAACAGACAGAATTTTCTGTAATGATTTGCAGACTGCAGTATAGAACTGCTAAACTAACTTTTAAATCACATGTAGCTATTAGCACTTAATAAATTAAGTAATATCTGCATATAAAAGGAAAACGAAGAATGTACAAAAGAACAGTAATCTAGAGACATGATGTAAATTGTATTACTTTTCTTATCTGTATACATGGTAGAGAAAGTATTGTTTTTGGATCAAATAGCTGAAATTGAGTTTTTGTTAAATTTAAATGTTTTGAGGTCCCCTGAATCTGAAAATCATGTTTTTAGCAGTTAGTCTGTATATCTGTCTGTTATCAACATATCTCTAGAACAAATAGTAGCAGAAAGTCGAAACTGTAATGTACAAAATGCGCATCATATAGACGCTACACTAAACTTTTCTTTGAGATCAAGCAAGTAGTTCATGTACAAGGGCATCCAAGAGAATTCAAACATATTATCCTTGGAAAAATTTCGAGTAAGTACAGTGTAACAGCATTAAGCTGACAAAAACAATTTTTTTTTTTTTTTTTTTTAATGCATAAAAACATGTTTTGTGTATATTGTGATATGGAAATCATTCATCTGTTGTGTACAGGGCTACCCAAAATATTTGGATATTTGGGGCTATACTTATATTGACCAAACGTCCCCATTTTCTGGGGACAAATGGGGACTTCCTTTTTTTTTTGAAGGCATTTTTCTAAGTTTTAAATAATTGTAGAAAGTAAATTATTAATCAGTAATACTTTATTTTTAGTCCTTATTTATTAGGAATGAAAAAATACACCCATAATTGGATAATTGTAGCAATTTTTAACGCTTCTCTATTATAAAGGTATTTTGATCTGGTCAGCCTAGCTATATTTGAAAATTGCTGGAATAGTAATTCATTTTTTGTTAGGTGTTTTTTGTTTGGGACTAAATTTAAGTACACAATATTATTTATAGACAATATGACAACAGAGCTACCAAAAATTGAGCTAAATGTTCTTTTATATTCAATGTAATTGATGGAAGTGCTTCGATGCACGTTACTGTGTCGACAAACACTGCTCAGAAAGAAAAATTAGTGTTTCAAATTCATACTGTAAAAAAAGTAATTTTTAAAATTTAACTTTGTTTTTTCTTGTATAATATCATGTTTTGAGGTAACCTGATTACAAAAGTCCAATTTTTAGTGATCAATCTGTATGTATTTATTTATATTACCATATCTTAAAAAATCTGGTGTGTCACACACATCATTTTCTCTTACCCTGCATTTCAATATTATAATGATTGATTGCATATTAAATTTTAAGTTCAATAGCATAAGATAATAAAATTCAATATACTTTTAGAACATTCTAAAATAGTTTTAAAAACAATTTTATTTGATATACAGTTCTGTGCATAGAATTATTACAAAAAAAAAACCAGACTAATATTAATTTACCTTCAAACTTGCCAGTATTTATAAAATTTTTGCCGGTAACCTAATATGAAATTCAAAGTGCTAAATTTGAATTCCCTGCAGTTATTTACTATTAAGTTATGCGATAACAGATACACATACAGACCAACTGCTAAAAATTGGACTTTCATAATCAGGCCACTTCAAAACATGATATAATACAAAAAACAAAGTTGAAAATAAAACTTCAAAAATTACTTTATTTACAGTATGCATATGAAACATTAATTGTGCAGTGTTCGGCACCATAGTAAAATATACAAACCACTTCTGTTAATTAGATTCAATAGAAAAGAACATTTTGCTTAATTCTGAGTATCCCTGTGTATTGTCTATAATCAATATGCACTATTAAGAATACTTTGTATTAAAAATTAGTCTTCTTTGAAAAGCATTTAACGCAAAAGGAATTATGATTCCTCCAAGTATAGCCCCATCCAAATACTTTAATTGGCCTTGTAAATGAATGATGAATAATTTTCATACCACAATCTACACAAAACATGCTTTTAAGAATTAAAATATATATATATATATATATATATATATATATATATATATATTCCATTTTGGTTAAGTCAGCCTGTAGATGTTACACTGTATTTGCCATATATTTCCCCTTAGACAATGTATTTGAATTCACTTGGATGTTCCTGTACACAAACCATTTGCTTGGTCTCAACGAAAAGTTTACTGTAACATTCCTATATGATACGCATTTAGAATACTAAGTTTGAACTTTCTGCTATTATTTGTTCTTGAGATATGCTGATAACAGATACACACTCAGACTAACCGCTAAAAACATGGTTTTTGGATTCAGGGGACCTCAAAATGTATAAATATGATAAAAACACACTTTCAAAAATTTGACTGATAAACAATACAGTCACTCAAATAATTAACTGTACATGAAACCTTTCTCAGAATGCCAAAGAATGAGTCAATATTTAAAAAGAACCTTAAAAAATCTTTTTTTCACTTTAACTCATTTTATTAAAATAATTTTTTTAATTTTTAAAATTTGAAATGCAATGTACTTTTTAAAATACATACATCAGATCAAAAATTATCATATTTATCAAATCACACAGAGTTGAAATTAAAACCTGATAAGTTTTTATTTTTTTAATTAATTGTATATAAATTGTCATTTATAAAATAAATTGATCTCTAAATATAAGTATTGAAATTCAAATCTTGTTTCTTAAAACAATTTAAAGTTTGAAATACAATTTTCAATTGACATTTCATAATTTTTAGATTTTATAAATCTCATCATTTTTGAAAATTAATAATTTATTCATTAATTAATAATTAATCCTTTCTACACAAATTTTGAATTTTTTCTACTTCTTAAAAATTTTTGTCATTTTCTTTATTCAAAATGTCATTTTCGTTTTTCAAAGTCCAATCAATTTATTTAAATTGTTGCTTCAGATCAAACACATCAATCTTTAAATATACATTAAGAGATATTAATAAAAATTTGAAGTTCTTAACACATTTTAAAGAATATTAAAAAGTATTTTAAAGTGAATTCTTATTCTTTCTTATATTGGATAGTAATAATTAAAAATAATGAGCTGTTTTAAGAGAGACCTCATTTAAAAATATACATGTAGTAAAGATAAATATTACTACATGTATATTTATTCAGGATCTTTCAATGTCTGCGTAATTTTTTATATTTCAACGCCAAGAGAAAAAAATACGTAATAATTCAACAGGCCTGGAAAACCAAGCGATAAATTTCATTTATTTCAAAACTAATGATATGAATTTAGGCAAACTTAAATATAACACAAGAAAACGGAAATTTCATGAAACTGATATGTCCCTATTAAAATTTGACCTCTACTGGTTTGTCCCGAAAAATATTTCAAAGCATTGTGTTCTATGAAAGATATTTTTATAAACCATATTTTCATATCTTTACTGTTCTTAATGAAATTGAAATATGTTATTCAAGTTTCTGTATAAAATGGATTTATGTACAGGGACACTCAAAAGTATTCCAAAACATTGCATTTTATGAGAGATATTTCTATAAATCAAATTTTAATAACTTTACTTTACACGAAGATTTAGGAAATTGAAATATGTTATTTATATGCACAAAAGAATGCTTTTGCATAGAATATAGCATGATTAGCATTAGAGGGTCGCACAAAAATATCCAGTTATATTAAGAGCTATTAATAAAAAATTGTTACTGTGAAAATCATAAAAATATTGAAATGTATTATTAATATTCTAAAATAATGCTTTGTATAGAATATATGATTAACTTTCTGATTTACAGGGCTACACTAAAATATTCAGAGAGATCAAAAGCTGTAATTATAATCTAACGGTCTTTTGTGTTAAGCCTTTTTAACACTTTCCAAATTGCCTAAGAGTAATTTTAAAATCAATTATTCTATCTGTCCAGTGGCAAAAAATATTAAAAGTTATTCAATACAACAACTACGTACAGTTGGAAAGTGTTACTAATCAATGCATGATTTTTCTTTAATATATGTAGAAACTGGACACATAAGATAGTATTAAAAATTCTTTTAATAATCCAAAAATTTTGGCAAAAGTTATCCACAGTTAAGAATTATGAAATTTTAAAATTTTAACTCTTTAAATCATTTAAATCATTGAAATGCAGATTTGAGTGTAGGTAGTTTTTTAAATATAACTTAAAAACTGGTTCATAGAACGAGTTGTCATATTTAAAACTTATTTTGAATAAATTCTCAAATGTAACACATAATTTCGTAAACTTAAATTATGTTTATCCAAAATTTCGAGTCATTTCGTTAAGTCCTTTCAATCTGTTTTGTAATGATTACAAATAATTTTAAAATTAAAAGATTTTAACATTATCACCATGAAATGTTTTAAATTGTGGTCTTTGTTAAAAATGATTCAAATGAAACAATTAAATTACAACCAAATTTTAAAATGGTTTTCTATGATTTTTTTCCATGTTGCCTTAAAGTAAAATTCTTTTAAATAAAAACGCACGAAGCTAGCTTGTGACCTCAAATACAAGTCAGCTGTTTGTAATGTCAGCTGTTTACATTCAATTCCACCTGTCTTTTCGTGAATGATGCAATCAAACCTGTCTGAACGTTTCGTTTATCTCTCTTTCTGTATATACAGTTCCCGCCGCTTATTAAAATCATTCTGAACCAAAGTGATTTTATTAAGCGTCTGATTTTTATATCCCTTAAGGAAAAGGTTCGAAAGAAACTTCAAAAGGTAACGAATAATATAATTAGTAAACAATATTAATTAATTTTTGGTAGATAATTAAATAATTGTTTCTTCGATATAAGTAAATTAATCCCGTGCACTTTCGTTAGAGGAAAATCATCATTAGTTTACCAAAAGTTCATGCTGTTCTTATAAATTAAAAATCTTTTCGTTTAAACCTCATGAATTATAGTAATTTCAAAATAAGAACTAGAAATTGCCTTCTAATAATTAGATAAAAAAATCAGATTTATATTTTATTACTGTGCTTTGAAAAATACGTTCCTTGAAATTGTTGCGGAGATAAGTTGCGTGGAGTGTTTAATTTGTAACTATATATATATTTCATCTATATATATATATATATATTCTATATATATATATATATATTCTATATATATATATATATATATATATATATATTCTATATATATATATATTCTATATATATACATATATATATCTTTACTATATATATATATAGTAAAGATTATTTATTTTAAAAATAATTTTTAAAATAAATAATCTTTACTGTTGTGTTCTTTTAACAAAGAAAGATAAAATTGATAAAGATGAAATATATACATATATATATATATATATATTCTATATATATATATATATATATATATATATGTATATATTTCATCTTTATCAATTTTATCTTTCTTTGTTAAAAGAACACAACAGTAAAGATTATTTATTTTAAAAATAAACCTACAAAAAGATATTCCTTTAATAGATTCATAAAATTGTAATTTTATGAACATATTAATACGAAAGGACTGTTTAAGTTTGCATCATTACATATTTTAATTATAACAAATAAAAATAGTTATTATGTCTATTATTATTATTATTATTACAATGCTGCAAAACTTATAAATAGTCCTATCGTACTAATATAAATTTTATCTGTAACAGATCTTTATTTTTTTTCATATCCATGTTTTTTTTCTTCTTGTTCAAAGTAAAAAAATAATCTTATATATTCTCTCTTAAATTCAATTTTTCTTAAAAATATATCATACTTTATCTATCATATATTTTTTTATATATTCTTTTTTTCATCTTTATCATTTTTTCTCTTTTTTTGTGAAAAGAACACAACATTAAAGATGATATATTTTAAAAATAAACCTGTAAAGAGATATTCTTTTTATAGATTCATAAAATTTTAATTATATGAACATATTAATACGACAGGACTATTTTAGTTTACATCATTACCTTTTAAGGCTTTGAATGTTAATTATAACACATAAAAATAGTTATTATTATTATTATTATTATAATGCTGCAAAACTTATCCTATCGTATTAATATAAATTTTATCTGTAACAGATCTTTATTTTTTTCTCTTTTTCGAGAATTTTTCATATCCGTGCTTTTTTTCTTCTTGTTCAAAGTAAAATAAAAATCTTATGTATTCTTTTTTATATAATTTCTTTTTTTTCATCTTTGTCAATTTTATTGTGAAAGAAATTAACACACAGCAATAACTAGTATTTATTTTAAAAAACAAACCTTACATTTCTAAAAAAAACATCTCAATTAGACATACATAAGATAATTTAAACAGGATAAAAAATTAAAACTAATTACAATCACAATCTTTGAAATTTACAGCATGAAATATTTTAAAGTACATAGACCTGCTAAACAATCTTTATCTTGGTACATATGATTTTATCTTTTTTCACATTAAAATATTTAACACTTTTCATATTTAATTTAAAATGTTTCTGTGTGTGTATAAACAAAGTTTCAATTTTAAACTTTTTGCAATAATGTTTTAAATATTTTTCCATGACACTGTTTAACACCAATTATACATTTATTTGAGAATACACATCAAATTGTTTATTTTTATTCCTCACAGTTAGATATTTAAAATTAGCATTTCTTTTTACATGATATGAGTCCACAGGTGGTTTATACAATTATCTTCTTCTATATCTTGTAATGTTCTATAAGATCCACAATATTTGGCCTCTAGTGATTGTTTAGTTCAGACATTGGAAAACAAATGTTTTGCTTTTGAAAAACATAACTTGTTTTAATTTTTCAATTATATTTCAACTTCTTTATTCAAATGTGACAAACAATCTAAAAATTTTTCATCATATGCAACTTTTTGGTCTTTTTCTGGAGGTTAAAGATATTCTTTTAATATATCTCTTGTCATGTCTTTTTTTGAATTTGAGTTATTGTGAAATATCATTAAAGTTTGGTAATTTATTCTTTATGGATTGTCTAATAAAATTTATCACAATAGTTTCAACGAGATGTTTCATGGTGAACTGAAATCTAAGTGAAAAACAGTGTGATATATATAGTTTGAACAAAAAGGGTGGAGCTTAGTTTTTCTTTTTATTTTAAAAAATATTATAAAATAATATAAATAAATAAAAAATAAAATCATGTCACAACTTATTAAAGTATTAATGTCATGGTCAATTATTATTATCTCGACTTTTATCACTTTTAAAATTTATCCTTTTAAAGTGACCATCGAAATTTAAAATCTTAAACAATATGTTATGATAATCTAATTTTTATTCCTTTAATTAAATTTAAAATATGAAAAGCATTTGTACTTTTCGATATCCAATTTCTAATTAATTTGGGATACCATATATATTTTCAAATGCTGTCAACAGATTGCACAAGTAGACTGCCATTTTGATAGACATTTTATATGAAATAAATGTTTACAACATGACATAACAATATTTTTGTCAAGTGAATTTTAAAAAATAGAACAGTCTAAAGATTTTGGACGCATTGATAGACAATTTATATGACGACCTAAATTTACAATATTTTCGTCGATTGACAACATTCACCATAATAAATATTCCCTTTCTTGCATTTTCAGGATCAATTAAATAAAATATAGCTAAAATTTGTTCTTTTGAAAATCCTAATAACTTTAAATCATAATGTGAAAGGCCTGTAGCAATTCAATCAATTTAATATCAAAAATCATTGAATTCAATTTCTGATAACGATTGAGATAGAATTTTTACATTATCAGAATCTATATACATTTATATCCATTTCTGTTTTTTCTTTACAACGTTAATAATTGTTATTTGTAATAATAGTCGCTTTTATATATTCATATCTTTTTTTTAAATATAGATAAATATTAAAAGGAAAAAAATTAAAAATAAAAATAAAATAAAATAAAATAAAATAAATAAACGACAGAAACAAACGGTCAAATAACAGTTTATTTTGAATTGCAAATTAAAAATGTACATATTATATAAATAAATATATAAATCCTTAAAAAATGAACAACATTTTGTCAAATGTTTTTTAAAATACGACTTTTTTCTTTATGATGTCAGTCTTTAATACAAATTTTTAAATATTATTTGTTGAATATCCCCAAACTGTCAATTATTTTACGATGACTTTCTCATAATAAATGCAATTATTAGAAAGACTAAAGAAAAAGATTTAATCTTTGTGGTGACCACTGATCCAATTGATATAAAGTTTTCTCTGAATCATCTCGCACCATCTTTTTAAGTATTGTTGAATGCACATTTCGGAATTTATTAGCACTTTTAATGACCAGTATAATTAGCATAGCCATTATAACGTTTAAAATTCTTACTTCAATCTCCATAGTTATCAATCCAAAGATCAGAGATTCTAAACAACTGCTACAGTCTTTTTTATACTTCATGTGCGTTGAAAGTTGCATAACATTTTTTATCGTTTAGTGACAGTTTATTCCAATATATAAATCTTTAAAAAAAAGAACAACTTGTCAAGCATATTTTTTTTAAACACTCCTCTTTTTCTTTACAATAATGAAATTCAGTATTTAAGACAATTTTTTTACGATGACATTATTAGAAAGACTAATGAAAAGGTTTAGACTTTGTGGCGATCAATTGGTTTTCTCTAAATCATTTACTTTTTGAATTTCTCACAAGAAATGCATCATCCATCCTTTAAGTATAGTTGAATCACATTTAGGAAGTTATTAGCACTTTTAATGATGACTTTCCAGTACAATTAGCATAGCATTAAATCGTTTAGAATTCTTGCTTCATGGTTATAAATCCAGAGATCTGAGATTCTAAACAATGCCACAGCCTTTTATACTTGATATGAGTTGAAAGTTGCGTAATAAATGACGTCATGAGATTATGAAATATATAAACTTTACAGTTATATTGGCTCTATGAACTAATGTTAATTAAACTAGATTCAAATGAAAGTAAAAAAATTAAGTTCAATTTAAAGTACAGTGGGAGGGTGATTAAATAATCAAACCCAAAATTTCACTATATAATTTAATACTAAAATTCAAATTTTACTTTTTAAAAATAGCTTGTTTAAAATTGAAATAGAATAAAACGGAATTTCAATTTTAGCATTTACTTAGATGGCGACTTACAAAATTGAAATTTTAAAATCCGAAATTTCGTTATATAATTAAATGCTAAAATTCAAATTTTATTTTTTTAAAGGGCTTGTTTAACCTTGAATTGGAATAAAATAGTAGTTGAATTTTAGCATTTTGAAATTTTAAAATTCGACAATTTGCTATCTAATTAACTGATAAAATTCAATTACTATTTTTTTCTATTTCAAGGTCAAACAAGCTATTTTTAAAAATATAAAATTTGAATTTTAAAAGCATTTTAATTAGCATTTCATTATATAAAGAAATTTGGGATTTTAAAATTTAAAAATCTAATTAAATGTTAAAAATCAAATTCCATTTTATTCTATTTCAAGAATTCAAATTACATTTTCTTCTAGTTTAGGGTTAAACAAGCTAATTTTTAAAAATAGTAGTGGAACTTTAGCATTTAATTAGATAGCAATTTTCAAAATAGAAATTTTAAAATCCGAATAGTTGCTATCTAATTAAATGCTAAAGTTACAATCCCATTTTAATTAGCATTTTAAAAGCATTTTAATTAGCATTTAATTATCATTTAATTATGTAGCAAAATTTCGGTTTTAAAAATTTCAATTTGAAAAGTCGCTATCTAATTAAATGCTAAAATTCAAATTCCACTTTATTCTATTTCAAGAATTCAAATTACATTTTATTCTATTTCAGTGTTAAACAAGCTATTTAAAAAAGAATAGTAGTTGAATTTTAGCATTTAATTAGCATTTTAAAACCTTTTAAAAAGCATTTTAATTACCATTTATTTATATAGCGAAATTTCAATTTTAAAATTTCAATTTTGAAAAGTCGCTATCTACTTAAATGTTAAAATTCAAATTTTACTTTTTAAAAATAGCTTGTTGAAATTTGAAATAGTATAAAATGGAATTTCAATTTTTACATTTACTGAGATATCGACTTTCCAAAATTAAAATTCTAAAATCCGAAATTTCGTTATCTAATTAAATGATAAATTCAAATTTTATTTTAAAAAAAATCTTGTTTAACCTTGAAATAGAATAAAATAGTAGTTGAATTTTAGCATGTAATTAGATAGCAACTTTTCAAAATTGAAATTTTAAAATCCGAGAAGTTGCTATGTAATCTAGCTAAATACTATTTTATTCTATTTCAAAGTTAAACAAGCTATATTTATAAAATAAAATTTGAATTTTAAAAAATAAAATTTTATTTAAAAAAAATTAAATTTGCCTTTTAAAAGCATTTTAATTAGCATTTAATTATCATTTAATGATATAGCGAAATTTCAGATTTTAAAATTTGAAATTTGAAATGTCGCTATTAAATTAAAGACTAAAATTCAAATTCCATTTCATTCTATTGCAAGATTTCAAATTATATTTTATTCTATTGCAATAATTCAAATTACTTTTTATTCTAGTTTAGGGTTAAACAAGATTTTTTTTAAATAGTAGTTGAACTTTAGAAATTAATTAGATAGCAACTTTTCACATTTGAAATTTTAAAATCCGAAAAGTCGCGATCTGATTAAATGCTAATATTCAAATTCCATGTTAATTAGCATTTTAAAAGCATTTTTTAAAGCATTTTAATTATATAGCGAAATTTCGGATTTTAAAATTTCGGCATCTAATTAAATGCTAAAATTAAATTTCAATTTATTCTATTTCAAGAATATAAATTACACTTTATATACATTACATTAAAATTTCAATTTGAAAAGTCGATATCTAATTAAATGTTAAAATTCAAATTCCATTTTATTTATATTTCAAGAATTCGAATTACATTTTATTCTATTTCAGTGTTAAACAAATTTCAATTTGCAAAGTCGCTATCTAATTAAATGCTAAAATTCAAATTCCTTTTAATTCTATTTCAAGAATTCAAATTACATTTTATTCTATTTCAAAGTTAAACAAAAATTAAATTTCAATTTATTCTATTTCAAGAATTTAAATTACACTTTACATACATTACATTAAAATTTCAATTTGAAAAGTCGCTACCTAAATAAATGCTAAAACTCAAATTCCATTTTATTCAATTTCGAGAATTCAAATTACATTTTATTCTATTTAAGTGTTCAAAAAGCTATTTTTTTAAAATAGTAGTTGAATTTTAGCATTTAATTAGCATTTTAAAAGCATTTTAAGAGGCCTTTTAATTAACATTTAATTATATAGCGAAATTTCGGATTTAAAATTTCAATTTTGAAAATTCGCTATCTAATTAAATGCTAAAATTAAATTTCAATTTATTATTTTTCAAGAATTTAAATTACATTTTACATACATTACTTTAAATTTCAATTTGAAAAGTCGCTATCTAATTAAACGGTAAAATTCAAATTCCATTTTATTATATTTCAAGAATTCAAATTACTTTTTATTCTATTTCAAAAATTTAAATTACATTAAAATTTCAATTTGAAAATTCTATTTCAAGAATTAAAATTACATTTTATTCTATTTCAGTGTTAAACCAGCTAATTTTTAAAAAATAGTAGTTGAATTTTAGCATTCAGCAGTTGAATTTTAAAATTTCAATTTGAAAAGTCGCTATCTAATTAAATGCTAAAATTCAAATTCCATTTTATTCTATTTCAATATTTCAAATTACATTTTAATCTATTTCAGTGTTAAACAAATTTCAATTTGAAATGTCGCTATCTAATTAAATGCTAAAATTCGAATTCCATTCTATTCTATTTCAAGAATTCAAATTACATTTTATTCTATTTCAGTGTTAAACAAAAATTAAATTTCAATTTATTCTATTTCAAGAATTTAAATTACATTTTACATACATTACATTAAAATTTCAATTTGAAATTGAAATTTCTATTTCAAGAATTAAAATTCCATTTTATTCTATTTCAAGAATTCAAATCACATTTTATTCTATTTCAGTGTTAAACAAAAATTAAATTTCTATTTATTCTATTTCAAGAATTTAAATTACATTTTATATACATTACAATAAAATTTCAATTTGAAAAGTCGCTATCTAATTAAATGCGAAAATTCAAATTCCATTTTATTCTATTTCAAAAATTCAAATTACATTTTATTTTATTTCAATGCTAAATAAGCTATTTTTTTAAAAATAGTAGTTGAATTTTTAAATTTCAATTTTAAAAATTCGCTAATTAAATTGAAAAGTCGCTATCTAATTAAATGCTAAAATTCAAATTACATTTTATTCTATTTCAGTGTTAAACAAGCTGTTTTTTAAAAAATAGTATTTGAATTTTAACATTCAGCAGTTGAATTTTAAAATTTTAATTTTAAAAATTCGATAATTAAAAGCTAAAATTAAATTTCAATTTAGTCTATTTGAAAAATTTAAATTACATTTTACATACATTACATTAAAATTTCAGTTTGAAAAGTCGCTATCTAAATAAATGTTAAAATTCAAATTCCATTTTATTCTATTTCAGTAATTCAAATTACATTTTATACTATTTCAGTGTTAAACAAAAAATAAATTTTTAATTTATTTTATTTCAAGAATTTAGATTACATTTTACATACATTATATTAAAATTTCAATTTGAAAATTCTATTTCAAGAATTAAAATTACATTTTATTCTATTTCAGTGTTAAACAAGCTATTTTTTAAAAAATAGTAGTTGAATTTTAGCATTCAGCAGTTGAATTTTAAAATTTCAATTTGAAAAGTCGCTATCTAATTAAATGCTAAAATTCAAATTCCATTTTATTCTATTTCAATATTTCAAATTACATTTTATTCTATTTCAGTGTTAAACAAATTTCAATTCGAAAAGTCGCTATCTAATTAAATGCTAAAATTCGAATTCCATTCTATTCTATTTCAAGAATTCAAATTACATTTTATTCTATTTCAGTGTTAAACAAAAATTAAATTTCAATTTATTCCATTTCAAAAAATTAAATTACATTTTACATACATTACTTAAAAATTTTAATTTGAAAAGTCGATACCTAATTAAATGCTAAAATTCAAATTCCATTCTATTCTATTTCAAGAATTCAAATTACATTTTATACTATTTCACTGTTAAACAAAAATTAAATTTCAATTTATTCTATTTCAAGAATTTAAATTACATTTTACATACAATAAATTAAAATTTCAATTTGAAATTGAAATTTCTATTTCAAGAATAAAATGGAATATTATTCTATTTCAAGAATTCAAATTACATTTCATTCTATTTCAGTGTTAAACAAATGTTCAATTTGAAAAGTGGCTATCTAATTAAATGCTAAAATTCAAATTCCATTTTATTCTATTTCAAGAATTCAAATTACTTTTTTTTCTATTTCAAGAATTTAAAATTACATTTTTCATACATTACATTAAAATTTCAATTTGAAAATTCTATTTCAAGAATTTAAATTACATTTTTCATACATTACAGTTAGTCAAAAATTTATGTGAACATGAAACCTTTTTTCTCTGTAATGATTTTTAAAAATAAAATTCAATATTATTTTAAAATTACACTTTCTTAACACAGATGTTTGACGTTACTTTTATTTTAATTCTATTTATCGTCTATCTTTTTTATATATTACGAGAGGATGATGTAATTGAATCGTATATGAAAAAATACTGAAAATTGGTGTAATATATGTGAGAGTATCATTTTTTCAAATAGTATCTGATGTCGAAGCTCAAAAATATAATATTTTAAAAGTTCTTCCTTCATGTTTTAAAATTGAAATAATTTAAGGTTGCTCGAATTTAAAAATTTTTCAATAAAAATGGTAACGCTGATTCATTAAGCAACTGAAATGCAACTGGAACTAAATAGATTGAATAATGAAAATCTTGCCTTTTATATGCTTTTTTAAATAAGTCATCTAAAAAAAGTTGCTCTTTTTTTTGAGTTTTTAGTGTTTTTTTTTAAACAAAGAGTCATTTTGAGATAAATGGACATTAAAGAGTTTCATAGAAATTGTGAGCGTTTTGAATCAAATTGGTTGTGTTTGGATTGCGATAATCCTTTTTGTGCACATTGTGCAAATAATAAAAACAAATATTTTCATGTAATATTAAAAAAGTCAGCATTAATAGAATTTTTCAAAATTGTTAAAAAGAATATTATATGTTCTTATTCTAATGTTTTTTGTAATGGTGGACATGATGAAGAAGAGCATGTTCATTTAATTACTACAGTTTCAGACACAAGATATTTTAAAAGAAACGAGTGGGAAAAAATCAGTTGGGGTATGTACGTAAAACCAAATTATATTTGTCACAATTTAATCAAATATTTTTATACGAAATATATAAAATATAATTGTTACTGTAATTTTACATTTAATCTTCTTTCATTAGAAAGTTTGTGTTTTAAAAAAATATGGAATAATGTAAAAAAATTTCACGATATTGAAAACATTAGACAATATATACCTGATGTTATTTTTAAAAAACATTTTTTACAAAGTCGCAAGTATATGGATATAACAGCTGCAGAAATTGAAAATCGCACCTTTCCTATTGAAAAATATAAATTTTCTTTTTCTGATTTATTTAAAGAAGATCAAGTTTATGAACTAGATTATGCTTTGTATTTTTTATTTCAGTATTATACTTGCGATATTTTAGACGAAATCTACTCAGAAGATTGTTATTATCTTTTTCATTTCCATTTTATAGTAAACAATAATATTTTCAAAATATGCTTACATTGTTTAAAATTATACTTTCTCAATACAAAGTGTTTGATAGAAAAATGTTACTCTTATATCAGTTCTTTAGATAACAGTACATTGAATGATGATTTTGACTTGCTGGAAGCGTATGAGTTTATTGAATTGTATATGAAATCTCCTGAAAATTGGTGTAGTATATGTAAGAGAGCACCTCTTTTTCAATTAACAACTGATATATTACAGTACTAGCAGGATATAGAAAATCTTATCTCATATCTATTTTAGAGCAAATAGCATGATAAACGAAGCTTAGATCTTTCAAATTTGACAGTTTTGAAAGTTGCCTTTACAAGAAAAGATGCTTATAACGTTAAAGCTTTAATATTGCATATTGCTTTTGCATTACTTACTAAATCAACTAAAAATTTACACGATTTATATCTAAGTACGCAAAATGAATCTAAAATTATAAAAACTGAAATTATGAAAACTGAAATTATGAAATCTAAAATTATGAAATCTAAAATTATAAAAACTGAAATTATGAAATCTGAAATTATGAAATCTGAAATTATGAAATCTAAAATTATGAAATCTAAAATTATGAAAACTGAAATTCTGAAATGTGAAATTCTGATATTTGAAATTCTGATATCTGAAATTATGAAATCTGAAATTATGAAATCTAAAATTAAAAAAATTTAAATTATGAAACTTGAAATAATGAAATCTAAAATTATGAAAACTGAAATTATAAAAACTGAAAATATAAAAATTAAAATTATGAAATCTAAAATTCAGATTTTATAATTTCACATTTCAAAATTTCAGATTTCATAATTTCAGATTTCTAAATTTTAGTTTTCATAATTTCAGTTTTCTAAATTTAAGATTTCAAAATTTCAGTTTTCTTAATTTCAAATTTCAAAATTTCAGTTTTCTTAATTTCAAATTTCAAAATTTCAGTTTTCTAAATTTCACTTTCATAATTTCAGATTTCAAAATTTCAGATTTCATAATTTCAAATTTCATAATTCTAGATTTCATAATTTGAGTTTTCTAAATTTCACTTTCATAATTTCAGATTTCAAAATTTCAGATTTCATAATTTCAAATTTCATAATTCTAGATTTCATAATTTGAGTTTTCTAAATTTTAGATTTCATAATTTCAGTTTTCTAAATTTTAGAATTCATAATTTCAGCATTCTAAATTTTAGATTTCATAATTTCAATTTTATAAATTTGAGATTTCAAAATTTCAGTTTTCTAAATTTCAGATTTCATAATTTCAGATTTCAAAATTTCAGATTTTATAATTTCAGATTTCATAATTACAGATTTCATAATTGAGAGTTACATAATTTTAGTTTTCTAAATTTTTAAAGTAAAATTATGAAATTTAAAAATCTAAAAAATAAAATTATGAAATCTAAAATTAATTGTGAAATCTAAAAAATTTAAAAATTGAAATAATGAAAACTGAAGTTATGAAATGTATAATTATGAAATCTAAGAAATCTAAAAAATAAAATTATGAAATCTAAAATTATGAAAACTGAAATTACGAAAAGTGAAATTACAAAATCTAAAATTATGAAAACTAAAATTACGAAATCTAAAATTATGAAACCTGAAATTATGAAAACTGAAATTACAAAATCTAAAATTATGAAAACTGAAATTATGAAAACCAAAATTACGAAATCTAATATTATGAAAACTGAAATTACGAAATCTAAAATTATGAAAACTGAAATTACGAAATCTAAAATTATGAAAACTGAAATTATGAAATCTGAAATTACGAAATCTAAAATTATGAAAACTGAAATTATGAAATCTGAAATTACGAAATCTGAAATTATAAAATCTGAAATTATAAAATCTAAAATTATGAAATCTAAAATTACGAAAACTGAAGTTATGAAAGCTAGAATTTGAATTCTAAAATTATAAAATGAGAAATCAAAAATGTTAAAACTAAAATTTAGAAAGTAAATAAAAAAAATATTAATACTAAAAAAAAAAAAAAAAAAAAAATTTTTTTTTTTTTTTTTTTTTTTTTTTTTTTAGTATATACATATTTTTTTTATTTACTTTCTAGATTTTAGTTTTCCTATTTTTGATTTCTCATTTTATAATTTTAGGTTTCATACTTTCACATTTCAGATTTTCATTTTTCTAAATTTCAAATTTCATAATTTAAGTTTTCTTAATTTTAGATTTCAAAATTTCAGATTTTTAAATTTCAGATTTGAAAATTTCATATTTCATAATTTCAGTCTTCAAAATTTCAGATTTCATAGTTTCAGTTTTCTAAATTTCAGATTTCATAATTTCAGATTTCATAATTTCAGGTTTCATAGTTTCATATTTCAAAATTTCAAATTTCATAATTTCAGTTTTCTAAATTTTAGATTTCATAATTGCAGCTTTCTAAATTTCAGTTTTCTTAACTTCAAATTTCAGTTTTCTAAATTTCAGTTTCATAATTTCAGTTTCATAATTTCAGTTTTCTAAATTTCAGATTTCATAATTTCAGATTTCATAATTCTAGATTTCATAATTTTAGTTTTCTCAATTTTAGATTTCATAATTTTAGATTTCATAATTTCAGATTTCATAATTCTAAATTTCATAATTTTAGTTTTCTAAATTTTAGATTTCATAATTTCAGTTTTCTAAATTTTAGATTTCATAATTTCAATTTTATAAGTTTGAGATTTTATAATTTCAGATTTCATAATTTCAGATTTCATAATTCTATATTTCATAATTACAGATTTCATAATTACAGGTTTCATAATTCTAGATTTCATACTTTTAGTTTTTAAGTTTCAACGAAAATTCGATGAAAGCAGCGCAGTTTTAAAAATAAAATACGAAGATGACGTTTAAAAGAAAAAACTTGTAAAAAAATTGATCATAAATAAATATTCTAGATTTCATAATTTTAGTTTCCTAAATTTTAGATTTCATAATTTCAGTTTTCTAAATTTCAGATTTCATAATTTCAGATTTCATAGTTCTAGATTTCATAATTTAACTTTTTTAAATTTTAGATTTCATAATTTCAGTTTTCTAAATTTTGGATTTCGTAATTTCAGATTTCGAAATTTAGATTTCGAAATTTCAGTTTTCTAAATTTTTAGATTTCGTAATTTCAGCTTTAAGTATTAAATTTAAAATTTAGAAAACTGAAATTATGAAATCTAAAATTTGTTCGTATTTATATTCAAACTGGTTTCAGCTTTTTCTTTTAAATATTACGCAATTCATTTTTAACCCTCCAACCGGCAGACAAAAGAGCAAAATCTTAAAGTTGTTTTATCTGTAAATTTCTTCTATAAACAATAAAATAGTGCTATTTCAAGGTACTACCAAAAATGAAGCATGTGTATGAAGATAAAGCTTGAAATTATTAACCTGTCATTAATAGTAACCAAAATTATCTAAAATATTAATTTACATTTATTTGAAAAATACGTGTATTGCTAAAAAACCTGCAGTTCAGTGAACGACTTATATCAAGCTTGCCGGTCAGAGAGTTAATAGGTTTAGAATTTAATTTAAGATCATATCTATGTAATCCATACTCTTTTACCATTTCAGTATCATCTATTATTTGATATAAAGTACTCTTTTATATTTTTGACACTAATTTTTGCAATTTTGCATACAAAAACAAATTGCAGAAAAAACATCTTATTCAGGAGAATTATGATCTCAATGCTATTAAAACAGCTGAAGATGAAGATGAAAAGAAAATAGAAATTGAAGAAGAATCGTTAGAATTTGAAAACGATCCTTTTTTAAAAAGTGTATCCTGAGATAGACAGGTTGTTTGAAAAGAATTTTATGAGAAGAAAACAGAAGAGAAGTAATCACTTATCAATAAAAAGTTCTTAATGATAATATCAAACAATGCGATCTTTCGAAACACATTATCTATTTAATGATTACAGATTCTGAATTATTTCGTATCTTTATTACAGAACTATCAAGATGTTAAAATCTTATACCTATTTTAAAGTAAACTTTTATTAGATGGCACGATAAATGAAGCTTAGATTCTTCAACTTTGACAGTTTTGAAAGTTACTTTTACAAGAAAAGCTACTTATAACATTAAAGCTTTAACATTGCATAGTATTTCTGCATTACTTACTAAACCATCTAAAAATTTACACGATTTAAGTCTAAGTACGCAAAATGAATCTAAAATTTTAGAAACTTAAATTATGAAATCTAAAGTTATGAAATCTAAAGTTATGAAAATTGAAATTATGAAAATTAAAATTATGAAACTTGAAATTACGAAATCTAAAATTATGAAATCCAAAATTATGAAACCTGAAATTACGAAATCTAAAATTACGAAATCTAAAATTATGAAAACTGAAATTATGAAAACTGAAATTATGAAATCTGAAGTTATGAAATCTAAAATTATGGAAACTGAAATTATGAAATCTGAAATTATGAAATGTGAAATTATGAAATCTGAAGTTATGAAATCTAAAATTATGAAATATGAAATTACGAAATTTAAATTATGCAATCTCAAATTATGAAAACTGAAATTATGAAATCTCAAATTATGAAATCAAATTATGAAATCTGAAAGTATGAAAACTGAAATTATGAAATCTAAAAATATGAAAACTGAAATTATGAAATCTGCAATTATGAAATCTGCAATTATGAAATATAAAATTATGAAAACTGAAATTATGAAATCTGCAATTATGAAATATAAAATTATGAAAACTGAAATTATGAAAACTGAAATTTTAAAAACTAAAATTATGAAAAACTAAAAATATAAAAATTGAAATTATGAAAAGTAAAATTATGAAATCTAAAAATCTAAAAAATAAAATTATGAAATCTAAAATTGTGAAATCTAAAAATCTAAAAACTGAAATTATGAAAACTGAATTTATGAAAAATGAAGTTATGAAAAGTAAAATTATGAAATCTAAAAAATCTAAAAAATAAAATTATGAAATTTAAAATTATGAAAACTGAAATTTCGAAATCTAAAATTATGAAAACTGAAATTATGAAATCTAAAATTATGAAAACTGAAATTATGAAATCTAAAATTATGAAAACTGAAATTACGAAATCTAAAATTATGAAAACTGAAATTATGAAATCTAAAATTATGAAAACTGAAATTATAAAAACTGAAATTACGAAATCTAAAATTATGAAATCTGAAAAACTGAAATTATGAAAGCTAGAATGTAAAATGTAAAATTATAAAATGAGAAATCAAAAACGTTAAAAGTAAAATTTAGAAAGTAAATAAAAAAAATATTAATACTAAAAAAAAAAAAAAAAAAAAAAAAAAATTTTTTTTTTTTTTTTTTTTTTTTTAGTATATATATATTTTTTATTTACCTTTAGATTTATAGATTTTAGATTTTTTATTTCTGATTTTAGATTTTTAATTTCAGAATTCAAAATTTTATATTTTCAGTTTTTGCAATTTTAATTTCATAATTTCAATTTTCAAAATTTTAATTTCATAATTTCATAATTTCAGATTTCATATTTTCAGTTTTAAAAATTTCAATTTCACAATTTCAGATTTCATAATTTCAGTTTTGAAAGTTTTAATTTCATAATTTCAGTTTTCAAAATATTAATATCAAAATAATTATTTCATAATTTAACTTTTCAAAATAATTATTTCATAATTTCACTTTTCAAAATATTAATTTCATAATTTCACTTTTCAAAATTTTAATTTCATAATTTCACTTTTCATAATTATAATGAAAATCTGAGATAAGAAATCTAAAATTTGAAAACAGATGTTAGAAATACATTTCTAAACATTTGATATTAGAAATATGAAATGTTAATTGTACTTTTTATCTATTACAGACAGAATTTAATTTTTTTTCAAGAATGCTTCTAGAATTAACCTCTCGTTATTTTAGTAAATTTTGAAAATATCTTTTTAAACAACGGGTTTGCTGTAATAGCGCAACCAACTCACGTATTTGCTGCAATAACGATAAAGAATTTCAAAAATACACTAGAAATTGTATTTTCGTGAAAGTCATTTCAAACATATTTAAAAAATAACCTGCGTGAAACAATTCTTATGTAAATAGCGAAATTCTTTCAAGAAAATACCGTATTTTGAACAGTAAGAATTAAAATTTCAGTCCTTATTATAAAACGAAAATTGAATTTCAGTTATGATAATATTCAAAGTTATTTTTGACATATTTCAAAAAATATATAATTCATCTGTGTTAAAAAGTTTTCAAGAAAACAACGAAAGACTGAACAATAAAAAGAATACTTAACAATAATACTGAACAATAAAAATTAAATTTTCATTACAAAACCAAAATTGAATTTCAAATATGATAACTTTCAAAGTCATTTTAGACATGTTTAGAATATAAAAAGTCATCAAGAAATTAACGAAAAACTGTATTTTTTAGCAAGAGGAAGTTGAAGCTATTAAAGAATTTCAATTATAGTATTATTCAAGATTATTTTAGAAATGTTTAGAACTTAAAATTGTACACCTGTGTAACACTGTTTTCGAGAAAATAACGAAATAGTATATGATTTTGTTTTTTATCTTTTTAAGTAGCACAATTTTCTAGCGTTTCCTTTCAACCAGTTGCTTACACTAGTTCAGTGCGAAATCATGAAATGCATTCTAATTGTTTTCAAAGCTCTGTCTAAAATGCCTGACTTGTTGGATGATTCGCAATCTTGGTGGAATTGTTCAGAAATTACAATTTTTCGACTAGTTCGATCGATCAAACCAGGATTGTCAATAAACTTTAGAAAAGTCGTCTCAAATTTTGAACAACCTTTGTAAAAAAAAAAACAATAGAAACAGAAATTGAAAGATTTTTACAAGGGAAAAAAATCTTTTGTGTCGAAATGGTTACATCAGAAAAAAACACTTTGGAATATTATTGAGTACATAAAAATTTATTCTCAAAAGCTTTCATCGATGTTTATAAGCTCGTTATTTAAACGGTCAATTTCTTTTTCATTCTTTACTTTTTCTTCTTCGTTATTATCAAGTTATATTGTGCTTTCATTGAGTCATCGTCAAATTTTTCTTGAAAATATGTAGTATACTTTTCTTTTTCACATTTTTCTTTTTCTTTTTTTCAACTCGTTGTATCTGATTTGTAAGTATTCGTATCTGATTTGCATTTCTACATAATCCTTCTGCAAACTGTCATATTTCGAACGTTCAAGTATATTTTCTTCTTGAAGCTTTCGAAGTTCGTGCTCAAACTTTTTTTTCAAATTCTCTATCTCGTTTTCTGATTTGAGTTTACAAGCAACATTTTCTGATTCTAAGCGTCTGATTTTTTGTTTGTAGTCGCTTTCGACTTTTGTATTTTTTCGTTTCAGTTCTTCATTTTCGTTCTTGAAATACATGATATCGTTCAACATTCCCTGAACTTTTTTTCTGAGAACCCATATTTCTTCTTCGATGACGTTGTAAAACAAACAGTTTCTGATGCGACAGATAAAATTTTTAAAACAATTTTTCAAATGATCTGCGTTTTCGCATTTTGAACCTTTAAGCTAAGATTTTTCACCGCAGCACAACAGAGATTAAGATTTAAATTATGATTTTCAAAACAATGATTTTGAAAATTTTTAGCAACAACAGACAGTAAAGACATTGAAAAGGTCGACTCAAAATCTTGTTGAAATGTTTTAAATTTGATAAATCTTTAAGAGCCATTTATCAAAAGTACAAGAATAGAAAAAGTGTAATGAAATGAGAATAAAAGCTCTATTTATAAGCAAGTAAAAAGAAAAGTTTAGCTAAAGTTTAAGAAAGAAAAGAACGGAAAGAGTGGAGGTGAAAAGAAATCGAAGAAGAAATGTGCGAAAGAGAGTTTAGCAAAAAGAAAAAGAAAGAAAATGAAACAAATTCTGTAAAAAAAAAAAAAAAAAAAAAAAAAAAAAAAAAAAAAAAAAATTCCACGATAAATTAAAAATATTCTCCCGTAATCTTTCACAATAAATCGAACAAAATAAATTTTTATCCATTTTAATATTTATCCTAATATATATCCTTTCACGATAAATTTTTTTTTCCACCCATCATCTTTCACGGGACAAAATAAATGGTGATGTCATCATTTTAATACTTATCCTAATATTTATCCTATAGGACAGAAGTATTGGTCCTATCTAACGTTAAAAAAAGTTTCCTTGTTACTGTTTATTTATTTATTGTTTATTAATTAATTAATTAATTAATTGTTTATTTATTTATTATTTTATTTTATATTATAATTGTTACTAAAAGTAAATTTTCTTCGAATTCTCCCTCTTGCGTAATCTCAAAGTATGGAATTGATTTTTTTTTTAGATACGACAAAAAAAAAAGATACGAATATAGAAGAAAATCTTTTAACGTATTTTAAAAGCTTTTACAGATAGAGGTCTGTTACAACAAAACTTATTTTCTATCTGTAATTTAAATAGCGTTCTTAAAAACTCTATACAGTTTTTCACATTCGACAAAGTCACATTAAATTACCTCATCTATATAAACAAACTAAATATAAAGAATCTAAATTTCAAAAGAATTATGTGATTCTTTTATCAAAATTTTTTAAATGAGATCATCATATAGATAATGTTTTGCTGATAAAAAGTTCAAAATTTATTTAGTTTGAAATTTTATTTTGACAATGACATGTTTAAACTGTTTAAAATTAAAATTTTATCAAACAATGTTTCAATGAAAGATTATTAAAGATTATGTTTTACAGATTTACAGATGTTTTAAGAATATTAATATTTTAAATGACGTTTTAATATATTTTGATATATATAGATATTCTTAGTACATTTTAAGTTAAATGTATATTTATTTATTTAGTCTCTTAAAAATATGTTTTATGTATTCTAACTATATTATTTTAAAACAAACAATCTTTTCTTTTTAAAAGCAAAAACGTCACTTTTTTTAGTTTTTAACGAACTATTTAATATTTTTAAAAATCTATTTAAGAAGCTAAAAATTCAAATGCTCTGTATAATTTTTTCCTGAGATATTTTGAATACGGTAATTTTTAATGCGGCTCGTCTCGCACCTTCTTTGTTATCAACATGCAACATCACTTTGTTGGGATGATTGAGAAAGTCTGTCGATTTATAAAGAAATTTCATATGACTTTCTGATTTATTCAGACTTAATAAAAAAGAAATTGGAAATCTCTTTTTAGTAAGCTTTAATTTAATGCTAGAAGAAAAAAATGATCTTAACAAATAATGTGCGATATTAAAAACATGAATCTGATATTGAAAATATGAAATCCAAAAGTAAATAAAAAAAAAAACTTATCAAAATGGACTGCCTCTAATACTAAAAAGTAAAAGCTGAGTTATTCAAAGAGTAACTGAAATTTTATAATATCACGAAACTTTTTTGAATTCTCTATTATTAAGTCTCACTTCAGTTAACGGAAAAATTGTTAGACTATCGTAATTTTATTTTGCTAAAATAATTTGCTCAATCCACTTTTTACTTCACTTTAAATTCTTTTTCTTTACATGCGTAAAAGGAATTTATGTCTAAATAAAACTACTTGAGCATACATAGAATGTTCAAACAGATTTAATAAAAAAGCAAATAATTTTACCTTAACCTTTTTAAAAAAATATATATAGCGAAACTCAGAATAACTTAAAAAGACAATTCATTTCTATTATTTAATGAACAAAAAGATATATTGAAGAGTTTTAAAAGAAACAATCGAAAAAAAGCAAGTATAAAATTATATTATGTGACTATCATTTTTAAGAGCAGCTTAAAATAATTTATTTGAGAAAACGAAAAAAAAAGACTTCAAGTCTTTTTATTAATTTGAAAACTCTATCTAAAATTGTTCATACTTGAAAAAGTTAAAACTTTGAAAAGTTCTTATTGAAATATTCTAACTTATGGATAAAAATAACTGAATAATATTTAAAACTAATGTTAGAGATAATATTTATTCAAGTAATTTAAAAAGACTTACTTGATCTTTTGAAGTTTGTTTTTTTCAGAAAAAGAATATATTAAGCATTCCAATTTTGTATATCTATATCAGAGCTCCATATTTGTATATCGACATGTCAGAATGAAAATTTTTCAGAAATGCGAGCTCTATTTATACTACAGCGAGACGTCTTCATTTTTTTTCTTTTCTTTTTATCAGTTTATTTAATGATATTTCACAATACTGACTATTTATCATATTTTAGAATTTTTATTTTGTGAACTTTTGTAAAATAATGAAATTATAAAATCAAAAATTATAAAAAGAGAAATCAAAAATGTAAAAATAAAAATTATGAAATCTGAAATTATAAAAACTGAAATTATGAAAACTGAAATTATGAAAACTAAAATTTAGAAAACTGAAAATATGAAATGTAAAATTATAAAATAAGAAATTAAAAATCTTGAAAACTAAATTAAAAAAAAAAAAAAAAAAAAAAAAAAAAAAAAAATTTTTTTTTTTTTTTTTTTTTTTTTTTTTAGTACATATATTTTTTATTTACTTTCTAGATTTTTAACTTCTCATTTTATAATTTCACTTTTCTAAATTTTAGATTTCATAATTTCACTTTTCTAAATTTTAGATTTTATAATTTCAGTTTTCTAAATTTTAGATTTCATAATTTCAGTTTTCTAAATTTTAGTTTTTACTTTTGTAAATTTTAGATTTCATAATTTTAGTTTTCTAAATTTTAGATTTCATAATTTCTATTTTCTAAATTTTAAATTTCATGATTTCAGTTTTCTAAATTTTATATTTCATAATTTTACTTTTCTAAATTTTAGATTACATAATTTCAGTTTTCATAATTTCAGATTTCATAATTTCAGATTTCATAATTTCAGTTTTCATAATTTCAGATTTCATAATTTCAGATTTCATAATTTCAGATTTCATAATTTCAGTTTTCATAATTTTAGATATCATAATTTCAGTTTTCATAATTTTAGATTTCATAATTCTAGTTTTCTAAATTTCAGATTTCATAATTCTAGTTTTCATAATTTCAGATTTAATAATTCTAGTTTTCTAAATTTCAGATTTCATAATTCTAGTTTTCATAATTTCAGATTTAATAATTTCAGTTTTCAAAATTTTAAGTTTCGTAATTTCATTTTTCATAATTTCAGATTTCATAATTTTAGTTTTCATAATTTTAGTTTTCAAAATTTCAAGTTTCATAATTTCAGTTTTCTAAATTTTAGATTTCAAAATTTCAATTTTCAAAATTTTAAGTTTCATAATTTCAGTTTTCTAAAGTTTAGATTTCATAATTTAAAAACTTAAATTAATGAAATCTAAAATTTTGAAAAATTATAAAATGAAATCTAAAATTTCGAAAACTGAAATTATGAAACTTAAAATTTTGAAAATTGAAATTTTGAAATCTAAAATTTAGAAAACTGAAATTATGAAACTTGAAATTTTGAAAACTGAAATTTTGAAATCTAAAATTTAAGAAGCAAATAATTTAAAATGTGTATCTTCTTAACTTTACTGTTTATCTTTACTGCTTATCTTTTACTGTTTATTTTAAAAATGTTTATCTTAATGAAATCTTTGTTTTATTGAGTTATTTAAAACTAAAAAAAAAACATGAAAGAGCGATAATTTAGTTTATAATTTCTCGAGATACAATATTCATTTAGATTTAAACTTATGTTTATATCATTATTTATGAGGTGAGTAGTTAATTTTTAGTAACGACATTTTTCAGTCATCTGAAATTATTACTCTCTCTAAGAGGAGAGCTCTTTAAAGTCAGTTCAGATTTGTAATTTTTTTTCTGTGTTAGAATTTCTTAATTGATTTTTTGAGCTTCAATAACTAATCAAATCTTACGATTTTAAAACTAAAATTTGAAGAAAATTTAACGTTTTTTTTTAATTATTTCTTTCTTTTCACGCAGGAGAATAATTTTTTTTTTATATATGTCACAGATGACTTTGAAAAAAACTAATATTAAAAGTTTTTACGCTCTTAGAGCTCTAAATAAAGACTTCTTACAAAAGCATATTAATGTTTTGTTATTTTCTCAAAAACTGTATGACGCAGACGTACGATTCTAATTTTTGAATAATTGACTTTGAATATAAAAATTGAATTTCAAGTTTAGTTTTGTATTAAGTACTGAAAATGTAATTTTTCCTTAAAAAAAGAAGATTGACAGATTTTAATTTAGTGCTAGAAGCTTACCATTATTTAAGTATTATTCAGAAATAGGATGAAGAAAATGATATATATTTTACAAATTTTTAATTACTTTAGATTTAACTATTTTCATATTTTCATTGTCTAATTTTACATATTAGGTTTCTTACATTTAATATCTGCTTCTAGAAATCACATTTTTTTTATATCTAGATCGATATTTTTTTGTGAACGACTCGACGCAGATGAATAGTTTTTCTTTTGAAACATGTCTAAAATGACTTTCAATATTAGGAAATTTGAAATTGTATTTTAGATTTATAATAAGTATTCAAATTTTAATTTTTACGGTTCAAAATATAGTTTAATCGCTATATTAATTAAACTCTTCGACATAGAAAAATTATTTTTTATTTTCTAAATATATCTAAAATGTCTTTCAATGTTAATTGAATCTTTCAGTGTTAATCTTTAGTGTTAATCTTTGTCTAATTTAATCTTTCAATGTTAAGTTTCATATTTTCAGTTTTCGAAATTTCAGATTTCATAATTTTAGATTTCATATTTTCACTTTTCTAAATTTCAGATTTCATAATTTCAAGTTTCATATTTACAGTTTTCTAAATTTCAGATTTCATATTTTCAGTTTTCTAAATTTCAAGATTCACATTCTCAGTTTTCTAAATTTCAGATTTCATAATTTCAGGTTTCATATTTTCAGTTTTCTAAATTTCAGATTTCACAATTCTAGATTTCATAATTTTACCTTTTTAAATTTTAGATTTCATAATTTCATTTTTCTAAATTTCAGATTTCATAATTTCAGTTTTCGAAATTTTAGATTTCATAATTTCAGATTTCATAATTTCAGATTTCATAATTTCAGATTTCAAAATTTCAGATTTCACAATTTTAGATTTCGTAATTTCAGATTTCTAAATTTTAGATTTCGTAATTTCAGATTTCTAAATTTTAGATTTCGTAATTTCAGTTTTCTAAATTTTTAGATTTCGTAATTTCAGCTTTCAGAATTAAATCTAAAATTTAGAAAACTGAAATTATGAAATATAAAATTTCGAAAACTGAAATTATGAAATCTAAAATTTCGAAAACTGAAATTATGAAATCTAGAATCATGAAATCTGAAATTATGAAATCTGAAATTACGATATGTGAAATTATGAAATCTAAAAATATGAAATCTAAAATTATGAAATCTAAAATTATGAAATGTGAAATTATGAAATCTAAAATTATGAAAACTGAAATTATGAAAGCTAGATTTTGATATCTATAATTATAAAATGAGAAATCAAAAATGTTAAAACTAAAATTTAGAAAGTTAATAATATATATTAAAAAAAAAAAAAAAAAAAAAAAAAAAAATTTTTTTTTTTTTTTTTTTTTTTTTTTTTTTTTTTTTTTTTTTTTTTTTTTTTTTTTTTTTAGTATATATATATATATATCTTATTTACTTTCTAGATTTTAGTTTTTACATTTTTGATTTTTCATTTTATAATATTAAGTTTCATAATTTCAGATTATATAATTTCAGTTTTCTAAATTTCAGATTTCATAATTTCAAGTTTCATATTAACAGTTTTCTAAATTTCAGATTTCATATTTTCAGTTTTCGAAATTTTAGATTTCATAATTTCAGATTTTATAATTTCAGATTTCATAATTTCAGATTTTATAATTTCAGATTTCAAAATTTCAGATTTCACAATTTCAGATTTCATAATTTCAGTTTTCTAAATTTTACATTTCGTAATTTCAGATTTCTAAATTTTAGATTTCGTAATTTCAGTTTTCTAAAGTTTTAGATTTCGTAATTTCAGCTTTCAGAATTAAATCTAAAATTTCGAAAACTGAAATTATGAAATCTAAAATTTCGAAAACTGAAATTATGAAATCTAGAATTATGAAATCTGAAATCATGAAATCTGAAATTACGATATGTGAAATTATGAAATCTAAAAATATGAAATCTAAAATTATGAAATCTAAAATTATGAAATGTGTAATTATGAAATCTAAAATTATGAAAACTGAAATTATGAAAGTGAGATTTTGATATCTATAATTATAAAATGTTAAAACTAAAATTTAGAAAGTTAAAAATATATTACAAAAAAAAAAAAAAAAAAAAAAAAAAAAAAAATTTTTTTTTTTTTTTTTTTTTTTTTTTTTTTTAGTATATATATATATATATCTTATTTACTTTCTAGATTTTAGTTTTTACATTTTTGATTTCTCATTTTATAATATTAAGTTTCATAATTTCAGATTATATAATTTCAGTTTTCTAAATTTCAGATTTCATAATTTGAGGTTTCATACTTTCAGTTTTCTAAATTTCATATTTCATAATTTCAAGTTTCATATTTTCAGTTTTCTAAATTTCAGATTTCAGATTTTTAGTTTTCTAAATTTCAGATTTTATAATTTCAGATTTCAAAATTTCAAGTTTCATATTTTCAGTTTTCTAAATTTCAGATTTTTAGTTTTCTAAATTTCAGATTTTATAATTTCAGATTTTAAAATTTCAAGTTTCATAATTTCAGATTACAAAATTTCAGATTTTATAATTTCAGATTTCATAATTCTATATTTCAAAATTTTAGATTTCTAAATTTTAGATTTCATAATTTTAGTTTTCTAAATTTCAGATTTCATAATTCTAAGTTTCATAATTCTAGATTTCATAATTCTGGGTTTCATAATTCTAAGACTTCATGTTGTTTTAGAATAATGATAGTTTTACCTACTTGATGCTTTCACACTTAATGAAGCAAATAGGTTTTAGTTTGTTGTACTTTACTCGTAAATCTGTATATTTTATAAATATTGATAAACATTATGTATTGATTGAGTTTTAGAAGAATGTTATGGTTTAGAATTGATAGTTTTACTATAGGATATCTAGTCACTTATTAGAGATTGCAGATTTTAATTGGTCTCATTTTATTAATAAGGCTGTATATTTTATGAATATTTATAATTTTTAGTTCTCATGTTATTTTAGAAGAATGTTGTTGATAGTTTTACTATATGATATCTACACACTTAAGAGAGATTGAAAATTTGATTTAGTGTCATTTTATTCACAATACATTATATTTTATGAATATTGATAATTCTAATTCTTATTTTTTTTCTTTAGAAAAATGTGGTGGTAAGAGTTTTACCATTTGATATTTTCACACTTAAGAAAGCGAATAAGTTTTGGTTTGTTCTATTGTACTCATAAGACACTATATTTTATGAATACTGATAATTCTAAGAATTCATGTTATTTTAGAAGAGTGCGAGTTTTACTTTATTGAGTTGATTTAAGTTTGTTGTACTTTACTCGTAAGACTGTATATATTATGAATAATGATAAACATTATGTATTGATTTAGTTTTAGAAGAATGTTATGGTTTAGAATTGAAAGTTTTACTATAGGATATCTGGTCTCTTAATAGAGATTGCAGATTTTACTTAGTCTCATTTATTTAATAAGATTTCATATTTTATGAATATTTATAATTTTAAGTTTTCATGTTATTTTAGAAGAATATTGTTAATACTTTTACTATAAATAAAAAAGATTTATTGTTACTATAGGTATAGTCCAGGATTTTAAATATAAAAAATCAAACTTTTTTAAAAAACAAAATTATTGTTAAAAATTATCTTGCTCTTTTTGATAAAGTGTCATTGTTTTTTAAAAAAACATAAATATTAAAATTGATCCACTTTAAAATCTGTGATGTCCAAAAATTCGTTTTTCATTATAATTATCTCTATATATTTTTTGTAATATATTATAAATACAACTTTTATTCGTTATACCTTCAAAATCAGGCACTTCATGAAATTTTATATGAGCTTTTATGTCTTGATTTTTCTTATTATTCAAATGAATAAAAGTATCGGATTTAAATTCTATAGTTCCCATAACTTGGTATTCTTTTGTAAAATGTTTTATTCTTCTTTTATTCCTGGATGGGCAAATTAAACCTTCATTTTGAATGGCGTGTAAAACATGACATTTGTCATTTTCATTTGGTTCTTTTAATAAAATTAATTCATTAGGATTATGTAATAAATATAAATGTTTATCATCAGATTTATAAATATTTTCATAATGACATTGATCTAAATATATTGTTTTTGAATCAGGAGTTACTAAACATCGTTTTATAGAATTAAAAATATAATGTTTGTCATTTCCTTTAATGACCATCAATAAATGAATAAATTGTATCAAAGGAATCTATTAAGTTTTTTAAAACAGTTTTACGTATAGGTAAAGTCATATAAATTGCAGCACGTTCAAAATGTTTATTATATCGACCATACTCTGTTAATTTTATACTAGATTCAGACTGAATAATATGTAATATATGATAAGTGGAATCATCGTCAAAGAAAATTTTATCCATTTCTGATAAATTCAAAAAATAATCTATTTAATAACGTATATATTATTATATACATCTATATATACGCTTATATATATTCTTCTTAGCTATATATTTTTTTCTTTTTTTAATTTTTTAATTAAAATATATTTTTAAATTTATGAAAAAAATTCTGAAGCAAATAATATTTTTTTATTAGCAAACAAATATTTCATTTCAAATTTGATATAACAAATGTAAATAATAATAATAATAATAATAATAATAATAATAATAATAATAATAATAATAATAATAATAATAATAATACATTGATTATTTATATATACAATTACATTTATCTCCAGAATCCATGTTTAGATTCAGTCAATGTTTGAACACATTTTACATGTTCATCATTTTTTCTGTGTACTTTATTACTCGATAAAATACCATTTACAAATAAACGTAAATAGGCCTGAATGCGCATTCCACAGTTATTTCGAATGTTCAAAATAAATGCAGTATCAGGATCCGAATATTTCAAATTGGGTAAATTATCTGATGTATAACCAAAATGCCACAAGTAATCCATTATGTCCACTGTTATTTGATCTTTAGTTGTTTTTAAAATGACATTCAGCATTTCTTTAAAACTGTACACTCTTGAGTCTTTGCCATTTAAAACTTTTTTATAATGACTAGGTGTCAAATTTTTTAAGTCTTTTGAAGGTTTGGGAAAAGTGCATCCATAAAAACGATCCACATCCACAGCAAAAAAATATACATTTCCATCATTACCCACTGCAGCTCTTATTGTCGGTTTATTCACGAAAAATGACACTTTGTAAAACATTGTATTAACTAAGGACGTCGAATAAATGATACTAAAAACCTGGAATAAATGATGGGTTTATATACACAATGAGAAATGACGTCATGAGATTATGAAATATATAAACTTTACAGTTAGTTTGGCTTAATGTTAATTTAACTAGATGTTATATAATTAATGTTAAAAGTCAAATTTTATTTTTTTTAATAGCTTATTTAACCTTGAATATAAATCATTTGAATTTTAGCATTTAAATATATCGCGATTTTTCAAAATTGAAATTTTATAATCTGAAATTTCGCTATATAATTAAATCCTAAAATTCAATTTTTTTAAATAGCTTTTAAACTTTAAAATAGATATAATTTGACATTTAATTATATAGTGATTTTTCAAAATTCAAAATTTAAAATCCGAAATTTGACTATATAATAAAATGCTAAAATTTTATTTTTTAAAAATAGCTTATTTAATCTTGAAATAGAATAAAATATAATCTGACATTTGATTATTTAGCGAAATTTCAATTTTGAAATTTAAAATTTGAAATTTCACTATATAATAAAATCTCAAATTATATATTTTTAAAAATAGCTTATTTAATCTTGAAATAGAATAAAAATTTCATTTGACATTTAATTATTTAGCTAAATTTTAAAATCTGGAATTTAGCTAAATAATTAAATCTCAAATTATATATTTTTAAAAATAGCTTATTTAATATTGAAATAGAATAAAAAACAAAATTTGAATTTTAACATTTAATTACTTAGTGAAATTTCGAATTTCAATTTTGAAATTCGAAATTTCACTAAGTAATTAAATGTTAAAATTCAAATTTTGTTTTTTAAAAATGGCTTATTTAACCTTAAATTGAAATAAAATATCATTTGAATTTTAGCGTTTAATTAGATAGCGATTTATCAAAAAATGTGAAATTTCACTATATAATTAATACTAAAATTCAAATTTCATTTTTTAAAAATAGCTTATTTAACCTTGATAAAATATCATTTGAATTTTAACGTTTAATTAGATAGCCAAAATTGAAATATAAAAAGGTAATTTTAAAAATGAATAAATTTATAAAAAAGTCCAAGTTTATTAAAATACAATTATTTAGGTTTGTCGTGACTATATATGGATCATTTATTTACTCTGGTCAATAAATATTTGTGATGATCTATTCAGACATGACTACTTTAAAATATATAAATGTGGGTTTACAAAATGTTTATCGTTAAATAAAATCTTACATTATTATGATAATCATTAAAAAATAAATATTGAGAATTAAAAAATATTTAAACATTTACAGATTTACAGATTTTTTAAAGAAATCATTTTTGATTTTTGTATTTATTAAAAAACAATAATGAAATGTATAAAAATAATTTTCCCCAGGTGAGGATCGAACTCACAACCTCGGCATAACTCACAATTATACTGTTTTATAAGTACCACGCGCTAGCCAATTGCGCCACTGGGGACACTGAAAAAAAGAATTATAATTTTATTTAATCTTGAAAAAGTTTGAAATGTTTTAAGTTTTAATTTTTATATATTTCAAATTCCAATTTCGATATATTTATTTATAAACCATGATAAATATAATTACAAAATTATGATTCATATTTAGACAATCTTCTTTTTAGCTCAACATTTTCGGCTACCAATCTAGCAATTTCAGTCTCTCTCAAATATTCGATTTTGTTTTGAAGTGAATCATTTTTCTGTTCTACGGTTTTCAATTTCTGTTTCAATTCTCTAATTTCTTCTTCGCGCCTTTGTTCAATTTCCACTCGTAAATTCTCAAATTTGTTTTTCAATTCCCTGATTTCTTTGTGTTTCTGTTCCATTTCCATTCGTAAATCTTTATTTTTTTTCTCCAAATCTTCGCAACTTTCCATGATTGGTTTAGCACAATTTAAACAATCTTGTTGTCTCCGGCTAGGTTCCCACCAATCCTCTTTGACGACTTGATAAAATAATATTTTTTCATCAATGTCAGTTTTCTGTTCGACAAAATAGATTTTTTTCCCATTATTCAAATGCAAATAGCGATCCGTGACTTCTTTGGAAATTTGGACATTCTCAGTCACTGGTAAAACTAAATTCATTTTGATTCCAGGTAAGTTCTTAATTTGAGCTTTCCATTTCGAATCCATCATTTCCAATGGAATGTATAGCAAATCTTTAGGATCACGACAATTATAATTTTGTCCTATTAATTTCATAACTCCTCCATCCCACAAAGTTGCCAATACTAACCTATAATCCAAAGGTAAAGTTTCTGCTATATAAAAGTGATTTTCTTTCCTTTTTTCTGTTTTCACTTTCTCTTCATAATCCTTGCGAAATTTAAAATTACATTCAGATTCACGTCGGCTTAAATAGCCCATCGTATTCACTAGATGCATTTCGGATTCGATATATTTAAAATTCTTACACTTAAATTTAGGATAAGGTTTTTTTATGGCGACGACATTTTTCCAAACGCGTTTAAAATCCTTCAAAGAACGCGAAACTAAAATCATGTGTTTATGTTGTCTAAAACAGGCCTCTGATTCATTTCCACCATTGCACCAACACGAAAAAGGTAAAGTCTTAATATTTCCGTCATCATTATATTTTTCCATGGCTAGAACAAAACTTTTATAAGCTATGGCTCGCACCATTACGTGGCACCAAATATAACCTCCGCGAACATATTTTTGGACACAGGTAGCAGCCAGATTTAAAGTATCGTCTTTGAAAGGTACAAGTAAAGTTTCGTCGCTCAAATCTAATGGACAAATAGGTTTTGTGTAATCAATCTCAGATATTTTTTCGTGACCGAAAAAGTTTTGTTTTTCACACATAGGTGTAAAATCGAAAAATTTTAATTCTTCTGGTATTGATGATGGACTTTTTTGTTTTTCGGTTACACAATATTTAAATTTCTTAAAACATTTTAACAAATGGTCCGCAGCGTCATTTTTTTTCTCGAATTTCTCAACTCCAAAACACCAAACACAACATTTTTTAGCATTCATGTTGTCTGTACAATCTTTTGTGCAATGTTTTTCATATTCTTTTGACAAAAGACTTATTCCACATTTAGGACACGAAAATGGAACAGTGTCTCGCGAAAGAACTTTATAATATCTATTTATTTTGTAGTAAACCATCACACAATGTTAAAAATATCAAAAACTTGTAAAATTTTAAAAATAGGACGTTTTCTCAAAATCAGAAAACAATGTTTCGCATGTAATTGCTATTGTCTGTAACATATATATATAAATAAATCATAAAGTTTAAAAAAAATGAGCCCGTGAATCTCATATAATATTTACAAAACCGAAAACATATAAAATTTCAATTTTTCTACATATATATATGAATTGTTATTTTTATTTTTGCAAATATTTTTTCGATAATTTAATTTGTTGTTGTATTTATTAATTTTTTCTTTTTGTTAATAACGCCCACTTATCTTAAACTCTTACACCTTTTTCTTACTTTCTATTCAAATATATATATATATATATATATGTGTGTGTGTCAAAAATATAAAATATCTAAAAAATAGTTTTGACAATCATCATTTTTTACACAAATATATATCATAAAATTTATATTTTCTACAAAAAATATAAAATTTTCTACAAAAAATTGAAATTTTCAATTTTAAAGAAATGGACAAAAACACTGACGCGACTATAGAGTGAAATTTTTATTAGTTGTTTAATAAGATTTTCTGACAGAGGATTTATTTTTTTAGCTCTGACAGATCTGGTGAATAAATATTTGCGATGATCTTTTTGTATCAGAATATAAAATACATTGCAGTCTTATCTAAAATGCTATATACTATATATTTAATGAAGTTGAATTGTAAGAATAGACTTTAAATTTTTACATAATGAAAAAAAGACCTTTGATCTTTTAAATGAAAAAAAGAAATAAATGTTTACAATAATTGAAAAAAAAATTTTGTTGATGGCTTTATAAATAGTTATTCGAAATGTTTATTTGAAGAATGGATTCATTTATTAATAAAAAAAAATTCTAAAATTTTTAGAATACAATTTTTTCTAAAATCTTTAGAATAACCTCGCTGCAGATTCACCAAAAATTTTTATAAAAGTGATATACATAAAAAAGGGGAGATCTTAAAATCAGTTGAGTAAGAAATACACATCGGGTGGGTTAATATAAAATCTCGATCTAAAGATTTTTTTTAAAAAATATATCATTAAAAATTACAATTATATTATTTGTTATGATTCAAAAAAGAAGGATTGAACCAAAATCTTTTCATTTGTTTGTCATTTATTTTATTAAACGAGAAATGGTCAAATGATAAATATTAAAAGTAATTTTAATAAAAAATAAATAAATCTGTCATTGACAGATTTATTTATTTTTATCTAATTAAATATATGACACAGAAAATAGTCAGTTTAATTCAATAAAAGTTCAAATCGACAGTTTTACTGACATTATATAAATAGTTTTTTTTAACTATGTCGAGTATAAATAGAGATTCGAAAGAATATCCGAGATCATAACGATGGATTGCATTCAGTGCTCCACACCAGCAAATTCATCTACGTTGATGAAGTGTAAACATAATATTCATCTATCATGTGTTAGAAATTTTATCCTGTCGACAAAAAATGTATGCTGCCCATCTTGTAATGAACCAATTCAAGCTACAGATTTGTCTACAATCCTTTGGACGATTAAAGAAGATGACCCAATGCATGAATTTTTACGTCAAGAAATGTTAAGAAGACTGGTGTTAGACCTTTATGATACTGATTGGTCCAATTTATGTTAGTAATCCAATTTAAAAGAAGAGCTTTTTAAAAAAGTATTTGACAAGTTGTTAAAGACATATATAATATGTTGTAATTCAAAATAAACTGTTATTTGACTATTTTTTTGTGTCGTTTATTTAATTTAGATAAAAATTTATTTATTAGTACGAGCGTCATCACCATTTATCCACTTTGAAAATGCTAGAATATTTGCAATTTTATAATTTAATTTCTTAAACAACTTTCAAATATTTAACTATATTTCTGTTTTATCATACAACTCAAAAATTAGAATAATCTCACAGGATAGTTTTTTTTATTATTAAAATTACTCCTTCCATTTCTTGTTTAATAAAATAAATGACAAACAAATCTGATTCAATCAATTGTAGTTATGTTGATCTTTTTTTTTGAATCATAACAAATAATATAATTGTAATTTTTAATGATATATTTTTTTCTAAAAATCTTTAGAATAATCTTGACACCCTTTTTATCATCAATAATTTTAAGATCTCGCCTTTTATCTTCTAAAAAAGCTTTGGTGTCTTAAGAGATATTTTCTTTTTGGATGAAATTTTATATGATATTTTGATTTTTCTTTTTTATCAAATGATCATTTTAGTTATAATATTTAATATTTTAAATATTTTTTAAAAAAATGAAAATGAAAAATTTCAAATCTATGAAAATCAATTTGAAATATATATTTTTATTAGAAAACAAAATTTTCAAAAATGAAATTTTGCTATTTAATTATCCGCTAAAATTCAAATTATATTTTTTTCTATATCAGAGTCCATCAAGCTATTTTACAAAAATAGCATTTGAATTTTGACATTTAATTAAATAGCGAAATTTCAAATTTCAAATTTTCAAAAATGAAATTTTCATACTTAATTATGCGCTAAAATTCAAATTAATTTTTTTTCTCTATCAGAGTGAATTATCCTATTTTATAAAAATAGCATTTGAATTTTAACATTTAATTATCGAAATGTCCATTTTCAAAATTTTCAAAAATCAAAATTTCATACTTAATTATGCGCTAAAATTCAAATTAATTTTTTTTCTCCATCAGAGTGATTTATCCTATTTTATAAAAATAGCATTTGAATTTTAACATTTAATTATCGAAATTTCCATTTTCAAAATTTTCAAAAATAAAATTTTCATACTTAATTATGCGCTAAAATTCAAATTAATTTTTTTTCTCTATCAGAGTGAATTATCCTATTTTATAAAAATAGCATTTGAATTTTAACATTTAATTATCGAAATGTCCATTTTCAAAATTTTCAAAAATGAAATTTTGCTATTTAATTATCCGCTAAAATTCAAATTATATTTTTTTCTATATCAGAGTCCATCAAGCTATTTTACAAAAATAGCATTTGAATTTTGACATTTAATTAAATAGCGAAATTTCAAATTTCAAATTTTCAAAAATGAAATTTTTATACTTAATTATGCGCTAAAATTCAAATTAATTTTTTTTCTCTATCAGAGTGAATTATCCTATTTTATAAAAATAGCATTTGAATTTTAACATTTAATTATCGAAATGTCCATTTTCAAAATTTTCAAAAATCAAAATTTCATACTTAATTATGCGCTAAAATTCAAATTAATTTTTTTTCTCCATCAGAGTGATTTATCCTATTTTATAAAAATAGCATTTGAATTTTAACATTTAATTATCGAAATGTCCATTTTCAAAATTTTCAAAAATCAAAATTTCATACTTAATTATGCGCTAAAATTCAAATTAATTTTTTTTCTCCATCAGAGTGAATTATCCTATTTTATAAAAATAGCATTTGAATTTTAACATTTAATTATCGAAATGTCCATTTTCAAAAATGAAATTTTGCTATTTAATTATCCGCTAAAATTCAAATTATATTTTTTTCTATATCAGAGTCCATCAAGCTATTTTACAAAAATAGCATTTGAATTTTGACATTTAATTAAATAGCGAAATTTCAAATTTCAAATTTTCAAAAATGAAATTTTTATACTTAATTATGCGCTAAAATTCAAATTAATTTTTTTTCTCTATCAGAGTGAATTATCCTATTTTATAAAAATAGCATTTGAATTTTAACATTTAATTATCGAAATGTCCATTTTCAAAATTTTCAAAAATCAAAATTTCATACTTAATTATGCGCTAAAATTCAAATTAATTTTTTTTCTCCATCAGAGTGATTTATCCTATTTTATAAAAATAGCATTTGAATTTTAACATTTAATTATCGAAATGTCCATTTTCAAAATTTTCAAAAATCAAAATTTCATACTTAATTATGCGCTAAAATTCAAATTAATTTTTTTTCTCCATCAGAGTGAATTATCCTATTTTATAAAAATAGCATTTGAATTTTAACATTTAATTATCGAAATGTCCATTTTCAAAATTTTCAAAAATGAAATTTTGCTATTTAATTATCCGCTAAAATTCAAATTATATTTTTTTCTATATCAGAGTCCATCAAGCTATTTTACAAAAATAGCATTTGAATTTTGACATTTAATTAAATAGCGAAATTTCAAATTTCAAATTTTCAAAAATGAAATTTTTATACTTAATTATGCGCTAAAATTCAAATTAATTTTTTTTCTCTATCAGAGTGAATTATCCTATTTTATAAAAATAGCATTTGAATTTTAACATTTAATTATCGAAATTTCCATTTTCAAAATTTTCAAAAATCAAAATTTCATACTTAATTATGCGCTAAAATTCAAATTAATTTTTTTCTCCATCAGAGTGATTTATCCTATTTTATAAAAATAGCATTTGAATTTTAACATTTAATTATCGAAATTTCCATTTTCAAAATTTTCAAAAATAAAATTTTCATACTTAATTATGCGCAAAAATTCAAATTAATTTTTTTTCTCTATCTGAGTGAATTATCCTATTTTATAAAAATAGCATTTGAATTTTAACATTTAATTATCGAAATGTCCATTTTCAAAATTTTCAAAAATGAAATTTTGCTATTTAATTATCCGCTAAAATTCAAATTATATTTTTTTCTATATCAGAGTCCATCAAGCTATTTTACAAAAATAGCATTTGAATTTTGACATTTAATTAAATAGCGAAATTTCAAATTTCAAATTTTCGAAAATGAAATTTTCATACTTAATTATGCGCTAAAATTCAAATTAATTTTTTTTCTCTATCAGAGTGAATTATCCTATTTTATAAAAACAGCATTTGAATTTTAACATTTAATTATCGAAATTTCCATTTTCAAAATTTTCAAAAATCAAAATTTCATACTTAATTATGCGCTAAAATTCAAATTAATTTTTTTTCTCCATCAGAGTGATTTATCCTATTTTATAAAAATAGCATTTGAATTTTAACATTTAATTATCGAAATGTCCATTTTCAAAATTTTCAAAAATCAAAATTTCATACTTAATTATGCGCTAAAATTCAAATTATTTTTTTTTCTCTATCAGAGTGAATTATCCTATTTTATAAAAATAGCATTTGAATTTTAACATTTAATTATCGAAATGTCCATTTTCAAAATTTTCAAAAATCAAAATTTCATACTTAATTATGCGCTAAAATTCAAATTAATTTTTTTTTCTCCATCAGAGTGATTTATCCTATTTTATAAAAATAGCATTTGAATTTTAACATTTAATTATCGAAATGTCCATTTTCAAAATTTTCAAAAATCAAAATTTCATACTTAATTATGCGCTAAAATTCAAATTAATTTTTTTTCTCTATCAGAGTGAATTATCCTATTTTATAAAAATAGCATTTGAATTTTAACATTTAATTATCGAAATGTCCATTTTCAAAATTTTCAAAAATGAAATTTTGCTATTTAATTATCCGCTAAAATTCAAATTATATTTTTTTCTATATCAGAGTCCATCAAGCTATTTTACAAAAATAGCATTTGAATTTTGACATTTAATTAAATAGCGAAATTTCAAATTTCAAATTTTCAAAAATGAAATTTTTATACTTAATTATGCGCTAAAATTCAAATTAATTTTTTTTCTCTATCAGAGTGAATTATCCTATTTTATAAAAATAGCATTTGAATTTTAACATTTAATTATCGAAATGTCCATTTTCAAAATTTTCAAAAATCAAAATTTCATACTTAATTATGCGCTAAAATTCAAATTAATTTTTTTTCTCCATCAGAGTGATTTATCCTATTTTATAAAAATAGCATTTGAATTTTAACATTTAATTATCGAAATTTCCATTTCCAAAATTTTCAAAAATCAAAATTTCATACTTAATTATGCGCTAAAATTCAAATTAATTTTTTTTCTCTATCAGAGTGAATTATCCTATTTTATAAAAATAGCATTTGAATTTTAACATTTAATTATCGAAATGTCCATTTTCAAAATTTTCAAAAATGAAATTTTGCTATTTAATTATCCGCTAAAATTCAAATTATATTTTTTTCTATATCAGAGTCCATCAAGCTATTTTACAAAAATAGCATTTGAATTTTGACATTTAATTAAATAGCGAAATTTCAAATTTAAAATTTTCAAAAATGAAATTTTCATACTTAATTATGCGCTAAAATTCAAATTAATTTTTTTTCTCTATCAGAGTGAATTATCCTATTTTATAAAAATAGCATTTGAATTTTAACATTTAATTATCAAAATTTCCATTTTCAAAATTTTCAAAAATCAAAATTTCATACTTAATTATGCGCTAAAATTCAAATTAATTTTTTTTCTCCATCAGAGTGATTTATCCTATTTTATAAAAATAGCATTTGAATTTTAACATTTAATTATCGAAATTTCCATTTTCAAAATGAAATTTTGCTATTCGCTAAAATTCAAATTATATTTTTTTACAAATTTAATGGACAGGAAATGAATGCGCTGTATTTTAAAAATTGTAACTCTTAAAACTTTAAAAGTGATAATTTAAAAAAAAATATTCATTTAAATTGAATGTGAGAATAAATCAAGAAAGTAAAGATAAATTTTATTACATTATACATTATATTAATATATACATTAATAAAATCAACACATTATATACATTAACACAAAAAATATATACAAGTAAAACAATATTTTGCAAAATAAAAAATATATTCTAATTATTGTTAATTTAATAAATTTCTAAAAAGGGACCTCTGTCGTGATAATAAGTTTCTTTTATTATATTTTTAAGATTTGCTGCTCTAAAATTAATTTGTTGTTCTTCGGCCCAAGAATTTTTTATGCTATATGTATATTGTTCATTTTTAATACAATCGTGACAGTCTTCATTTATACATTCAATACTCAGTCCTCTTTGATAATATGGCCGTATTAAATAATGGTCCTCATACGGATCATAAGAGTTTTTTAACACAATGTTGTTTTTGAAATTGTACATATTGTTGTCCCAGTATAATACTTTTTTCTCATGATCGATTGTTAACATATCACAAGAAGGCACGAGATAATATTCATTTTTTCAAAATTTGAAAATTGAAATTTCGCTAGTTAACTAAATATTAAAATTCAAATACTATATATTTTATTTAAATAAACTTCTTTTTGATTGTTTGTTTTTTTACAAAAACGTTTATTTAGTTAATCTTTTATATTTTGTCAATATCCTTAAATGAAATGTTAATTATGATAATCATTAAAAATAATTTTTAAAGTTAAAATGTATGACTAAAAAAATATTAAAATCAAAAAATTTTTTAACTAGTCTAAAGAACTATTTTTTCAAATTTTTTTCTTGGTAAAAATGAAATTGCTCTTATTTACTATTATATGTTTCAAGAAAAAAAATTGCTTAATTTATATCTCATGACAAAACAGTTTTAAAAGATAAAAAATGTGACGGCCATATTTAAAATAAACAATTATTTTGCGTACAAAAAACAGGTGACATAATAGATTAACATGATCCGTTTTTTTTATTTCTTGCTTTTTGCCAATATAAAAGGGAGTATTTCAATTTGTCTTGTATCCAAAAAGTAAATATGAGTTTTCCATTTTTAAACCTTCCTTTCGATGTGAAATTCAACATATTCAAAAAATATTTTGAGTTTTCTGATAAGATAAATACGCTTGTCAAAATGCCTGAAATGGAGGATTTAACATCAAACCCTTCTGCATGGACTCTATTAGAACGTAAGTTTATAAAACTTACAGAATTTGTTAGAAAAGGTTGGTATATAAAGCAAAACAATCAACCATTATATGTTTTTTTCGACAATAAAAAAATGTCGATATGCATGAGATATTTTAGAAATTATCAGCCGTGTTATCCCGATGATAAATATTGGAATGTTCCATATATTGGCACTATGAGAAAATCAATTGAAAGTGCATCAGAAGAAGAATTAAAATGGGAAGACACAATTTCATTCTTCAAGGATGATTTCCTCGAAAAATATCTTCCCATTGAAGATATTGAAAATTTAACATATTATCTCGTGCCTTCTTGTGATATGTTAACAATCGATCATGAGAAAAAAGTATTATACTGGGACAACAATATGTACAATTTCAAAAACAACATTGTGTTAAAAAACTCTTATGATCCGTATGAGGACCATTATTTAATACGGCCATATTATCAAAGAGGACTGAGTATTGAATGTATAAATGAAGACTGTCACGATTGTATTAAAAATGAACAATATACATATAGCATAAAAAATTCTTGGGCCGAAGAACAACAAATTAATTTTAGAGCAGCAAATCTTAAAAATATAATAAAAGAAACTTATTATCACGACAGAGGACCCTTTTTAGAAATTTATTAAATTAACAATAATTAGAATATATTTTTTATTTTGCAAAATATTGTTTTACTTGTATATATTTTTTGTGTTAATGTATATAATATGTTGATTTTATTAATGTATATATTAATATAATGTATAATGTAATAAAATTTATCTTTACTTTCTTGATTTATTCTCACATTCAATTTAAATGAATATTTTTTTTTAAATTATCACTTTTAAAGTTTTAAGAGTTACAATTTTTAAAATACAGCGCATTCATTTCCTGTCCATTAAATTTGTAAAAAAATATAATTTGAATTTTAGCGAATAGCAAAATTTCATTTTGAAAATGGAAATTTCGATAATTAAATGTTAAAATTCAAATGCTATTTTTATAAAATAGGATAAATCACTCTGATGGAGAAAAAAAATTAATTTGAATTTTAGCGCATAATTAAGTATGAAATTTTGATTTTTGAAAATTTTGAAAATGGAAATTTTGATAATTAAATGTTAAAATTCAAATGCTATTTTTATAAAATAGGATAATTCACTCTGATAGAGAAAAAAAATTAATTTGAATTTTAGCGCATAATTAAGTATGAAAATTTCATTTTTGAAAATTTTAAATTTGAAATTTCGCTATTTAATTAAATGTCAAAATTCAAATGCTATTTTTGTAAAATAGCTTGATGGACTCTGATATAGAAAAAAATATAATTTGAATTTTAGCGGATAATTAAATAGCAAAATTTCATTTTTGAAAATTTTGAAAATGGACATTTCGATAATTAAATGTTAAAATTCAAATGCTATTTTTATAAAATAGGATAAATCACTCTGATGGAGAAAAAAAATTAATTTGAATTTTAGCGCATAATTAAGTATGAAATTTTGATTTTTGAAAATTTTGAAAATGGAAATTTCGATAATTAAATGTTAAAATTCAAATGCTATTTTTATAAAATAGGATAAATCACTCTGATGGAGAAAAAAAATTAATTTGAATTTTAGCGCATAATTAAGTATGAAATTTTGATTTTTGAAAATTTTGAAAATGGACATTTCGATAATTAAATGTTAAAATTCAAATGCTATTTTTATAAAATAGGATAATTCACTCTGATAGAGAAAAAAAATTAATTTGAATTTTAGCGCATAATTAAGTATGAAATTTTGATTTTTGAAAATTTTGAAAATGGAAATTTCGATAATTAAATGTTAAAATTCAAATGCTATTTTTATAAAATAGGATAATTCACTCTGATAGAGAAAAAAAATTAATTTGAATTTTAGCGCATAATTAAGTATGAAAATTTCATTTTCGAAAATTTGAAATTTGAAATTTCGCTATTTAATTAAATGTCAAAATTCAAATGCTATTTTTGTAAAATAGCTTGATGGACTCTGATATAGAAAAAAATATAATTTGAATTTTAGCGGATAATTAAATAGCAAAATTTCATTTTTGAAAATTTTGAAAATGGACATTTCGATAATTAAATGTTAAAATTCAAATGCTATTTTTATAAAATAGGATAATTCACTCAGATAGAGAAAAAAAATTAATTTGAATTTTAGCGCATAATTAAGTATGAAAATTTTATTTTTGAAAATTTTGAAAATGGAAATTTCGATAATTAAATGTTAAAATTCAAATGCTATTTTTATAAAATAGGATAAATCACTCTGATGGAGAAAAAAAATTAATTTGAATTTTAGCGCATAATTAAGTATGAAATTTTGATTTTTGAAAATTTTGAAAATGGAAATTTCGATAATTAAATGTTAAAATTCAAATGCTATTTTTATAAAATAGGATAATTCACTCTGATAGAGAAAAAAAATTAATTTGAATTTTAGCGCATAATTAAGTATAAAAATTTCATTTTTGAAAATTTGAAATTTGAAATTTCGCTATTTAATTAAATGTCAAAATTCAAATGCTATTTTTGTAAAATAGCTTGATGGACTCTGATATAGAAAAAAATATAATTTGAATTTTAGCGGATAATTAAATAGCAAAATTTCATTTTTGAAAATTTTGAAAATGGACATTTCGATAATTAAATGTTAAAATTCAAATGCTATTTTTATAAAATAGGATAATTCACTCTGATGGAGAAAAAAAATTAATTTGAATTTTAGCGCATAATTAAGTATGAAATTTTGATTTTTGAAAATTTTGAAAATGGACATTTCGATAATTAAATGTTAAAATTCAAATGCTATTTTTATAAAATAGGATAAATCACTCTGATGGAGAAAAAAAATTAATTTGAATTTTAGCGCATAATTAAGTATGAAATTTTGATTTTTGAAAATTTTGAAAATGGACATTTCGATAATTAAATGTTAAAATTCAAATGCTATTTTTATAAAATAGGATAATTCACTCTGATAGAGAAAAAAAATTAATTTGAATTTTAGCGCATAATTAAGTATAAAAATTTCATTTTTGAAAATTTGAAATTTGAAATTTCGCTATTTAATTAAATGTCAAAATTCAAATGCTATTTTTGTAAAATAGCTTGATGGACTCTGATATAGAAAAAAATATAATTTGAATTTTAGCGGATAATTAAATAGCAAAATTTCATTTTTGAAAATTTTGAAAATGGACATTTCGATAATTAAATGTTAAAATTCAAATGCTATTTTTATAAAATAGGATAATTCACTCTGATGGAGAAAAAAAATTAATTTGAATTTTAGCGCATAATTAAGTATGAAATTTTGATTTTTGAAAATTTTGAAAATGGACATTTCGATAATTAAATGTTAAAATTCAAATGCTATTTTTATAAAATAGGATAAATCACTCTGATGGAGAAAAAAAATTAATTTGAATTTTAGCGCATAATTAAGTATGAAATTTTGATTTTTGAAAATTTTGAAAATGGACATTTCGATAATTAAATGTTAAAATTCAAATGCTATTTTTATAAAATAGGATAATTCACTCTGATAGAGAAAAAAAAATAATTTGAATTTTAGCGCATAATTAAGTATAAAAATTTCATTTTTGAAAATTTGAAATTTGAAATTTCGCTATTTAATTAAATGTCAAAATTCAAATGCTATTTTTGTAAAATAGCTTGATGGACTCTGATATAGAAAAAAATATAATTTGAATTTTAGCGGATAATTAAATAGCAAAATTTCATTTTTGAAAATTTTGAAAATGGACATTTCGATAATTAAATGTTAAAATTCAAATGCTATTTTTATAAAATAGGATAATTCACTCTGATGGAGAAAAAAAATTAATTTGAATTTTAGCGCATAATTAAGTATGAAATTTTGATTTTTGAAAATTTTGAAAATGGACATTTCGATAATTAAATGTTAAAATTCAAATGCTATTTTTATAAAATAGGATAAATCACTCTGATGGAGAAAAAAAATTAATTTGAATTTTAGCGCATAATTAAGTATGAAATTTTGATTTTTGAAAATTTTGAAAATGGACATTTCGATAATTAAATGTTAAAATTCAAATGCTATTTTTATAAAATAGGATAATTCACTCTGATAGAGAAAAAAAATTAATTTGAATTTTAGCGCATAATTAAGTATAAAAATTTCATTTTTGAAAATTTGAAATTTGAAATTTCGCTATTTAATTAAATGTCAAAATTCAAATGCTATTTTTGTAAAATAGCTTGATGGACTCTGATATAGAAAAAAATATAATTTGAATTTTAAAGGATAATTAAATAGCAAAATTTCATTTTTGAAAATTTTGAAAATGGACATTTCGATAATTAAATGTTAAAATTCAAATGCTATTTTTATAAAATAGGATAATTCACTCTGATAGAGAAAAAAAATTAATTTGAATTTTAGCGCATAATTAAGTATGAAAATTTTATTTTTGAAAATTTTGAAAATGGAAATTTCGATAATTAAATGTTAAAATTCAAATGCTATTTTTATAAAATAGGATAAATCACTCTGATGGAGAAAAAAAATTAATTTGAATTTTAGCGCATAATTAAGTATGAAATTTTGATTTTTGAAAATTTTGAAAATGGACATTTCGATAATTAAATGTTAAAATTCAAATGCTATTTTTATAAAATAGGATAATTCACTCTGATAGAGAAAAAAAATTAATTTGAATTTTAGCGCATAATTAAGTATGAAAATTTCATTTTTGAAAATTTGAAATTTGAAATTTCGCTATTTAATTAAATGTCAAAATTCAAATGCTATTTTTGTAAAATAGCTTGATGGACTCTGATATAGAAAAAAATATAATTTGAATTTTAGCGGATAATTAAATAGCAAAATTTCATTTTTGAAAATTTTGTTTTCTAATAAAAATATATATTTCAAATTGATTTTCATAGATTTGAAATTTTTCATTTTCATTTTTTTAAAAAATATTTAAAATATTAAATATTATAACTAAAATGATCATTTGATAAAAAAGAAAAATCAAAATATCATATAAAATTTCATCCAAAAAGAAAATATCTCTTAAGACACCAAAGCTTTTTTAGAAGATAAAAGGCGAGATCTTAAAATTATTGATGATAAAAAGGGTGTCAAGATTATTCTAAAGATTTTTAGAAAAAAATATATCATTAAAAATTACAATTATATTATTTGTTATGATTCAAAAAAAAAGATCAACATAACTACAATTGATTGAATCAGATTTGTTTGTCATTTATTTTATTAAACAAGAAATGGAAGGAGTAATTTTAATAATAAAAAAAACTATCCTGTGAGATTATTCTAATTTTTGAGTTGTATGATAAAACAGAAATATAGTTAAATATTTGAAAGTTGTTTAAGAAATTAAATTATAAAATTGCAAATATTCTAGCATTTTCAAAGTGGATAAATGGTGATGACGCTCATACTAATAAATAAATTTTTATCTAAATTAAATAAACGACACAAAAAAATAGTCAAATAACAGTTTATTTTGAATTACAACATATTATATATGTCTTTAACAACTTGTCAAATACTTTTTTAAAAAGCTCTTCTTTTAAATTGGATTACTAACATAAATTGGACCAATCAGTATCATAAAGGTCTAACACCAGTCTTCTTAACATTTCTTGACGTAAAAATTCATGCATTGGGTCATCTTCTTTAATCGTCCAAAGGATTGTAGACAAATCTGTAGCTTGAATTGGTTCATTACAAGATGGGCAGCATACATTTTTTGTCGACAGGATAAAATTTCTAACACATGATAGATGAATATTATGTTTACACTTCATCAACGTAGATGAATTTGCTGGTGTGGAGCACTGAATGCAATCCATCGTTATGATCTCGGATATTCTTTCGAATCTCTATTTATACTCGACATAGTTAAAAAAAACTATTTATATAATGTCAGTAAAACTGTCGATTTGAACTTTTATTGAATTAAACTGACTATTTTCTGTGTCATATATTTAATTAGATAAAAATAAATAAATCTGTCAATGACAGATTTATTTATTTTTTATTAAAATTACTTTTAATATTTATCATTTGACCATTTCTCGTTTAATAAAATAAATGACAAACAAATGAAAAGATTTTGGTTCAATCCTTCTTTTTTGAATCATAACAAATAATATAATTGTAATTTTTAATGATATATTTTTTAAAAATAATCTTTAGATCGAGATTTTATATTAACCCACCCGATGTGTATTTCTTATTCAACTGATTTTAAGATCTCCCCTTTTTTATGTATATCACTTTTATAAAAATTTTTGGTGAATCTGCAGCGAGGTTATTCTAAAGATTTTAGAAAAAATTGTATTCTAAAAATTTTAGAATTTTTTTTATTAATAAATGAATCCATTCTTCAAATAAACATTTCGAATAACTATTTATAAAGCCATCAACAAAATTTTTTTTTCAATTATTGTAAACATTTATTTCTTTTTTTCATTTAAAAGATCAAAGGTCTTTTTTTCATTATGTAAAAATTTAAAGTCTATTCTTACAATTCAACTTCATTAAATATATAGTATATAGCATTTTAGATAAGACTGCAATGTATTTTATATTCTGATACAAAAAGATCATCGCAAATATTTATTCACCAGATCTGTCAGAGCTAAAAAAATAAATCCTCTGTCAGAAAATCTTATTAAACAACTAATAAAAATTTCACTCTATAGTCGCGTCAGTGTTTTTGTCCATTTCTTTAAAATTGAAAATTTCAATTTTTTGTAGAAAATTTTATATTTTTTGTAGAAAATATAAATTTTATGATATATATTTGTGTAAAAAATGATGATTGTCAAAACTATTTTTTAGATATTTTATATTTTTGACACACACACATATATATATATATATATATATTTGAATAGAAAGTAAGAAAAAGGTGTAAGAGTTTAAGATAAGTGGGCGTTATTAACAAAAAGAAAAAATTAATAAATACAACAACAAATTAAATTATCGAAAAAATATTTGCAAAAATAAAAATAACAATTCATATATATATGTAGAAAAATTGAAATTTTATATGTTTTCGGTTTTGTAAATATTATATGAGATTCACGGGCTCATTTTTTTTAAACTTTATGATTTATTTATATATATATGTTACAGACAATAGCAATTACATGCGAAACATTGTTTTCTGATTTTGAGAAAACGTCCTATTTTTAAAATTTTACAAGTTTTTGATATTTTTAACATTGTGTGATGGTTTACTACAAAATAAATAGATATTATAAAGTTCTTTCGCGAGACACTGTTCCATTTTCGTGTCCTAAATGTGGAATAAGTCTTTTGTCAAAAGAATATGAAAAACATTGCACAAAAGATTGTACAGACAACATGAATGCTAAAAAATGTTGTGTTTGGTGTTTTGGAGTTGAGAAATTCGAGAAAAAAAATGACGCTGCGGACCATTTGTTAAAATGTTTTAAGAAATTTAAATATTGTGTAACCGAAAAACAAAAAAGTCCATCATCAATACCAGAAGAATTAAAATTTTTCGATTTTACACCTATGTGTGAAAAACAAAACTTTTTCGGTCACGAAAAAATATCTGAGATTGATTACACAAAACCTATTTGTCCATTAGATTTGAGCGACGAAACTTTACTTGTACCTTTCAAAGACGATACTTTAAATCTGGCTGCTACCTGTGTCCAAAAATATGTTCGCGGAGGTTATATTTGGTGCCACGTAATGGTGCGAGCCATAGCTTATAAAAGTTTTGTTCTAGCCATGGAAAAATATAATGATGACGGAAATATTAAGACTTTACCTTTTTCGTGTTGGTGCAATGGTGGAAATGAATCAGAGGCCTGTTTTAGACAACATAAACACATGATTTTAGTTTCGCGTTCTTTGAAGGATTTTAAACGCGTTTGGAAAAATGTCGTCGCCATAAAAAAACCTTATCCTAAATTTAAGTGTAAGAATTTTAAATATATCGAATCCGAAATGCATCTAGTGAATACGATGGGCTATTTAAGCCGACGTGAATCTGAATGTAATTTTAAATTTCGCAAGGATTATGAAGAGAAAGTGAAAACAGAAAAAAGGAAAGAAAATCACTTTTATATAGCAGAAACTTTACCTTTGGATTATAGGTTAGTATTGGCAACTTTGTGGGATGGAGGAGTTATGAAATTAATAGGACAAAATTATAATTGTCGTGATCCTAAAGATTTGCTATACATTCCATTGGAAATGATGGATTCGAAATGGAAAGCTCAAATTAAGAACTTACCTGGAATCAAAATGAATTTAGTTTTACCAGTGACTGAGAATGTCCAAATTTCCAAAGAAGTCACGGATCGCTATTTGCATTTGAATAATGGGAAAAAAATCTATTTTGTCGAACAGAAAACTGACATTGATGAAAAAATATTATTTTATCAAGTCGTCAAAGAGGATTGGTGGGAACCTAGCCGGAGACAACAAGATTGTTTAAATTGTGCTAAACCAATCATGGAAAGTTGCGAAGATTTGGAGAAAAAAAATAAAGATTTACGAATGGAAATGGAACAGAAACACAAAGAAATCAGGGAATTGAAAAACAAATTTGAGAATTTACGAGTGGAAATTGAACAAAGGCGCGAAGAAGAAATTAGAGAATTGAAACAGAAATTGAAAACCGTAGAACAGAAAAATGATTCACTTCAAAACAAAATCGAATATTTGAGAGAGACTGAAATTGCTAGATTGGTAGCCGAAAATGTTGAGCTAAAAAGAAGATTGTCTAAATATGAATCATAATTTTGTAATTATATTTATCATGGTTTATAAATAAATATATCGAAATTGGAATTTGAAATATATAAAAATTAAAACTTAAAACATTTCAAACTTTTTCAAGATTAAATAAAATTATAATTCTTTTTTTCAGTGTCCCCAGTGGCGCAATTGGCTAGCGCGTGGTACTTATAAAACAGTATAATTGTGAGTTATGCCGAGGTTGTGAGTTCGATCCTCACCTGGGGAAAATTATTTTTATACATTTCATTATTGTTTTTTAATAAATACAAAAATCAAAAATGATTTCTTTAAAAAATCTGTAAATGTTTAAATATTTTTTAATTCTCAATATTTATTTTTTAATGATTATCATAATAATGTAAGATTTTATTTAACGATAAACATTTTGTAAACCCACATTTATATATTTTAAAGTAGTCATGTCTGAATAGATCATCACAAATATTTATTGACCAGAGTAAATAAATGATCCATATATAGTCACGACAAACCTAAATAATTGTATTTTAATAAACTTGGACTTTTTTATAAATTTATTCATTTTTAAAATTACCTTTTTATATTTCAATTTTGGCTATCTAATTAAACGTTAAAATTCAAATGATATTTTATCAAGGTTAAATAAGCTATTTTTAAAAAATGAAATTTGAATTTTAGTATTAATTATATAGTGAAATTTCACATTTTTTGATAAATCGCTATCTAATTAAACGCTAAAATTCAAATGATATTTTATTTCAATTTAAGGTTAAATAAGCCATTTTTAAAAAACAAAATTTGAATTTTAACATTTAATTACTTAGTGAAATTTCGAATTTCAAAATTGAAATTCGAAATTTCACTAAGTAATTAAATGTTAAAATTCAAATTTTGTTTTTTATTCTATTTCAATATTAAATAAGCTATTTTTAAAAATATATAATTTGAGATTTAATTATTTAGCTAAATTCCAGATTTTAAAATTTAGCTAAATAATTAAATGTCAAATGAAATTTTTATTCTATTTCAAGATTAAATAAGCTATTTTTAAAAATATATAATTTGAGATTTTATTATATAGTGAAATTTCAAATTTTAAATTTCAAAATTGAAATTTCGCTAAATAATCAAATGTCAGATTATATTTTATTCTATTTCAAGATTAAATAAGCTATTTTTAAAAAATAAAATTTTAGCATTTTATTATATAGTCAAATTTCGGATTTTAAATTTTGAATTTTGAAAAATCACTATATAATTAAATGTCAAATTATATCTATTTTAAAGTTTAAAAGCTATTTAAAAAAATTGAATTTTAGGATTTAATTATATAGCGAAATTTCAGATTATAAAATTTCAATTTTGAAAAATCGCGATATATTTAAATGCTAAAATTCAAATGATTTATATTCAAGGTTAAATAAGCTATTAAAAAAAATAAAATTTGACTTTTAACATTAATTATATAACATCTAGTTAAATTAACATTAAGCCAAACTAACTGTAAAGTTTATATATTTCATAATCTCATGACGTCATTTCTCATTGTGTATATAAACCCATCATTTATTCCAGGTTTTTAGTATCATTTATTCGACGTCCTTAGTTAATACAATGTTTTTCAAAGTGTCATTTTTCGTGAATAAACCGACAATAAGAGCTGCAGTGGGTAATGATGGAAATGTATATTTTTTTGCTGTGGATGTGGATCGTTTTTATGGATGCACTTTTCCCAAACCTTCAAAAGACTTGAAAAATTTGACACCTAGTCATTATAAAAAAGTTTTAAATGGCAAAGACTCAAGAGTGTACAGTTTTAAAGAAATGCTGAATGTCATTTTAAAAACAACTAAAGATCAAATAACAGTGGACATAATGGATTACTTGTGGCATTTTGGTTATACATCAGATAATTTACCCAATTTGAAATATTCGGATCCTGATACTGCATTTATTTTGAACATTCGAAATAACTGTGGAATGCGCATTCAGGCCTATTTACGTTTATTTGTAAATGGTATTTTATCGAGTAATAAAGTACACAGAAAAAATGATGAACATGTAAAATGTGTTCAAACATTGACTGAATCTAAACATGGATTCTGGAGATAAATGTAATTGTATATATAAATAATCAATGTATTATTATTATTATTATTATTATTATTATTATTATTATTATTATTATTATTATTATTATTTACATTTGTTATATCAAATTTGAAATGAAATATTTGTTTGCTAATAAAAAAATATTATTTGCTTCAGAATTTTTTTCATAAATTTAAAAATATATTTTAATTAAAAAATTAAAAAAAGAAAAAAATATATAGCTAAGAAGAATATATATAAGCGTATATATAGATGTATATAATAATATATACGTTATTAAATAGATTATTTTTTGAATTTATCAGAAATGGATAAAATTTTCTTTGACGATGATTCCACTTATCATATATTACATATTATTCAGTCTGAATCTAGTATAAAATTAACAGAGTATGGTCGATATAATAAACATTTTGAACGTGCTGCAATTTATATGACTTTACCTATACGTAAAACTGTTTTAAAAAACTTAATAGATTCCTTTGATACAATTTATTCATTTATTGATGGTCATTAAAGGAAATGACAAACATTATATTTTTAATTCTATAAAACGATGTTTAGTAACTCCTGATTCAAAAACAATATATTTAGATCAATGTCATTATGAAAATATTTATAAATCTGATGATAAACATTTATATTTATTACATAATCCTAATGAATTAATTTTATTAAAAGAACCAAATGAAAATGACAAATGTCATGTTTTACACGCCATTCAAAATGAAGGTTTAATTTGCCCATCCAGGAATAAAAGAAGAATAAAACATTTTACAAAAGAATACCAAGTTATGGGAACTATAGAATTTAAATCCGATACTTTTATTCATTTGAATAATAAGAAAAATCAAGACATAAAAGCTCATATAAAATTTCATGAAGTGCCTGATTTTGAAGGTATAACGAATAAAAGTTGTATTTATAATATATTACAAAAAATATATAGAGATAATTATAATGAAAAACGAATTTTTGGACATCACAGATTTTAAAGTGGATCAATTTTAATATTTATGTTTTTTTAAAAAACAATGACACTTTATCAAAAAGAGCAAGATAATTTTTAACAATAATTTTGTTTTTTAAAAAAGTTTGATTTTTTATATTTAAAATCCTGGACTATACTTATAGTAACAATAAATCTTTTTTATTTATAGTAAAAGTATTAACAATATTCTTCTAAAATAACATGAAAACTTAAAATTATAAATATTCATAAAATATGAAATCTTATTAAATAAATGAGACTAAGTAAAATCTGCAATCTCTATTAAGAGACCAGATATCCTATAGTAAAACTTTCAATTCTAAACCATAACATTCTTCTAAAACTAAATCAATACATAATGTTTATCATTATTCATAATATATACAGTCTTACGAGTAAAGTACAACAAACTTAAATCAACTCAATAAAGTAAAACTCGCACTCTTCTAAAATAACATGAATTCTTAGAATTATCAGTATTCATAAAATATAGTGTCTTATGAGTACAATAGAACAAACCAAAACTTATTCGCTTTCTTAAGTGTGAAAATATCAAATGGTAAAACTCTTACCACCACATTTTTCTAAAGAAAAAAAATAAGAATTAGAATTATCAATATTCATAAAATATAATGTATTGTGAATAAAATGACACTAAATCAAATTTTCAATCTCTCTTAAGTGTGTAGATATCATATAGTAAAACTATCAACAACATTCTTCTAAAATAACATGAGAACTAAAAATTATAAATATTCATAAAATATACAGCCTTATTAATAAAATGAGACCAATTAAAATCTGCAATCTCTAATAAGTGACTAGATATCCTATAGTAAAACTATCAATTCTAAACCATAACATTCTTCTAAAACTCAATCAATACATAATGTTTATCAATATTTATAAAATATACAGATTTACGAGTAAAGTACAACAAACTAAAACCTATTTGCTTCATTAAGTGTGAAAGCATCAAGTAGGTAAAACTATCATTATTCTAAAACAACATGAAGTCTTAGAATTATGAAACCCAGAATTATGAAATCTAGAATTATGAAACTTAGAATTATGAAATCTGAAATTTAGAAAACTGAAATTATGAAATCTAAAATTTAGAAATCTAAAATTTTGAAATATAGAATTATGAAATCTGAAATTATAAAATCTGAAATTTTGTAATCTGAAATTATGAAACTTGAAATTTTAAAATCTGAAATTATAAAATCTGAAATTTAGAAAACTAAAAATCTGAAATTTAGAAAACTGAAAATATGAAACTTGAAATTTTGAAATCTGAAATTATAAAATCTGAAATTTAGAAAACTAAAAATCTGAAATCTGAAATTTAGAAAACTGAAAATATGAAACTTGAAATTATGAAATATGAAATTTAGAAAACTGAAAGTATGAAACCTCAAATTATGAAATCTGAAATTTAGAAAACTGAAATTATATAATCTGAAATTATGAAACTTAATATTATAAAATGAGAAATCAAAAATGTAAAAACTAAAATCTAGAAAGTAAATAAGATATATATATATATATACTAAAAAAAAAAAAAAAAAAAAAAAAAATTTTTTTTTTTTTTTTTTTTTTTTTTTTTTAAATATATTATTAACTTTCTAAATTTTAGTTTTAACATTTTATAATTATAGATATCAAAATCTCACTTTCATAATTTCAGTTTTCATAATTTTAGATTTCATAATTACACATTTCATAATTTTAGATTTCATAATTTTAGATTTCATATTTTTAGATTTCATAATTTCACATATCGTAATTTCAGATTTCATGATTTCAGATTTCATAATTCTAGATTTCATAATTTCAGTTTTCGAAATTTTAGATTTCATAATTTCAGTTTTCGAAATTTTAGATTTAATTCTGAAAGCTGAAATTACGAAATCTAAAACTTTAGAAAACTGAAATTACGAAATCTAAAATTTAGAAATCTGAAATTACGAAATGTAAAATTTAGAAAACTGAAATTATGAAATCTGAAATTGTGAAATCTGAAATTTTGAAATCTGAAATTATAAAATCTGAAATTATGAAATCTGAAATTATAAAATCTGAAATTATGAAATCTAAAATTTCGAAAACTGAAAATATGAAATCTGAAATTTAGAAAACTGTTAATATGAAACTTGAAATTATGAAATCTGAAATTTAGAAAACTGAAATTATATAATCTGAAATTATGAAACTTAATATTATAAAATGAAAAATCAAAAATGTAAAAACTAAAATCTAGAAAGTAAATAAGATATATATATATATATACTAAAAAAAAAAAAAAAAAAAAAAAATTTTTTTTTTTTTTTTTTTTTTTTTAATATATATTATTAACTTTCTAAATTTTAGTTTTAACATTTTTGATTTCTCATTTTATAATTATAGATATCAAAATCTAGCTTTCATAATTTCAGTTTTCATAATTTTAGATTTCATAATTTCACATTTCATAATTTTAGATTTCATAATTTTAGATTTCATATTTTTAGATTTCATAATTTCACATATCGTAATTTCAGATTTCATAATTTCAGATTTCATGATTCTAGATTTCATAATTTCAGTTTTCGAAATTTTAGATTTCATAATTTCAGTTTTCGAAATTTTATATTTCATAATTTCAGTTTTCTAAATTTTAGATTTAATTCTGAAAGCTGAAATTACGAAATCTAAAAATTTAGAAAACTGAAATTACGAAATCTAAAATTTAGAAATCTGAAATTACGAAATCTAAAATTTAGAAATCTGAAATTACGAAATCTAAAATTGTGAAATCTGAAATTTTGAAATCTGAAATTATGAAATCTGAAATTATGAAATCTGAAATTATGAAATCTAAAATTTCGAAAACTGAAATTATGAAATCTGAAATTTAGAAAAATGAAATTATGAAATCTAAAATTTAAAAAGGTAAAATTATGAAATCTAGAATTGTGAAATCTGAAATTTAGAAAACTGAAAATATGAAACCTGAAATTATGAAATCTGAAATTTAGAAAACTGAGAATGTGAAACTTGAAATTTAGAAAACTGAAAATATGAAATCTGAAATTTAGAAAACTGTAAATATGAAACTTGAAATTATGAAATCTGAAATTTAGAAAAGTGAAAATATGAAATCTAAAATTATGAAATCTGAAATTTCGAAAACTGAAAATATGAAACTTAACATTGAAAGATTAAATTAGACAAAGATTAACACTAAAGATTAACACTGAAAGATTCAATTAACATTGAAAGACATTTTAGATATATTTAGAAAATAAAAAATAATTTTTCTATGTCGAAGAGTTTAATTAATATAGCGATTAAACTATATTTTGAACCGTAAAAATTAAAATTTGAATACTTATTATAAATCTAAAATACAATTTCAAATTTCCTAATATTGAAAGTCATTTTAGACATGTTTCAAAAGAAAAACTATTCATCTGCGTCGAGCCGTTCACAAAAAAATATCGATCTAGATATAAAAAAAATGTGAATTCTAGAAGCAGATATTAAATGTAAGAAACCTAATATGTAAAATTAGACAATGAAAATATGAAAATAGTTAAATCTAAAGTAATTAAAAATTTGTAAAATATATATCATTTTCTTCATCCTATTTCTGAATAATACTTAAATAATGGTAAGCTTCTAGCACTAAATTAAAATCTGTCAATCTTCTTTTTTTAAGGAAAAATTACATTTTCAGTACTTAATACAAAACTAAACTTGAAATTCAATTTTTATATTCAAAGTCAATTATTCAAAAATTAGAATCGTACGTCTGCGTCATACAGTTTTTGAGAAAATAACAAAACATTAATATGCTTTTGTAAGAAGTCTTTATTTAGAGCTCTAAGAGCGTAAAAACTTTTAATATTAGTTTTCTTCAAAGTCATCTGTGACATATATAAAAAAAAAAATTATTCTCCTGCGTGAAAAGAAAGAAATAATTAAAAAAAACGTTAAATTTTCTTCAAATTTTAGTTTTAAAATCGTAAGATTTGATTAGTTATTGAAGCTCAAAAAATCAATTAAGAAATTCTAACACAGAAAAAAAATTACAAATCTGAACTGACTTTAAAGAGCTCTCCTCTTAGAGAGAGTAATAATTTCAGATGACTGAAAAATGTCGTTACTAAAAATTAACTACTCACCTCATAAATAATGATATAAACATAAGTTTAAATCTAAATGAATATTGTATCTCGAGAAATTATAAACTAAATTATCGCTCTTTCATGTTTTTTTTTTAGTTTTAAATAACTCAATAAAACAAAGATTTCATTAAGATAAACATTTTTAAAATAAACAGTAAAAGATAAGCAGTAAAGATAAACAGTAAAGTTAAGAAGATACACATTTTAAATTATTTGCTTCTTAAATTTTAGATTTCAAAATTTCAGTTTTCAAAATTTCAAGTTTCATAATTTCAGTTTTCTAAATTTTAGATTTCAAAATTTCAATTTTCAAAATTTTAAGTTTCATAATTTCAGTTTTCGAAATTTTAGATTTCATTTTATAATTTTTCAAAATTTTAGATTTCATTAATTTAAGTTTTTAAATTATGAAATCTAAACTTTAGAAAACTGAAATTATGAAACTTAAAATTTTGAAAATTGAAATTTTGAAATCTAAAATTTAGAAAACTGAAATTATGAAACTTGAAATTTTGAAAACTAAAATTATGAAAACTAAAATTATGAAATCTGAAATTATGAAAAATGAAATTACGAAACTTAAAATTTTGAAAACTGAAATTATAAAATCTGAAATTATGAAAACTAGAATTATGAAATCTGAAATTTAGAAAACTAGAATTATTAAATCTGAAATTATGAAAACTAGAATTATGAAATCTGAAATTTAGAAAACTAGAATTATGAAATCTAAAATTATGAAAACTGAAATTATGATATCTAAAATTATGAAAACTGAAATTATGAAATCTGAAATTATGAAATCTGAAATTATGAAATCTGAAATTATGAAAACTGAAATTATGAAATCTGAAATTATGAAAACTGAAATTATGTAATCTAAAATTTAGAAAAGTAAAATTATGAAATATAAAATTTAGAAAACTGAAATCATGAAATTTAAAATTTAGAAAATAGAAATTATGAAATCTAAAATTTAGAAAACTAAAATTATGAAATATAAAATTTACAAAAGTAAAAACTAAAATTTAGAAAACTGAAATTATGAAATCTAAAATTTAGAAAACTGAAATTATAAAATCTAAAATTTAGAAAAGTGAAATTATGAAATCTAAAATTTAGAAAAGTGAAATTATAAAATGAGAAGTTAAAAATCTAGAAAACTAAAATCTAGAAAGTAAATAAAAAATATATGTACTAAAAAAAAAAAAAAAAAAAAAAAAAAAAAAAAAAAAAAAAATTTTTTTTTTTTTTTTTTTTTTTTTTTTTTTTTTTTAATTTAGTTTTCAAGATTTTTAATTTCTTATTTTATAATTTTACATTTCATATTTTCAGTTTTCTAAATTTTAGTTTTCATAATTTCAGTTTTCATAATTTCAGTTTTTATAATTTCAGATTTCATAATTTTTATTTTTACATTTTTGATTTCTCTTTTTATAATTTTTGATTTTATAATTTCATTATTTTACAAAAGTTCACAAAATAAAAATTCTAAAATATGATAAATAGTCAGTATTGTGAAATATCATTAAATAAACTGATAAAAAGAAAAGAAAAAAAATGAAGACGTCTCGCTGTAGTATAAATAGAGCTCGCATTTCTGAAAAATTTTCATTCTGACATGTCGATATACAAATATGGAGCTCTGATATAGATATACAAAATTGGAATGCTTAATATATTCTTTTTCTGAAAAAAACAAACTTCAAAAGATCAAGTAAGTCTTTTTAAATTACTTGAATAAATATTATCTCTAACATTAGTTTTAAATATTATTCAGTTATTTTTATCCATAAGTTAGAATATTTCAATAAGAACTTTTCAAAGTTTTAACTTTTTCAAGTATGAACAATTTTAGATAGAGTTTTCAAATTAATAAAAAGACTTGAAGTCTTTTTTTTTTCGTTTTCTCAAATAAATTATTTTAAGCTGCTCTTAAAAATGATAGTCACATAATATAATTTTATACTTGCTTTTTTTCGATTGTTTCTTTTAAAACTCTTCAATATATCTTTTTGTTCATTAAATAATAGAAATGAATTGTCTTTTTAAGTTATTCTGAGTTTCGCTATATATATTTTTTTAAAAAGGTTAAGGTAAAATTATTTGCTTTTTTATTAAATCTGTTTGAACATTCTATGTATGCTCAAGTAGTTTTATTTAGACATAAATTCCTTTTACGCATGTAAAGAAAAAGAATTTAAAGTGAAGTAAAAAGTGGATTGAGCAAATTATTTTAGCAAAATAAAATTACGATAGTCTAACAATTTTTCCGTTAACTGAAGTGAGACTTAATAATAGAGAATTCAAAAAAGTTTCGTGATATTATAAAATTTCAGTTACTCTTTGAATAACTCAGCTTTTACTTTTTAGTATTAGAGGCAGTCCATTTTGATAAGTTTTTTTTTTATTTACTTTTGGATTTCATATTTTCAATATCAGATTCATGTTTTTAATATCGCACATTATTTGTTAAGATCATTTTTTTCTTCTAGCATTAAATTAAAGCTTACTAAAAAGAGATTTCCAATTTCTTTTTTATTAAGTCTGAATAAATCAGAAAGTCATATGAAATTTCTTTATAAATCGACAGACTTTCTCAATCATCCCAACAAAGTGATGTTGCATGTTGATAACAAAGAAGGTGCGAGACGAGCCGCATTAAAAATTACCGTATTCAAAATATCTCAGGAAAAAATTATACAGAGCATTTGAATTTTTAGCTTCTTAAATAGATTTTTAAAAATATTAAATAGTTCGTTAAAAACTAAAAAAAGTGACGTTTTTGCTTTTAAAAAGAAAAGATTGTTTGTTTTAAAATAATATAGTTAGAATACATAAAACATATTTTTAAGAGACTAAATAAATAAATATACATTTAACTTAAAATGTACTAAGAATATCTATATATATCAAAATATATTAAAACGTCATTTAAAATATTAATATTCTTAAAACATCTGTAAATCTGTAAAACATAATCTTTAATAATCTTTCATTGAAACATTGTTTGATAAAATTTTAATTTTAAACAGTTTAAACATGTCATTGTCAAAATAAAATTTCAAACTAAATAAATTTTGAACTTTTTATCAGCAAAACATTATCTATATGATGATCTCATTTAAAAAATTTTGATAAAAGAATCACATAATTCTTTTGAAATTTAGATTCTTTATATTTAGTTTGTTTATATAGATGAGGTAATTTAATGTGACTTTGTCGAATGTGAAAAACTGTATAGAGTTTTTAAGAACGCTATTTAAATTACAGATAGAAAATAAGTTTTGTTGTAACAGACCTCTATCTGTAAAAGCTTTTAAAATACGTTAAAAGATTTTCTTCTATATTCGTATCTTTTTTTTTTGTCGTATCTAAAAAAAAAATCAATTCCATACTTTGAGATTACGCAAGAGGGAGAATTCGAAGAAAATTTACTTTTAGTAACAATTATAATATAAAATAAAATAATAAATAAATAAACAATTAATTAATTAATTAATTAATAAACAATAAATAAATAAACAGTAACAAGGAAACTTTTTTTAACGTTAGATAGGACCAATACTTCTGTCCTATAGGATAAATATTAGGATAAGTATTAAAATGATGACATCACCATTTATTTTGTCCCGTGAAAGATGATGGGTGGAAAAAAAAATTTATCGTGAAAGGATATATATTAGGATAAATATTAAAATGGATAAAAATTTATTTTGTTCGATTTATTGTGAAAGATTACGGGAGAATATTTTTAATTTATCGTGGAATTTTTTTTTTTTTTTTTTTTTTTTTTTTTTTTACAGAATTTGTTTCATTTTCTTTCTTTTTCTTTTTGCTAAACTCTCTTTCGCACATTTCTTCTTCGATTTCTTTTCACCTCCACTCTTTCCGTTCTTTTCTTTCTTAAACTTTAGCTAAACTTTTCTTTTTACTTGCTTATAAATAGAGCTTTTATTCTCATTTCATTACACTTTTTCTATTCTTGTACTTTTGATAAATGGCTCTTAAAGATTTATCAAATTTAAAACATTTCAACAAGATTTTGAGTCGACCTTTTCAATGTCTTTACTGTCTGTTGTTGCTAAAAATTTTCAAAATCATTGTTTTGAAAATCATAATTTAAATCTTAATCTCTGTTGTGCTGCGGTGAAAAATCTTAGCTTAAAGGTTCAAAATGCGAAAACGCAGATCATTTGAAAAATTGTTTTAAAAATTTTATCTGTCGCATCAGAAACTGTTTGTTTTACAACGTCATCGAAGAAGAAATATGGGTTCTCAGAAAAAAAGTTCAGGGAATGTTGAACGATATCATGTATTTCAAGAACGAAAATGAAGAACTGAAACGAAAAAATACAAAAGTCGAAAGCGACTACAAACAAAAAATCAGACGCTTAGAATCAGAAAATGTTGCTTGTAAACTCAAATCAGAAAACGAGATAGAGAATTTGAAAAAAAAGTTTGAGCACGAACTTCGAAAGCTTCAAGAAGAAAATATACTTGAACGTTCGAAATATGACAGTTTGCAGAAGGATTATGTAGAAATGCAAATCAGATACGAATACTTACAAATCAGATACAACGAGTTGAAAAAAAGAAAAAGAAAAATGTGAAAAAGAAAAGTATACTACATATTTTCAAGAAAAATTTGACGATGACTCAATGAAAGCACAATATAACTTGATAATAACGAAGAAGAAAAAGTAAAGAATGAAAAAGAAATTGACCGTTTAAATAACGAGCTTATAAACATCGATGAAAGCTTTTGAGAATAAATTTTTATGTACTCAATAATATTCCAAAGTGTTTTTTTCTGATGTAACCATTTCGACACAAAAGATTTTTTTTCCCTTGTAAAAATCTTTCAATTTCTGTTTCTATTGTTTTTTTTTTTTACAAAGGTTGTTCAAAATTTGAGACGACTTTTCTAAAGTTTATTGACAATCCTGGTTTGATCGATCGAACTAGTCGAAAAATTGTAATTTCTGAACAATTCCACCAAGATTGCGAATCATCCAACAAGTCAGGCATTTTAGACAGAGCTTTGAAAACAATTAGAATGCATTTCATGATTTCGCACTGAACTAGTGTAAGCAACTGGTTGAAAGGAAACGCTAGAAAATTGTGCTACTTAAAAAGATAAAAAACAAAATCATATACTATTTCGTTATTTTCTCGAAAACAGTGTTACACAGGTGTACAATTTTAAGTTCTAAACATTTCTAAAATAATCTTGAATAATACTATAATTGAAATTCTTTAATAGCTTCAACTTCCTCTTGCTAAAAAATACAGTTTTTCGTTAATTTCTTGATGACTTTTTATATTCTAAACATGTCTAAAATGACTTTGAAAGTTATCATATTTGAAATTCAATTTTGGTTTTGTAATGAAAATTTAATTTTTATTGTTCAGTATTATTGTTAAGTATTCTTTTTATTGTTCAGTCTTTCGTTGTTTTCTTGAAAACTTTTTAACACAGATGAATTATATATTTTTTGAAATATGTCAAAAATAACTTTGAATATTATCATAACTGAAATTCAATTTTCGTTTTATAATAAGGACTGAAATTTTAATTCTTACTGTTCAAAATACGGTATTTTCTTGAAAGAATTTCGCTATTTACATAAGAATTGTTTCACGCAGGTTATTTTTTAAATATGTTTGAAATGACTTTCACGAAAATACAATTTCTAGTGTATTTTTGAAATTCTTTATCGTTATTGCAGCAAATACGTGAGTTGGTTGCGCTATTACAGCAAACCCGTTGTTTAAAAAGATATTTTCAAAATTTACTAAAATAACGAGAGGTTAATTCTAGAAGCATTCTTGAAAAAAAATTAAATTCTGTCTGTAATAGATAAAAGTACAATTAACATTTCATATTTCTAATATCAAATGTTTAGAAATGTATTTCTAACATCTGTTTTCAAATTTTAGATTTCTTATCTCAGATTTTCATTATAATTATGAAAAGTGAAATTATGAAATTAAAATTTTGAAAAGTGAAATTATGAAATTAATATTTTGAAAAGTGAAATTATGAAATAATTATTTTGAAAAGTTAAATTATGAAATAATTATTTTGATATTAATATTTTGAAAACTGAAATTATGAAATTAAAACTTTCAAAACTGAAATTATGAAATCTGAAATTGTGAAATTGAAATTTTTAAAACTGAAAATATGAAATCTGAAATTATGAAATTATGAAATTAAAATTTTGAAAATTGAAATTATGAAATTAAAATTGCAAAAACTGAAAATATAAAATTTTGAATTCTGAAATTAAAAATCTAAAATCAGAAATAAAAAATCTAAAATCTATAAATCTAAAGGTAAATAAAAAATATATATATACTAAAAAAAAAAAAAAAAAAAAAAAATTTTTTTTTTTTTTTTTTTTTAGTATTAATATTTTTTTTTATTTACTTTCTAAATTTTACTTTTAACGTTTTTGATTTCTCATTTTATAATTTTACATTTTACATTCTAGCTTTCATAATTTCAGTTTTTCAGATTTCATAATTTTAGATTTCGTAATTTCAGTTTTTATAATTTCAGTTTTCATAATTTTAGATTTCATAATTTCAGTTTTCATAATTTTAGATTTCATAATTTCAGTTTTCATAATTTTAGATTTCGTAATTTCAGTTTTCATAATTTTAGATTTCATAATTTCAGTTTTCATAATTTTAGATTTCATAATTTCAGTTTTCATAATTTTAGATTTCGTAATTTTAGTTTTCATAATTTTAGATTTTGTAATTTTATTTTTTAGATTTTTTAGATTTCATAATTTTACTTTTCATAACTTCATTTTTCATAAATTCAGTTTTCATAATTTCAGTTTTTAGATTTTTAGATTTCACAATTTTAGATTTCATAATTTTATTTTTTAGATTTTTAGATTTCATAATTTTACTTTTCATAATTTCAATTTTTATACTTTTAGTTTTTCATAATTTTAGTTTTTAAAATTTCAGTTTTCATAATTTCAGTTTTCATAATTTTATATTTCATAATTGCAGATTTCATAATTTCAGTTTTCATAATTTTATATTTCATAATTGCAGATTTCATAATTGCAGATTTCATAATTTCAGTTTTCATATTTTTAGATTTCATAATTTCAGTTTTCATACTTTCAGATTTCATAATTTGATTTCATAATTTGAGATTTCATAATTTCAGTTTTCATAATTTGAGATTGCATAATTTAAATTTCGTAATTTCATATTTCATAATTTTAGATTTCATAACTTCAGATTTCATAATTTCACATTTCATAATTTCAGATTTCATAATTTCAGTTTCCATAATTTTAGATTTCATAACTTCAGATTTCATAATTTCAGTTTTCATAATTTCAGTTTTCATAATTTTAGATTTCGTAATTTTAGATTTCGTAATTTCAGGTTTCATAATTTTGGATTTCATAATTTTAGATTTCGTAATTTCAAGTTTCATAATTTTAATTTTCATAATTTCAATTTTCATAACTTTAGATTTCATAACTTTAGATTTCATAATTTAAGTTTCTAAAATTTTAGATTCATTTTGCGTACTTAGACTTAAATCGTGTAAATTTTTAGATGGTTTAGTAAGTAATGCAGAAATACTATGCAATGTTAAAGCTTTAATGTTATAAGTAGCTTTTCTTGTAAAAGTAACTTTCAAAACTGTCAAAGTTGAAGAATCTAAGCTTCATTTATCGTGCCATCTAATAAAAGTTTACTTTAAAATAGGTATAAGATTTTAACATCTTGATAGTTCTGTAATAAATATACGAAATAATTCAGAATCTGTAATCATTAAATAGATAATGTGTTTCGAAAGATCGCATTGTTTGATATTATCATTAAGAACTTTTTATTGATAAGTGATTACTTCTCTTCTGTTTTCTTCTCATAAAATTCTTTTCAAACAACCTGTCTATCTCAGGATACACTTTTTAAAAAAGGATCGTTTTCAAATTCTAACGATTCTTCTTCAATTTCTATTTTCTTTTCATCTTCATCTTCAGCTGTTTTAATAGCATTGAGATCATAATTCTCCTGAATAAGATGTTTTTTCTGCAATTTGTTTTTGTATGCAAAATTGCAAAAATTAGTGTCAAAAATATAAAAGAGTACTTTATATCAAATAATAGATGATACTGAAATGGTAAAAGAGTATGGATTACATAGATATGATCTTAAATTAAATTCTAAACCTATTAACTCTCAGACCGGCAAGCTTGATATAAGTCGTTCACTGAACTGCAGGTTTTTTAGCAATACACGTATTTTTCAAATAAATGTAAATTAATATTTTAGATAATTTTGGTTACTATTAATGACAGGTTAATAATTTCAAGCTTTATCTTCATACACATGCTTCATTTTTGGTAGTACCTTGAAATAGCACTATTTTATTGTTTATAGAAGAAATTTACAGATAAAACAACTTTAAGATTTTGCTCTTTTGTCTGCCGGTTGGAGGGTTAAAAATGAATTGCGTAATATTTAAAAGAAAAAGCTGAAACCAGTTTGAATATAAATACGAACAAATTTTAGATTTCATAATTTCAGTTTTCTAAATTTTAAATTTAATACTTAAAGCTGAAATTACGAAATCTAAAAATTTAGAAAACTGAAATTTCGAAATCTAAATTTCGAAATCTGAAATTACGAAATCCAAAATTTAGAAAACTAAAATTATGAAATCTAAAATTTAAAAAAGTTAAATTATGAAATCTAGAACTATGAAATCTGAAATTATGAAATCTGAAATTTAGAAAACTGAAATTATGAAATCTAAAATTTAGGAAACTAAAATTATGAAATCTAGAATATTTATTTATGATCAATTTTTTTACAAGTTTTTTCTTTTAAACGTCATCTTCGTATTTTATTTTTAAAACTGCGCTGCTTTCATCGAATTTTCGTTGAAACTTAAAAACTAAAAGTATGAAATCTAGAATTATGAAACCTGTAATTATGAAATCTGTAATTATGAAATATAGAATTATGAAATCTGAAATTATGAAATCTGAAATTATAAAATCTCAAACTTATAAAATTGAAATTATGAAATCTAAAATTTAGAAAACTGAAATTATGAAATCTAAAATTTAGAAAACTAAAATTATGAAATTTAGAATTATGAAATCTGAAATTATGAAATCTAAAATTATGAAATCTAAAATTGAGAAAACTAAAATTATGAAATCTAGAATTATGAAATCTGAAATTATGAAATCTGAAATTTAGAAAACTGAAATTATGAAACTGAAATTATGAAACTGAAATTTAGAAAACTGAAATTTGAAATTAAGAAAACTGAAATTTAGAAAGCTGCAATTATGAAATCTAAAATTTAGAAAACTGAAATTATGAAATTTGAAATTTTGAAATATGAAACTATGAAACCTGAAATTATGAAATCTGAAATTATGAAATCTGAAATTTAGAAAACTGAAACTATGAAATCTGAAATTTTGAAGACTGAAATTATGAAATATGAAATTTTCAAATCTGAAATTTAAAAATCTGAAATTTTGAAATCTAAAATTAAGAAAACTTAAATTATGAAATTTGAAATTTAGAAAAATGAAAATCTGAAATGTGAAAGTATGAAACCTAAAATTATAAAATGAGAAATCAAAAATAGGAAAACTAAAATCTAGAAAGTAAATAAAAAAAATATGTATATACTAAAAAAAAAAAAAAAAAAAAAAAAAAAAAAAATTTTTTTTTTTTTTTTTTTTTTTTTTTTTTAGTATTAATATTTTTTTTATTTACTTTCTAAATTTTAGTTTTAACATTTTTGATTTCTCATTTTATAATTTTAGAATTCAAATTCTAGCTTTCATAACTTCAGTTTTCGTAATTTTAGATTTCATAATTTTAGATTTTATAATTTCAGATTTTATAATTTCAGATTTCGTAATTTCAGATTTCATAATTTCAGTTTTCATAATTTTAGATTTCGTAATTTCAGATTTCATAATTTCAGTTTTCATAATTTTAGATTTCGTAATTTCAGTTTTCATAATTTTAGATTTCGTAATTTCAGTTTTCATAATATTAGATTTCGTAATTTTGGTTTTCATAATTTCAGTTTTCATAATTTTAGATTTTGTAATTTCAGTTTTCATAATTTCAGGTTTCATAATTTTAGATTTCGTAATTTTAGTTTTCATAATTTTAGATTTTGTAATTTCACTTTTCGTAATTTCAGTTTTCATAATTTTAGATTTCATAATTTTATTTTTTAGATTTCTTAGATTTCATAATTATACATTTCATAACTTCAGTTTTCATTATTTCAATTTTTAAATTTTTTAGATTTCACAATTAATTTTAGATTTCATAATTTTATTTTTTAGATTTTTAAATTTCATAATTTTACTTTAAAAATTTAGAAAACTAAAATTATGTAACTCTCAATTATGAAATCTGTAATTATGAAATCTGAAATTATAAAATCTGAAATTTTGAAATCTGAAATTATGAAATCTGAAATTTAGAAAACTGAAATTTTGAAATCTCAAATTTATAAAATTGAAATTATGAAATCTAAAATTTAGAATGCTGAAATTATGAATTCTAAAATTTAGAAAACTGAAATTATGAAATCTAAAATTTAGAAAACTCAAATTATGAAATCTAGAATTATGAAATTTGAAATTACGAAATCTGAAATTTTGAAATCTGAAATTATGAAAGTGAAATTTAGAAAACTCAAATTATGAAATCTAGAATTATGAAATTTGAAATTATGAAATCTGAAATTTTGAAATCTGAAATTATGAAAGTGAAATTTAGAAAACTGAAATTTTGAAATTTGAAATTAAGAAAACTGAAATTTTGAAATTTGAAATTAAGAAAACTGAAATTTTGAAATCTTAAATTTAGAAAACTGAAATTATGAAAACTAAAATTTAGAAATCTGAAATTATGAAATCTGAAATTTTGAAATGTGAAATTATAAAATCTGAATTTTAGATTTCATAATTTTAATTTTTATATTTTCAGTTTTTATAATTTCAGTTTTCATAATTTTAGATTTCATTATTTCAAGTTTCATAATTTAAATTTTTGTAATTTTAGATTTCATAATTTCAGATTTCATAATTTCAGATATCAGAATTTCAAATATCAGAATTTCACATTTCAGAATTTCAGTTTTCATAATTTTAGATTTCATAATTTTAGATTTCATAATTTCAGATTTCATAATTTCAGATTTCATAATTTCAGTTTTTATAATTTTAGATTTCATAATTTTAGATTTCATAATTTCAGTTTTCATAATTTCAGTTTTTATAATTTTAGATTCATTTTGCGTACTTAGATATAAATCGTGTAAATTTTTAGTTGATTTAGTAAGTAATGCAAAAGCAATATGCAATATTAAAGCTTTAACGTTATAAGCATCTTTTCTTGTAAAGGCAACTTTCAAAACTGTCAAATTTGAAAGATCTAAGCTTCGTTTATCATGCTATTTGCTCTAAAATAGATATGAGATAAGATTTTCTATATCCTGCTAGTACTGTAATATATCAGTTGTTAATTGAAAAAGAGGTGCTCTCTTACATATACTACACCAATTTTCAGGAGATTTCATATACAATTCAATAAACTCATACGCTTCCAGCAAGTCAAAATCATCATTCAATGTACTGTTATCTAAAGAACTGATATAAGAGTAACATTTTTCTATCAAACACTTTGTATTGAGAAAGTATAATTTTAAACAATGTAAGCATATTTTGAAAATATTATTGTTTACTATAAAATGGAAATGAAAAAGATAATAACAATCTTCTGAGTAGATTTCGTCTAAAATATCGCAAGTATAATACTGAAATAAAAAATACAAAGCATAATCTAGTTCATAAACTTGATCTTCTTTAAATAAATCAGAAAAAGAAAATTTATATTTTTCAATAGGAAAGGTGCGATTTTCAATTTCTGCAGCTGTTATATCCATATACTTGCGACTTTGTAAAAAATGTTTTTTAAAAATAACATCAGGTATATATTGTCTAATGTTTTCAATATCGTGAAATTTTTTTACATTATTCCATATTTTTTTAAAACACAAACTTTCTAATGAAAGAAGATTAAATGTAAAATTACAGTAACAATTATATTTTATATATTTCGTATAAAAATATTTGATTAAATTGTGACAAATATAATTTGGTTTTACGTACATACCCCAACTGATTTTTTCCCACTCGTTTCTTTTAAAATATCTTGTGTCTGAAACTGTAGTAATTAAATGAACATGCTCTTCTTCATCATGTCCACCATTACAAAAAACATTAGAATAAGAACATATAATATTCTTTTTAACAATTTTGAAAAATTCTATTAATGCTGACTTTTTTAATATTACATGAAAATATTTGTTTTTATTATTTGCACAATGTGCACAAAAAGGATTATCGCAATCCAAACACAACCAATTTGATTCAAAACGCTCACAATTTCTATGAAACTCTTTAATGTCCATTTATCTCAAAATGACTCTTTGTTTAAAAAAAAACACTAAAAACTCAAAAAAAAGAGCAACTTTTTTTAGATGACTTATTTAAAAAAGCATATAAAAGGCAAGATTTTCATTATTCAATCTATTTAGTTCCAGTTGCATTTCAGTTGCTTAATGAATCAGCGTTACCATTTTTATTGAAAAATTTTTAAATTCGAGCAACCTTAAATTATTTCAATTTTAAAACATGAAGGAAGAACTTTTAAAATATTATATTTTTGAGCTTCGACATCAGATACTATTTGAAAAAATGATACTCTCACATATATTACACCAATTTTCAGTATTTTTTCATATACGATTCAATTACATCATCCTCTCGTAATATATAAAAAAGATAGACGATAAATAGAATTAAAATAAAAGTAACGTCAAACATCTGTGTTAAGAAAGTGTAATTTTAAAATAATATTGAATTTTATTTTTAAAAATCATTACAGAGAAAAAAGGTTTCATGTTCACATAAATTTTTGACTAACTGTAATGTATGAAAAATGTAATTTAAATTCTTGAAATAGAATTTTCAAATTGAAATTTTAATGTAATGTATGAAAAATGTAATTTTAAATTCTTGAAATAGAAAAAAAAGTAATTTGAATTCTTGAAATAGAATAAAATGGAATTTGAATTTTAGCATTTAATTAGATAGCCACTTTTCAAATTGAACATTTGTTTAACACTGAAATAGAATGAAATGTAATTTGAATTCTTGAAATAGAATAATATTCCATTTTATTCTTGAAATAGAAATTTCAATTTCAAATTGAAATTTTAATTTATTGTATGTAAAATGTAATTTAAATTCTTGAAATAGAATAAATTGAAATTTAATTTTTGTTTAACAGTGAAATAGTATAAAATGTAATTTGAATTCTTGAAATAGAATAGAATGGAATTTGAATTTTAGCATTTAATTAGGTATCGACTTTTCAAATTAAAATTTTTAAGTAATGTATGTAAAATGTAATTTAATTTTTTGAAATGGAATAAATTGAAATTTAATTTTTGTTTAACACTGAAATAGAATAAAATGTAATTTGAATTCTTGAAATAGAATAGAATGGAATTCGAATTTTAGCATTTAATTAGATAGCGACTTTTCGAATTGAAATTTGTTTAACACTGAAATAGAATAAAATGTAATTTGAAATATTGAAATAGAATAAAATGGAATTTGAATTTTAGCATTTAATTAGATAGCGACTTTTCAAATTGAAATTTTAAAATTCAACTGCTGAATGCTAAAATTCAACTACTATTTTTTAAAAAATAGCTTGTTTAACACTGAAATAGAATAAAATGTAATTTTAATTCTTGAAATAGAATTTTCAAATTGAAATTTTAATATAATGTATGTAAAATGTAATCTAAATTCTTGAAATAAAATAAATTAAATATTTATTTTTTGTTTAACACTGAAATAGTATAAAATGTAATTTGAATTACTGAAATAGAATAAAATGGAATTTGAATTTTAACATTTATTTAGATAGCGACTTTTCAAACTGAAATTTTAATGTAATGTATGTAAAATGTAATTTAAATTTTTCAAATAGACTAAATTGAAATTTAATTTTAGCTTTTAATTATCGAATTTTTAAAATTAAAATTTTAAAATTCAACTGCTGAATGTTAAAATTCAAATACTATTTTTTAAAAAACAGCTTGTTTAACACTGAAATAGAATAAAATGTAATTTGAATTTTAGCATTTAATTAGATAGCGACTTTTCAATTTAATTAGCGAATTTTTAAAATTGAAATTTAAAAATTCAACTACTATTTTTAAAAAAATAGCTTATTTAGCATTGAAATAAAATAAAATGTAATTTGAATTTTTGAAATAGAATAAAATGGAATTTGAATTTTCGCATTTAATTAGATAGCGACTTTTCAAATTGAAATTTTATTGTAATGTATATAAAATGTAATTTAAATTCTTGAAATAGAATAAATAGAAATTTAATTTTTGTTTAACACTGAAATAGAATAAAATGTGATTTGAATTCTTGAAATAGAATAAAATGGAATTTTAATTCTTGAAATAGAAATTTCAATTTCAAATTGAAATTTTAATGTAATGTATGTAAAATGTAATTTAAATTCTTGAAATAGAATAAATTGAAATTTAATTTTTGTTTAACACTGAAATAGAATAAAATGTAATTTGAATTCTTGAAATAGAATAGAATGGAATTCGAATTTTAGCATTTAATTAGATAGCGACATTTCAAATTGAAATTTGTTTAACACTGAAATAGATTAAAATGTAATTTGAAATATTGAAATAGAATAAAATGGAATTTGAATTTTAGCATTTAATTAGATAGCGACTTTTCAAATTGAAATTTTAAAATTCAACTGCTGAATGCTAAAATTCAACTACTATTTTTTAAAAATTAGCTGGTTTAACACTGAAATAGAATAAAATGTAATTTTAATTCTTGAAATAGAATTTTCAAATTGAAATTTTAATGTAATTTAAATTTTTGAAATAGAATAAAAAGTAATTTGAATTCTTGAAATATAATAAAATGGAATTTGAATTTTACCGTTTAATTAGATAGCGACTTTTCAAATTGAAATTTAAAGTAATGTATGTAAAATGTAATTTAAATTCTTGAAAAATAATAAATTGAAATTTAATTTTAGCATTTAATTAGATAGCGAATTTTCAAAATTGAAATTTTAAATCCGAAATTTCGCTATATAATTAAATGTTAATTAAAAGGCCTCTTAAAATGCTTTTAAAATGCTAATTAAATGCTAAAATTCAACTACTATTTTAAAAAAATAGCTTTTTGAACACTTAAATAGAATAAAATGTAATTTGAATTCTCGAAATTGAATAAAATGGAATTTGAGTTTTAGCATTTATTTAGGTAGCGACTTTTCAAATTGAAATTTTAATGTAATGTATGTAAAGTGTAATTTAAATTCTTGAAATAGAATAAATTGAAATTTAATTTTTGTTTAACTTTGAAATAGAATAAAATGTAATTTGAATTCTTGAAATAGAATTAAAAGGAATTTGAATTTTAGCATTTAATTAGATAGCGACTTTGCAAATTGAAATTTGTTTAACACTGAAATAGAATAAAATGTAATTCGAATTCTTGAAATATAAATAAAATGGAATTTGAATTTTAACATTTAATTAGATATCGACTTTTCAAATTGAAATTTTAATGTAATGTATATAAAGTGTAATTTATATTCTTGAAATAGAATAAATTGAAATTTAATTTTAGCATTTAATTAGATGCCGAAATTTTAAAATCCGAAATTTCGCTATATAATTAAAATGCTTTAAAAAATGCTTTTAAAATGCTAATTAACATGGAATTTGAATATTAGCATTTAATCAGATCGCGACTTTTCGGATTTTAAAATTTCAAATGTGAAAAGTTGCTATCTAATTAATTTCTAAAGTTCAACTACTATTTAAAAAAAATCTTGTTTAACCCTAAACTAGAATAAAAAGTAATTTGAATTATTGCAATAGAATAAAATATAATTTGAAATCTTGCAATAGAATGAAATGGAATTTGAATTTTAGTCTTTAATTTAATAGCGACATTTCAAATTTCAAATTTTAAAATCTGAAATTTCGCTATATCATTAAATGATAATTAAATGCTAATTAAAATGCTTTTAAAAGGCAAATTTAATTTTTTTTAAATAAAATTTTATTTTTTAAAATTCAAATTTTATTTTATAAATATAGCTTGTTTAACTTTGAAATAGAATAAAATAGTATTTAGCTAGATTACATAGCAACTTCTCGGATTTTAAAATTTCAATTTTGAAAAGTTGCTATCTAATTACATGCTAAAATTCAACTACTATTTTATTCTATTTCAAGGTTAAACAAGATTTTTTTAAAAATAAAATTTGAATTTATCATTTAATTAGATAACGAAATTTCGGATTTTAGAATTTTAATTTTGGAAAGTCGATATCTCAGTAAATGTAAAAATTGAAATTCCATTTTATACTATTTCAAATTTCAACAAGCTATTTTTAAAAAGTAAAATTTGAATTTTAACATTTAAGTAGATAGCGACTTTTCAAAATTGAAATTTTAAAATTGAAATTTCGCTATATAATTAAATGGTAATTAAAATGCTTTTTAAAAGGTTTTAAAATGCTAATTAAATGCTAAAATTCAACTACTATTCTTTTTTAAATAGCTTGTTTAACACTGAAATAGAATAAAATGTAATTTGAATTCTTGAAATAGAATAAAGTGGAATTTGAATTTTAGCATTTAATTAGATAGCGACTTTTCAAATTGAAATTTTTAAAACCGAAATTTTGCTACATAATTAAATGATAATTAAATGCTAATTAAAATGCTTTTAAAATGCTAATTAAAATGGGATTGTAACTTTAGCATTTAATTAGATAGCAACTATTCGGATTTTAAAATTTCTATTTTGAAAAGTTGCTATCTAATTAAATGCTAAAGTTCCACTACTATTTTTAAAAATTAGCTTGTTTAACCCTAAACTAGAAGAAAATGTAATTTGAATTCTTGAAATAGAATAAAATGGAATTTGATTTTTAACATTTAATTAGATTTTTAAATTTTAAAATCCCAAATTTCTTTATATAATGAAATGCTAATTAAAATGCTTTTAAAATTCAAATTTTATATTTTTAAAAATAGCTTGTTTGACCTTGAAATAGAAAAAAATAGTAATTGAATTTTATCAGTTAATTAGATAGCAAATTGTCGAATTTTAAAATTTCAAAATGCTAAAATTCAACTACTATTTTATTCCAATTCAAGGTTAAACAAGCCCTTTAAAAAAATAAAATTTGAATTTTAGCATTTAATTATATAACGAAATTTCGGATTTTAAAATTTCAATTTTGTAAGTCGCCATCTAAGTAAATGCTAAAATTGAAATTCCGTTTTATTCTATTTCAATTTTAAACAAGCTATTTTTAAAAAGTAAAATTTGAATTTTAGTATTAAATTATATAGTGAAATTTTGGGTTTGATTATTTAATCACCCTCCCACTGTACTTTAAATTGAACTTAATTTTTTTACTTTCATTTGAATCTAGTTTAATTAACATTAGTTCATAGAGCCAATATAACTGTAAAGTTTATATATTTCATAATCTCATGACGTCATTTATTACGCAACTTTCAACTCATATCAAGTATAAAAGGCTGTGGCATTGTTTAGAATCTCAGATCTGTGGATTTATAACCATGAAGCAAGAATTCTAAACGATTTAATGCTATGCTAATTGTACTGGAAAGTCATCATTAAAAGTGCTAATAACTTCCTAAATGTGATTCAACTATACTTAAAGGATGGATGATGCATTTCTTGTGAGAAATTCAAAAAGTAAATGATTTAGAGAAAACCAATTGATCGCCACAAAGTCTAAACCTTTTCATTAGTCTTTCTAATAATGTCATCGTAAAAAAATTGTCTTAAATACTGAATTTCATTATTGTAAAGAAAAAGAGGAGTGTTTAAAAAAAATATGCTTGACAAGTTGTTCTTTTTTTTAAAGATTTATATATTGGAATAAACTGTCACTAAACGATAAAAAATGTTATGCAACTTTCAACGCACATGAAGTATAAAAAAGACTGTAGCAGTTGTTTAGAATCTCTGATCTTTGGATTGATAACTATGGAGATTGAAGTAAGAATTTTAAACGTTATAATGGCTATGCTAATTATACTGGTCATTAAAAGTGCTAATAAATTCCGAAATGTGCATTCAACAATACTTAAAAAGATGGTGCGAGATGATTCAGAGAAAACTTTATATCAATTGGATCAGTGGTCACCACAAAGATTAAATCTTTTTCTTTAGTCTTTCTAATAATTGCATTTATTATGAGAAAGTCATCGTAAAATAATTGACAGTTTGGGGATATTCAACAAATAATATTTAAAAATTTGTATTAAAGACTGACATCATAAAGAAAAAAGTCGTATTTTAAAAAACATTTGACAAAATGTTGTTCATTTTTTAAGGATTTATATATTTATTTATATAATATGTACATTTTTAATTTGCAATTCAAAATAAACTGTTATTTGACCGTTTGTTTCTGTCGTTTATTTATTTTATTTTATTTTATTTTATTTTTATTTTTAATTTTTTTCCTTTTAATATTTATCTATATTTAAAAAAAAGATATGAATATATAAAAGCGACTATTATTACAAATAACAATTATTAACGTTGTAAAGAAAAAACAGAAATGGATATAAATGTATATAGATTCTGATAATGTAAAAATTCTATCTCAATCGTTATCAGAAATTGAATTCAATGATTTTTGATATTAAATTGATTGAATTGCTACAGGCCTTTCACATTATGATTTAAAGTTATTAGGATTTTCAAAAGAACAAATTTTAGCTATATTTTATTTAATTGATCCTGAAAATGCAAGAAAGGGAATATTTATTATGGTGAATGTTGTCAATCGACGAAAATATTGTAAATTTAGGTCGTCATATAAATTGTCTATCAATGCGTCCAAAATCTTTAGACTGTTCTATTTTTTAAAATTCACTTGACAAAAATATTGTTATGTCATGTTGTAAACATTTATTTCATATAAAATGTCTATCAAAATGGCAGTCTACTTGTGCAATCTGTTGACAGCATTTGAAAATATATATGGTATCCCAAATTAATTAGAAATTGGATATCGAAAAGTACAAATGCTTTTCATATTTTAAATTTAATTAAAGGAATAAAAATTAGATTATCATAACATATTGTTTAAGATTTTAAATTTCGATGGTCACTTTAAAAGGATAAATTTTAAAAGTGATAAAAGTCGAGATAATAATAATTGACCATGACATTAATACTTTAATAAGTTGTGACATGATTTTATTTTTTATTTATTTATATTATTTTATAATATTTTTTAAAATAAAAAGAAAAACTAAGCTCCACCCTTTTTGTTCAAACTATATATATCACACTGTTTTTCACTTAGATTTCAGTTCACCATGAAACATCTCGTTGAAACTATTGTGATAAATTTTATTAGACAATCCATAAAGAATAAATTACCAAACTTTAATGATATTTCACAATAACTCAAATTCAAAAAAAGACATGACAAGAGATATATTAAAAGAATATCTTTAACCTCCAGAAAAAGACCAAAAAGTTGCATATGATGAAAAATTTTTAGATTGTTTGTCACATTTGAATAAAGAAGTTGAAATATAATTGAAAAATTAAAACAAGTTATGTTTTTCAAAAGCAAAACATTTGTTTTCCAATGTCTGAACTAAACAATCACTAGAGGCCAAATATTGTGGATCTTATAGAACATTACAAGATATAGAAGAAGATAATTGTATAAACCACCTGTGGACTCATATCATGTAAAAAGAAATGCTAATTTTAAATATCTAACTGTGAGGAATAAAAATAAACAATTTGATGTGTATTCTCAAATAAATGTATAATTGGTGTTAAACAGTGTCATGGAAAAATATTTAAAACATTATTGCAAAAAGTTTAAAATTGAAACTTTGTTTATACACACACAGAAACATTTTAAATTAAATATGAAAAGTGTTAAATATTTTAATGTGAAAAAAGATAAAATCATATGTACCAAGATAAAGATTGTTTAGCAGGTCTATGTACTTTAAAATATTTCATGCTGTAAATTTCAAAGATTGTGATTGTAATTAGTTTTAATTTTTTATCCTGTTTAAATTATCTTATGTATGTCTAATTGAGATGTTTTTTTTAGAAATGTAAGGTTTGTTTTTTAAAATAAATACTAGTTATTGCTGTGTGTTAATTTCTTTCACAATAAAATTGACAAAGATGAAAAAA